>SRMA01026492.1:0-38005 GCA_007224835.1 Danionella cerebrum | reverse complement strand
GTTAAGTTAGTAAGTAAGTACGTTAAGATAGTAAGTGCTCTCGAAAGAGTTTTTAGCTGCTTTTTGAAGGCGTAGAGAGATTCAGCTTTCCGTAATGGGACGGCAATGGAATTCCACCAGCCAGGAACTGTGAAGGAGAAGGTCCTGGTGAGATTTTTTGCCGCTCTGAGATGGGACCACGAGACGCTGGTCATTTTCTGAGCGGAGGCGTCTGGAGGGGACGTAGAGCTGGAGGAGTTCGTGGAGGTATGAAGGAGCGGAGCCTGTGACTGTCCTGTATGCCAGCGTCAATGATTTGAACTTGATTCGAGCTTCAATGGGAAGCCAGTGGAGAGAGATGAGGAGAGGGGTGACGTGTGCTCTTCTTGGTTCTTTGAAGATCAGTCGAGCTGCCGAGTTCTGGATCATCTGAAAGGGTCTGACCGCACATGCAGGAAGTCCAGCGAGAAGAGCATTGCAGTAGTCGAGTCTTGATATGACCATTGCTTGGACCAGAAGTTGGGTTGAATGTTCTGTGAGGAGATGTCTGATCTTTCTGATGTTGAACAGGGCAAATCTGCAAGATCGAGCAGTTTTAGCAATGTGTTCCTTGAATGTCAGTTCCTCATCGAAGATCACTCCAAGGCTACGGACAGAGGTGGATGGAGAGATAGTCGACGACCCTAGTTGTATGGTGAAGTCATGCTGGACAGTGGAGTTTGCAGGGATGACCATTAGTTCAGTCTTTGCCATGTTAAGCTGGAGGTGATGGATACATCAGTGATAAAAGTATTTGACCTTTTCAAATCCTCTCCACATCATTTTATGGCAACTCAAACCTTCAGCTTCCTCCACAGTGTCCTTTAAATTACATTCTAATAACTAGCTAGAAAGTTTTTTTAAAAAACTACTTCAGTGTTGGAAGATTGTGTGGATTTATCCTTGAAATGTTTTGTTCTTTTGTACGTTCTATGTTAATATTAGTTTTAAAGCTCATGTAAAATTGTGCTAAACAAACTGCCCTTACATTGCCAGAGATGTCCTACATGCATGGATTTTCATATGTGCCTGTTGATTTTGGCTCTACAGTGGTTGTAATTCTTACCATTTAAACAATTAATATTTTGGAAGCTAGAAAATTGGCGTTAAATAATAGTAACATTGGCGTTAAATTGCGTACCTTTAGTTTTAGTGATATTTCTTAGCATTTTTAGAACAGGACAGAAGAACTGTGCACAAATACAATTGAACTAAGAGTGCCCAACCATTTCATGTTTCTATGTAAAAAAAAACTACTTCCCAGAGTGAAGGCACACTTTGAACCATAAGGAACAACTGCATACGCACATACCAGTATCCTTCTAAACAGAAAATTAAGACGGATCTTCATACTTGAAATTAACTCAACCTTAAATCAAATGCACCCATATTGCATTACTTAAAACACAGGCCCTGGATCAGTAGCTTCTTTTGATGAACCTATTGGTTCATTATGTTTCACTGTCTGCTTTAGTGTAGAGCATGACAGACTCCTCATTAAGGTGTTGTATGGAAGTCAAGGCACAGATTGCGTCACTCCATTCAAATAGAGCCACCAGCCAAGATCCTCAAGTGATCAAGTTTCATGAGACTTTATATAATGAGAAGCATCAGCCATAACAATGAGTTGCTCAAGCGTTCAGCTGTTCATTTGGGTCGTTCGTGTCATTGTAGTCCTGTAACGTTCTTGCATTTGTGTAGGTGTCAGTCCACTGTTGTATAAACTAACAGCGAGTATATCTCCACTGTGCTCTGGAGACAATGGAGAAGTGCATGCAAAGCAAAGCAATTAATCCTCTGCATGCTCTCCTGCTGCTCTGGAGGACAAACCACCTCTCAGGCAGCCCAAGTAAAGCAGGACTATTAACTAGAGAGATCAGCTCTGGGGCCGAACTGCCAGATGCACAGACAGGCCATGGAGAGGACACTGCATGGAGGGCTGTGGAACTTTCTAATCTGATTCAAATGTGTCATCAAGGACAATTCAATGCCTGTGACCTTTATTATGAAAAAAAAAGAGTTTTTGATTAGAATTCTGCATTCTTGAAATATACAGTAAAACTAAGATTTTGTCATTGTTAAAGAAATGCAGTATCCATATTTTAAGTAGTGTTTTACTGTTTCTTTAGTAGATATCACTAAATCCATGTCAAGGTTAATAGCATATCTTTCCTTTAAGAGTTACATTGTGTTGTAAGACCAGCCGAGAAATAAATGTTAATATTATGTACAGTAGGCGGATATTGTTTGTAACTCCATTCAAAGTCCCAGAGGGGTAATCGAAAGTCTTTGTAGCATTTACAATAATCAATCTCGCTTTTGTATTAAATTTACACACTTCCATCATGAAAACAATCAGTTCTATTCATTTTTCCCATCCACTGAATTTGTTCTGCAACTCACGTTTGTGTGCCCCTACCTCCAACAGCCAGGCTGCATTCGAACCAGGCTACATTAAAAATGGCCCACTTACATAATTTAGTAGTCCCAAGAAGGCGAAACCCAGTAGACGAGCTGAGTAGTCAAATCTATAGAACTCAAAAGGCTTTAAGTAAGAAGTAAACGGATGACTTACTGCCAGGAATCCAGTTCCCAGTACAGATTTTCAAGCTCTACTCTTCAATCAACCTCCTCAGGAATCACTCGCATCCACTTCCTCCAATCACTCCCTCAACCAATCGCTGACATCTTAGCTTCACTCACCGCATTCATGTTGTCTGGTCTACATCTTGCCCTGGCACCAACTCCTTCCACGTGAAGATTTCACTAGGGAGCACTTAGCTCCACACTACCTCCTTGCTCCGGTGATCTACTTAGCACTTAATGGTTTCTTTTCATGGCTATACTGGGAAAATCTCGATCTCCAATTCTTCTGTACAATTACTGATCTTCTGATGGGTCTGCTACATACTGGATTGTTTCCAGGTCCAGTTCTTGAGGGTTCTCTGTGTAGCTTACATCCTCTGTTCCTAAGGGAGGTCTGATTTCCTTAACTCAGAAATTAAACTGGTCTATGCACCAGGTCCTGGCATTTGTCTCTTTCCCACTAACTACTTACTACACTTCTCGATGCCACAGTAGCTGTCAGAGATTCAAAATGACTGGAGAGGCATAAGAAGTGCATTATAGTAGTAACCACACAATCACAACCATATTATGTAGTAGGTGCCACTTGAAGAATTTACTTGACCAAAGGAATGCTTACTACATCATTTTAAATGCAAGGCCAGTGACGGATCTCTTAAATTGCTGGCCTTTTTCTTGATGTGTGTCCAAACCTAACATAAAGCATCCAACTCAGACACCAACAACCAAGAACTTCTGGTTTCTCATTGCCGCGTGCATTACCATTCAAGTCCATTTTTTAAAAAGAATGTGATAATGTCTTCAGAATTGGAAGCACCCAATATTTCCTTTTTCTTTTTGTAGAAGTGATGTCACAAACAGTCATCATCGCTGTTTGAAGATTCCACTCGTTTGGAATGTTAAATAGCCACCCACCCTACTGGCCTCAGAAAGAAATGTATAGCCCCTATCTGTTGGCGATTTCTAAAAGCACCCCACTTCAACCCCTCTCCACACAGGGGCCTCTAGAGGGTCTCAGGGCACAGGTCGCACATTTAAATACATATAAATATGTAAACACAAAGAGTCATAAGCTCTATCCAGATCCTCAAAGTGTAAAAGTGCATGTAACAGCAAAAGTCACCCACGTGGAAGAAACTTGGATGACCAACCATAGTGATAACAAAGAGCCAATAGGGATTTAAGTCAATATCTCCTACCCTTTTTTGAAAGTACCATAAATTGGTAAAGCGAAACTCTATTCGACACGCCCTAGACCTGTACAAGAAGAAACATGCTGGAAAAATGGTCAATAAACTGTAGCTTGGCCGACACGTGAATGTGTCCAGTATTTCATTCTTTGCTATCCTGAGATCTCAGAAGGGGGAATGGCTGATCTTCCACAACAGCTCTAGTGTCCTTTCATGGGCTTGCCTAGTTTGCATTCCTTGCTTGCCAAATATGCCTTGCCTCACCAGGAGAATTAACAAAATGGTGAACTAGTGAATTTGATTGTGTGTTTCTCTAGTTTTACTTTCACACACAAACATGTTTGGTCTTTAATCTTCAAAATGAGTTTTAGATTGTTGTTTTAAGCCATTTAAATAACTTCAGAAGTTCTCAGAACCATATTATCCTATTAGATTTTGTCTAAGCCTATAACCAGTTGACGTTTTGCCTAAATGAGAGATTCTTGATGATTGTTTCTCATAGTTTGATGCTTAGAGAAAGCAAAACTTTCACAGATGGCACATTAAAACTCTCTTTCCACCTTTATTGTGCTCTGTACTTGAAGAATAAGCTCACAGTGAAATAGCAAGCAAGACAGAGCAGCATGGTACCACTGAGGTGAGTCTTCACATCGCCCGTGGTATCTGCCAGCACCTGTAACGCTGTGACAGTGTATCAATAATGATTCGTTTCATTAACAGCAGACGTGTCAGGGACTCAAATGTGTGTTCATGCAGCATGTGTATGAGTTATTCGTAGAAGTGAAGGTGGGTTGTTATAAAAAGCGAAGCGACGACCCTGGATGTTGCTAATTCATTTACAGATTTAATTAGATGGATGGAGCCCCTCGCAGTTATTAAAACAGAGGGGAGAAATGTTGCCAGCACCACAGCACTTTTTAATTATGACTCCAGATCCCTGCTTGCTGACGTCTGGGGAACTGCTTAATTAAAATCCTCATTATTTTACTTTTAATTAGTTCCCCCCTCTTTTGTTTCCTCTCACCATATGGCCATGTTCCATGGTCAAATCAACTTAATTGAGCTAATTAAGCTGATCAGTTTAATTATTCCAACTCTTCTGATTGGATGGAGATCCTGTCCCACACCCCTCCTCATAAAGCATTTTTGTCATTCTCTTGTCTCTTGCATCTGCCCGTCGCCTGTTTTCCTAGAGCCTGCTCTTGACGTTAACATGACATGGGGTGACCTTAAACCCCCGGGTTCTGCTGCAGAGCCTCAAATACCCCCTGGTACCAACAAGAGATGACAACCAAATACAAGCGTGACCCTAAGCGAATCATATCTTTACAGTTTTCATCACATCAATGAATAAAAACAGTTATCTCCGGATGCTGGTTGCTGATTGGTGGCTTGTTGAAGTAAACGGACCAGAGTTCATGCTAATGAGGATCACTAATGAGAGCTAACCCGTGTTTCCATTGACTACGTTGTTGTGATCTAAGGAAAGCAAACTGTTTAGATTGACAAAAACACGGACTTGCTTAAAACTAGCCTAAAACTATCCCAAGGTTTTTTCCCTATTTCTGAAAAAGATGCAATCAAGGCCATCAGCATTTTAAGAGTCTTAAGAGATTATTGAGATTTCCTCTCTCATCTTCTTGAATGCTTTTTGGCCTTCTACACTGAAGCCAAGTAGCTGTGGGGGTTAGAATGGTGCTTGGCTTCTTCAAAACAGAACAGAGAGGAGTACCAAGACCTCAAACACACACATACACACTGTAGAGTCCACAAGCAAGACACATAGAAGGATTCCAAAGGCTGCCAAAAGTTAAATATGGGTTTAAATGGCATTGAAATAGCAGAGACATGCAGGGTATTAAAACAAAAGCCTTTTCTTATGACTCGTTATGTTTAATGACTAAGCATTTGAGTGGATTTTCAGATTTCTGTGCCTTAGTGGGACATCTCTTGTTACAGGGAGGTAAAGATTTATGACATTTTTGTAAATACCTTAACATTAACATATCAGCCATATTTTAGCATTATCTGACCCCATATCTTTCACCCAGTTCTTCTCTGAATTATTCAGATGTTCATTGGATTTGCTTCCTTTATGGCATAGCATCCTTTTGTTTTGTTTTTTTGATGACTATGGTGCCAGCTGCCTCATCTACCATTGTCACTTTCTAAACGAGCTGATTGGTGATGGTATTGTAGACCTCATCTGCCTTGTTTAAATCGACTCGTAAGGTTTTTTTGGTGAAGGACATTGTTGACATTTTGGAATCTGATTTGATTGAGCAGATAAATCTTGTTTTATACAGTTAACAATATAATGTTTCCTTTAACAAAGGCTCCTAATCTAAACTAAAAAAAAGAAAACAATACTCCAGAACAAAAAATCATGCTGGGTTAATTAAATACTTATTTAAGTTAAATAGGAGAAAATATGTTTATTAATTACTCAACCTTTCCCCCCTTTTTTAACATTGTGCCCTTTTGGATATTTAGTTTCTGTAAGCAAATTCTTAATTTGGTCACTGATTCGATGTGGCTAATGGGGCTGTCATTGGGAGTATTGCTGAATGGATGTGGCTGTTACCAGTTCAATCATGGATGTTACCAGTTCAAACACAATCATATTCAATTCTTTTAAAATTATAAAGACCTTAAGATAAATAAAATAGCCACAAAATGCTAAGGTACTTGAACCACTAACATCGATTATATATGTAGCTTGCCACAAAGTAGTCGACCACTTTCCCTTCATTAACTCCACTCACCAATTGCATTAGGTCTGTGCTTCTGCTTTTCAGTGACAAAAAGGATCCAGTCTTCATCTGTTCTGCTTTTTCTCCATCTTCACACAACATGAGGTGAGGAAACAATGTAATTACACCAATTTGCATGTGTTAATTGGATTAATTAGTGAATTGAAGAAAGAAGGGGGAAGATGGCATGTTTGTCCTCACAGACAAGGGCTTCACTAAATCAGTTCACTTAAAAATAAAGTTTCTCCTTCCTTTACAAGCTAGCTGAGCCTTGTGGTAAAGCTCTGATTTGAGAAACTGTTAATTGGCTTTTGAATATGTCAGACTAATTAGAAATGCACAGCTGAAGCATGGTAGGTTTGAATGCAAAGAGATATTCCAATGCCATGGGATTTTGTATTTTATTTTTTGAGACTCGCCAACTCGTCTTCGCACTTATCAGATCTGGAGATAATTGCAATTAGCATCATTTGCATAAATTAATTAATTTCTTGTCAAATTTCCTCAACAATCTCAAGCTGGAGAATATTTCTGAACCACGTAGATAAAACATGTTTGGAAGCATGTGAAGAAGGAAGGCATTTATCAAAGTTGCCATGGCTACAATCACACAACAGGTACGTAAATTGTCTGGTTAGAGGACCATGGGAACAGGACAAAGTGAACAAAATCTAGTCTGAGATAATAAACACTTTTCATGTAGCTCAAAATATTTAAACTTTTAAAGTAAATTTAGACAGAATAGAGTGTTCTCCACTGCATTGTACGGAACATGAGATCAATACGATTGCATTTGGTATAGATCTTTTGTTTTCTGTTGTGTTTAAATCATGATCACTCTAAATATAATAGATTTCAGATGTATTTTTTTTTAAAGCTTCTTTTGATAACATTATTGATCATCATGAATGTACTACAGTTTTTTTGCCTCAAGTGACAAGAACTGTGTTGAGATCAGACTCCATTTAATGAAAAAGAGTGTTCCTTTTCTCTGCCCAATCAGTGATTTGCACGGTTTTCATAAGTTCATTAGCAGGTCCTGTCTAGTACAGTTGTGCTCATAAAGTTTACACACATCAGAAAATCTGATTACAGAATTTTTTCCCCAATAGTTAGTGCATGAAGCCATTTACTGTCTAACAACTGTGTTTTTAAATAATTATGACAGAAATTTTTGTATCTGTTTAAATTAAACGTGGGCATAAAACAGTTTTTTTTTTCGTTATTGTGTGAAGAAGCCTCGGGTTGCCAAATATTTGAGATCCCCTTCCATATTACTAATAAGGCTAGCACTTCTAGAAATTAAATAAAGGCATTTGTTGATTTAGCTTTAGTTGAATCATTTAGGGCAACACGGTGGCACAGTGGGTAGCACTGTGGCCTTTCAGCACGAGGCTCACAAATGACCTTTCTTGGAAGAGTTGCATGTACTTGCTGTAATGAGTGGGTTTCCTTTGGGTTTACCTCCACAATCACAAAAAAAAAAAAAAAAAAAAGATTACATGAGCTTAATAGAATACTGAAGTTGCCCTGTGACCCCGAAAAGGGAACAATGAATTGTTTAGTTGTTTATAACTGATGCTACCTTTAATATCGATGAGTTTGATACACCGACAAAGATTATTGTAAATGAACCCCTCAAATGGACTGTTGTAAAGCTAAAAGAATGCTAAATATTACAAGCCAATATTGTTTCGAGCACATGTTGGATTATTTATTTTAAATAGAGTTAAAAATACGGTATTGTAATCCAACCATAATTAGGAGTCTTTGTTTGTTTTACGTTTACAAAGAATGTGGGGTGACTGGGGTATTTTTAGGGCTCCTTGTCCACAGAATTTACTTGTAATATATTTTGCACATGCTTTTTATCTCTCCATTTTTTCAGCACAATAAAAACTAGAACATCTGTTTATTCCCAATACATATTTAACCTTCAACATATTTTGGAATGTTGAGTAAACCACATTAAACATCACTGTAATGAGATTTAATTATAAAACCAACTTCCCACAACCCCGATTCGTTTGATGTGAAAAGTCACAGGTGGTTTTTACAACCTATACTCCACATAGCCCTCCAGATACTTGGTTACTAGTTTCACACAAGAGATGCAATGCAGAGAAACATTCTATTATTAGTAAATTGGGAAAGAACACCTTGTGATTGTGGACCAAAGTAGTTGGAAAAAACTAGAGATGGCTTTAATTGGGTAATGAAATGAACTATTTATGGTGAGGATTTAATGGCAAAACCAATTACCAGAAATGTGAAAACTTCTCAGACCCTTAGCAAATGAGATCAGAAAAGCTAGGTAGTGGTAAATTAAATATGGAGGGGCAGCCGGATAGAAATACACCATTCAGATCAGAACTGCATTTTATAAGACACATAAAAGTCCCTTTATTAAGACTTCGGCAGAATAAATAGTTCCAGTTCAGATGCCTATTGGAACTCTTTGTATAGATTCAGACACAAGTGGGTGTTGAAATCTGGAAGACCATGATTCAAGGTTTTGGCCTAAAACTTGAGCCACCCTCAAAACAAGACTAAACAGAGTTGTGAAGACTACGTTTGATTGTTATAATTATTTAATTAAGTACTTTTATACAGATATCTTGTTTTTGAAAGCTGCTCCATTTGAGCAGAGGACACAAGGAAACACCACAACACAGGAAATATTTACAATTGTACTCTTCATCTCCGTCATGCTCCCGCAAGTCTTGACTAGCAGTTTCTAATGGAGAATACGCAAACAGACTTTTAATTTATTCTACCAAACCATTTGGGGAGCATGCCATTTATTTTCAGGAGATAACGACCCACCCTTTCAAAAAGAGTTTCAATTTCGAGTAGACAAAACATCACATGGTCACACATTAGTTTTGTGCATGAGGATCAGTTTCTAATAAAAAGAGGGGAACTGGGACAAACAAAACAAAGACCAAACTTGGATGAATTCAAGCTGTAAACAAAAGCAGTGAAGTGAAACATCGTCATTCAGATTAAAATAAATGATGTCAGACACCATCAATAGTCCAAAAACATTCACAACATTTCTTGAGAGCCTTCATAAAAGGGGAAGAAAAATCATCTTTAGCTTCACCCCGCTTTAAAAGGCCTTTAAATTAAGTCTAATGGTTATTCAGGCAACCACAGGCCAACGCAGAGATCGTATGAGCTTCGTTCACGCCCATGCCTTTCCTTGACTTGATTGTGTTTCCCTTGTTATGGGTGATTGTCTCACAAGTGACTTACAGTACTTGCAGGATCTCAATTGTGTTAAGGTGGCTCGATGCACAAACGCAGGGTGGGAAGGATATTGGATGGCAGAAGAGAGAAAACTTATGAAGAAAGGCACACGGCAAAAGATAAATCCATGTTTCCTCAGCAGACCTGTCAAAAGAGGCATCCATTTGTTAAGAAAAACATGAGTAAACCTTCAAAATGAATGAAAAAAGAAAGTCGTTTTCATCAAGCCCAGAAATGTTTTGTTCAGTTGTGAAAAGAAGATTCAACTATTGTAGCGACAGAAAATTGAGATTGATGCTGACGAAGGTCACTGTTTGGATGGCAAAAATGTGACAACAGCTGTTAAGAAAGCATTTAAACAAATCTCTGCTATTCACTCCAGACAAATCGCTTCCAACAAAACCTTTTGATGTTTCAATTGAAGTGTTAAAAAACATGATACATATTGTGTTGCCAGATTCTTAGTGACTCACAGCACTATTATTTAAACTTGGGATTCCACCGAATTGTTTTCATACCTTTTGGTCTGGAAGAAGAGCGTTGCTCTGCAAGGGGGTGAGGTGGCTACTGAGCAGTGCTCCACCTGGTCGGTCATGTTCACAAAAAATTGTGCCATTTACGTAGTGAAATCGGTCGCCAGGAACCAAGCGGTTTCGACAGGTGGCACACGTAAAACACTGTTGGAGAGAAAACACTAATTTAAGAAAAAAAGAAAAAATAATTACCGGTACATCAAACAAAAAACATCAAGCTGACACTATCCCTTTTATGCATGTGGCGGGCGATGGGGTCTGCAGTGATCAGGAGTTGTGATTTAATGGCCACTCACTCCTGATTGCAATGATTGTTGAATCACAGCAACATGTATTTTTTTTTTTTTTGCCAAATCTGCCATTTCATTGATGGACTAACAGGTGACGAGCAGGTTCAATTACTGTAAAGCCTTCTTTTATGGCCTACCATAGAATACCACACCATGGATTTAAACTGGTACAAAATGCAGCTGCCACAATTATTTGCTGGGGTCCTACATCCAGCCATATCATCCTTGTTTTCAAACAGCTGGTTACCCCCAAAGCAGCACATTTCTGATCATAACCGAACAAGCACTAAATTGTGTCCCCAGCTCCCAAAATAATTGTAGCCGGCTGTTATCAGTTTTCTTTCTTTCTTTCACTACATTTAACAAAGTATGTAAGCTTTTCATAGTTACAGAAAAAGTAATTGTGGCATTAAAATAGATTCAGGCTAGTCCCACAGTGTAGTTTGTGAGTGCTGCAAGTTTAGGCCCCACACCCATTAAATAGAATATATCTTTCTTAGATATGGAGAAAATACAACTGGTGTTTAGGATGTAGCTTTATAACTGTGCCGATATGTACCACCGGGAAACAAAAATGATCTGCTCACCTTAAAATTAGAATTTAATTTTTCAGCCAAATCGTAAAGTTAAGACAACTTCAGAAATATTGTTAAGGAGGAATGTTCACACACTTGGGAAAATAGTTAGGTGATGAGTTTTGTCAGAAGTCTTTTGAGACGCTTGTGTTCTCTGTGATCAGTAACAAACAATTAAAAGCAATGCTAAGAATATTTTTGTAGACTAGACAGCCTTCAATCATTAAACATTAATTCAAACAAATATTTCACTCGAACTTCCATTAAATATATGAACACATTCATTTTTTTTCCCACTTGTGGTTGCTATTTTGTGTCTGCCAAGTCAGATTGAATATTGACAATCACCATAGTCACTAAAAATGTTTGCCATCAGCATGTTATGCGCAATTCACTTCAAGCAAAACAAGATTTAAAAAATCTTTTCTCAAACTTCCATTTAATTACAATTTTTTTTTTCACTTTAATGTCCCTGACAAAATCCTGTATTAAAGTAGGATCAGAGGTTAACGTTTTGTATACCTTTAAACAGTGTTATGTTCCAGTGTTGAAATCAGAAACGTAGAAATGTCATAAAATTCAATGGTAATCTGGTAAGATCACAGTCGAATGCAATTCTTTTAAAACTCAAGCAGATTTTTCCCACCCTTCTTCCCACCCTGCTGTTATGCACAATTCCATGTTAAATGCAATTTATCTCTGTCTGTATTGGCATCTTTACCTAATTGGTCTGGTGGGAAATATTCAAATTTCATTTTAGATTCACTGCAATTTTCTCTGTATGCTTGCTCAACTCAGACAAATTATTAAAGTTTGAATACATACAATAATAACCTTCAAAATATAAAATAGAGTAAAAAGCCAATTGACCAAAAAGTCTATTCACAATAACATTGAGATGCATTTTAAATGGCATAAAAAGCATTTTAAAACTGATCTAGGAGTTTCCAGCAATAGGTTAATATACACGTCATCATTGTCTTCTAACGTATATTTATTTTTACTTGATTTTCTACAACAGGTCAGCCTGCTCAGCCAGTGGGAGAGGAGAAATGTTTTGATAGGTGATCATGAAACAACTAGATTTAATTGATTAGCGAGTCCAAATAAACTTTTTTATAACTAGATACATGGAACACTACCACATTTAAAACACTAACTGGATGTTTTTGATAACACCACATGAAGGCAATTTTTCAAAAATCCACATTGTATTGTAAATGTTGATTAACCTTTAGATGGTAGACATTTCCTTGGGCCCTCATCACCATCTCACTAGCAGGAATAGACTGTCCACATGCACTGCAGGCTCCACTGTGACCAAACAACCTGCATTTTGAAAGAATGACAATCAACTTTAACCAATTAAACAAACCAAAAGTGAAGCAGTACAACCGCTCAGAGTTCACCATAAGTCTAAAACCCTTCAAAAGAAAACGCATCTTGTCTTCGCATGCAGGAAAGATAGCTTTGCAGTGTGTGTAGCTGTATATGCGTGGGTTAGATGGCAGGGCACCAAAGCCCCTCTGGTCCTTGACTGCAGCCTATCAGCTAATCTGGAGTGGCAGTGTAATTGGTGGCAATGAGTGGGGGTGGCTCCAGGAGCCTCTGATCCACCCTTGGCTGCTAATTAGGCTTCACTTGATTACTCCACTGCTTTAGCTTGAGGTTGTTATGGGCAATTTTTGGAGAACACTCAAATGGGTTCAAGTCGTGCTCTTGATGAGCTTGGTGAAAAAAAAAATGCATCTGTTTTGAGATAAAACCCAGATGCACGTAAATAAAAGTAACACAAACAAGTTGTTTTCATACAAAACACCTGAAGCCAGAGTGTCACAGTTTTATTTTAGATTGTTTAAAACTTCTGCTGCCTCTCTGGAGCCTTATTGTAAATGAAAGCAGACCAGTTTGGCAGCTAATGCTCCTCAGTTTCTCTCTCTCTCCTCTGCGATCATTGTCCAAGCTCTGACTGCTCACAGTAATGAATTTTTGATCTCAATCCAAACAGTAATTTAATAAGAGACAGCAGAAAGGAGCCCTGTTCTCCCTAATTAATGCACCCTACTTTTATCAGGCCTCAAGCTCCAAGTTCCGTCATTTGGTAATGAAGCTCTGCCCTTTTGATTTGCTGAATTATACATATTTAATACACAAAGACTGGGAACACCTCCATGAGAAAATATCCATAGGACACCGCTTGACTTGTCTAATGGTAACGGATATTAAATAAAAACAGACCTAATGTAAATCATTTTGAATTTCATTGGTTACTTTTAAGTAAAGCAAATTTACTGTGATGTCTTGGTTTTAGTACATTGTTCTCTGGCACTTCGACAGCAATCACTGGCAGTGAATAGTACAATCAGGCGTCCCTGATGTAGATTCAAAAAGGCCCATGTGGCTTCAGCTGGCAACAATGGTGTGCCGTCATGGACCAGTGCATCAGTACACACATCCAATGTACAGAGGTCAAGTTCAAAGTCTCAGCCGCTGTACACAAATCTTATCTCCTCACCTCTGGAGTCTGCAGCTCAAATATATGATCAGGTCAATTTAAATAAAAAGGCTAAATATCCAGCGTACAGACATAAAGAAAAAAAAGATCAATAGTTTTAAAGGTTTGAATTCAAGATTATTTTTAAATGATGGTTCTGTTCTGAATTCGATTTTAATCTAGACGCTGTGGTTTGAGTCCTGAGCAGTTCATACGCTGGCTCCACATTCCATGATGAATACACCCATACATTTCCTGTCATGATGGGTGAACCTTTTATAGAAAATGTACAATCTTTATTACATGTTAAATAATTAAAATCTAAACAACCTTATAATCCTGTGGATCGCTGACTGGTCAGTTGTTGAGTACAAAGTCACTGCATGGGTCAATGTTGAGTGTTGAACCACAAAATATACAGCATAATTATCAAAAATTATCATTTCTTTTTGGGGCTGTGGATTTTTAATTGCATCCACTATGATGTCACCAAGTGAAACTAAAATGGTATAGTGGAGTGACATTTAAAACAAGCCCACTTGGGCGATACTGGAAGTCGGACGAAAGGATAGCACAGCATATTTATCCTTTCACAAAAACTGTCACACTGGGGTCCTATCCATACAAATATGACCACTGGAGGAGTACATTTTGTAAAAGCAATCATTCTGATATTTGGAAACACCAGTTGAAACTTTTCAGAGGTAGAGTAGTTCCAGGCGCCAATTGGAATGCTATGCGCTTGTGACGTAATTGCCCTATGGATCTTCCCATGAACACAAATAAAAAGAATACGCACATATTTCATGAGCTGCACTTAAATGTGAAACGAGAGGCACAAAAACTTTAACTTTAAACTTTAATAGAGCATCTATTCTATGTTTACAAGAGAGGCATAGGTGCTAGTTCTCCTTAATGGTCTTAGCTAGATGTATCTGTTAAACGCAAATACTGAAGAGTGACAGGAACAGACCAAATTAAGTAGTGTGAATATAAATATGAGTGCTTGAGGTGGTTGCACAGAATGGAGAAAAACCTTTCCTGTTTAAATACACCCCAAAGGTTCCATTGTTTTTTTTTTGTGTCGTTGTGTGATGATCGCACCATAAATGGTGCAGAATTGCACTAGATAGACTTCCATTGATTTTAGAACAGTTGCAGTAACAATGTGATGGCTGTAAATTTACAAACCAATCTATAGATAAAAAAAACACTTATATTTTTACACTACTTTAATTTATGGTTTAATCATTGATTAAACTAATAAAAAAGCTTTCAAACTATTCACATACTAAACCGAGCTGATGAAGAACACATTAGTATTTTTTGTTAACTATATCTGCCAGCTAATATAGTGGCATATATATAATTTTACATGCCTACAGTTCTGTACCAGTGCGATATTAATAAGCAGTTGTTTGCTTACCTGATGTAATCGTTCCTACAGAGGATCATTCCTCCTTTACTGAAGCAGGTGCTGCCAATCTCTCCTAACTGAGCCTGGCAGCAGGAGCATTTGAGGCAGCGTGTGTGCCAGTAACGCTCCATGGAGAAAAGCAGGAAGCGGTCTGAGATCCGGCCTCCACAGCCAGCACAGGAGCGTCCTGCTGCGCCACTGACTGCTCCGGTCACCGCCACTGCGGCGCTTTCCACGCGACTGTTCACCATCGCCTGCCTGGAGCACAGGGTAGAGATAGACCCATCAATCAGACGATCTACCATTACGAGCAACTCTTTGAAGAAACCAGCTTAATAACTAAACATCACCACTAGAATACATTTGTACGCTTTAATATGTTTCTACCATTTACAAAAATCAACTTATCAGCTTGACTGGTGAGAAAAAAGCATTTTTTGTACAAAAAAATTACAGTGAAATATACATTTCTGTATCTGTGCTAGTGGTACAATCAATTTTTATTTTCAACATACGGTTGTGTGTGTGTTACAGTATACAATGGGGATTTTATTTCAACTATGAAAATCTATTTCAACGTACATTTCAAATTCTCCAAACCAAAAATAAAAATGTTATTCACATTTTTTTTTATCAAATTGCCCCTTCTATAACCTATTGATTAAACCAAATCATGTTATAAGCATTGAAGTGCATTCTAATCCTGCATTTAAAAAAATTCTGAGTACTAGATAGAACACTAGAATATCTGAAAAGCAACTGGAATTTGTCCAGTCACACATGATTTGTGCTCAGAAATCTCAAATTCAAACCAAGTAGTGTTTCGCCAACTGATCATTGGATTTCGCCATCTGATTTTCAAAACTTTCCCTTCTAGTATGTTTTAATTGGAGTAACTTGAACAGATAGAAACCAAAGTATGTTCTATCCCTATAGTTGGATGACACTGTGTACAAATGTCACATGGGAAAAATTACAATATTAATAAAAAAAACTGTTGCATGAAATCTCTTCTTGATTAGATCCGGTGACTTTCACACATGGAACCAGAATTCATGAGTAGGTTCCCTTACTGCAAGTAATTTCTGCTTTTAAGGTACTTATTTAATTTACAATGCAAAATCAGAACAGCACTGAAGTTTCCATGGCTTTCAGGATAACTTACTCAATACTATAATAATGCAAAATGTATACTTGTTTATTGAATCGAGTGTGCATAGGATTCATATGTTTACAACATTGCATTAGAGAACATTTGGGTATACATACTTTATATTGTACATACAGAATTTAAAAAAACATTCAAGAGATACGGGTTAAATATCAGGGTATAACAAACATCACAGATTTATGAATAGTACCAGGGGAAACCAAGTATCTATGGAGGAAAAGAAGAGCACTCGGACACTTTTTTTGATCAGTGGTGGTGGTTTAATATTTTGGACTTGCTGATCAATTAAAAAAAAAAAGGGGGGGGGGGGGGCATAGTTCACTTTAAGACCCAGAATGCGAAAGTAATTAACAAACCTCATCTCTGAAGGAATCAAACTCTTGCTTTACAAAGGTTCGTTGTACCAGGAAAATCAAGTCTCACAAAAATGTAAAAGTAAAACCTTTTCCAATAGGACTTTTAATTAGTTTGTAGGAGCAATAACTTTTAGTAAACAGCCGTCATACAGCACAGGACCTCAATCACAACAGCAACCACTTTTAATTATGTTTTCTAAATGAAAGCACATCTAATTTGTCATTGCCTCTCTGATGATTTTAGCTTAAGAATGTTTTCATTTATGTTGTCGAGAGTGTTCCCTTGATGAGCGACTGATCACCAGCCATATCCCTGCAAGTAAAAAGACCATTCCACCTCTCAGAATACTTCAACCAAGATGAATAACCTCGCTATGGGCACACTGGCACTGGTAGAATTTGTATTACATCCAGCTTCCTACAAACATTCAAATTCTAAAGCCCATCTAAAAAGCATGAGTTTTGAGAAGGTTATATATATATTCAGACTAAGCATAACATTAAAACCTGAGGCACAATGTATATGCTAAAAATAAGGGAATGCTTGCACATAAACTTCTAAAAATAAAAGTGAATCTCTGCATTGTTTTCTGAACAGCTGCCTACAGGAAGCTTCAGCAAAATCCAGTAAGATCCACACTATGCAGTTTGCAAAAGAGAGACAACAGAGAAGTGAGGAAGAGTGTATACATCTGGCAGGGTCTATATCACTTGTTATTTCCTCCCGCTGTTGTTGTGAAGAAGAGGCAGCTCAGCAGCAGACTGGAGACGGAGGCCAGGTTAGAGGTCACAACTGGACCCTGTTGATTGCTAGGGTCAGCCAGGGGTCACAAGAAGACAGGAAAGCAACAGGAAGTCTCTTTGTGCTTCCCTCCAAATGAATGGGAAAGCTTTCCATTGGTCCTATCGGTCTTCCTAACCATGTGCCAGACATTAAACTGGCTGCCATGCAGTGCCTCACAAACAAGAGGTTGAACGGGTAACATTTTAGGAATATTTTCTCTTCATTTACTCAAGTTAATGTGAAAATACCTTGGACTAAAGGGAAACTTTTCAAATATTTGCAGCTTAATTTTTGCAGAATTTTTTTGCAGTATTGCAAAAATGAAATTTTAAAAAGATTTCTAAGCATACTGGGGTTTTAAGATGTTCTACCCGTGCTCTTTTGAAAAAGCTAAAATGGGCAACCTTGTGGATCTTAGACTCAGTGGTCGGCCACGGAAAGGTAGGAGATGTAAGACACATCAAGCTTTTTACACTTTGAAATCAGAAGAGGTCCAGCAATCAGCTTAGAGTGGCAGAAACCGGTAGGATCAAGGTACTGTAATGTCTGACCAGAAGGGGTCTGCACGTAAGAATAGCAGTAAAGCTGTAACTCAAACACTGGAATAACAAGGAACTTAAACAAAGGATCCGGGGTGCTAAAAAATGGCAGCAGGTGCTCTGGAGTGATGAGTCAAAATGTAAACGTCTGGCTGCAGCAGAAACAAAGGAGTAGAGATTCCATTTTTTAGCGTTGTTTTCAGTAAATTTAAAAATGTTTGTACAAAACTGTTTATAGCCATCAACCTATTTGAAAGGCATAATTCATATCGTAAAGGTATGATGAAAACCAGTAAAACTGACTGAGCAGGTCTGATACTCATCTAGTATTTCCTTCACAAACATATTTGACTGACTCTCTGTGAATCCTGAAACTGACAAGAACCTACATGCCAGAATTCTTACTGGAGCATTTGATAAACATTGTTTAAAACAATTTCTAGCACCTTCAGCTCAAATCTTATCAGTTTCTTGTGTGGGTTGGCTTTATTAGTCTTGTGAAGAGTATGAGTCTGATAACTTATTAAATAAGATGCGACCAGCTGCACAAGATTATAAACCTTAACCAAAAGTAAATTTATTCAGCGCAACTACACAAACATATTTGCCTCAGGACCTTTTCACCTCCGGTAACAAGCACCAAGCATTGTCATTCTCGTACACCTGCAGAAGTGCCTTTCAAAAGCAGTTTGCCAAGCAAGTTTGTAACTGTAATTTAATGAAAATGCAAATCCTTCGTTTTTTTAATCATCCTTTTCCTGCAGACCCCAGAGAGAGTGGGACAATGCAGCTGAACGGGGCCCTGGGGGAATATCACAAGCTTTGAGGCATGGCTGTTTCAATACAGAACAATTACATTATCCCTCTAATAACTTAGGTAAGTTAATCCTTCACTGGAAACATTCGGTGACAACATTTTCTAAAGCTATGAGGCTTAATACTGTGTCTTATCACAAGGTTCCAGGACTTGTGTCGCTCTCAGTCCATATCTTTAGCAGCTGGTTTGTGACCAGTTATGGAATTAAATCGAAGCAAAATGTGGCAACATTTATATAACTGTCACTACTGAACTAATTGGGGATAAAAACAAAAGTGATTTGAAAACAAGCAGAATTAAATTTAAGATTATTCAATTTAGTGTTCCTTTGTGTTGCTACATTAAAATAAACCAATAGCACTTACAGAAACAAACACTGCCTAAAGCAATGTTTGATTTTGTCTGGTGTTCCGTAAGACATTATCCAGTAGCACATAAATGGTCTAAATCAACCTGAGCGAGTCAAAATATAAACCATTATAATATGCTTTTTGTAGTTTATTTGATACTTTTTCCAAGACACTTTAATGAGAATGACTATGTGGTTTAATGAGAACGACTATAAGGAATACAGAGTTTCATTTTTTAACATTTCTTCATGATGGTGTGTCATGAGATAAAAAAAAAGGTTTGAAAACACTGGACTAAATAAAAAAATTTTTGGTTCCACAACTGTGAAGTGCCAGCTAACTCATAACCCCCACAGCACTTCAGATGAGCCTTCTGGACCAGCAGGTGCCTCTAGTTTGCAGGCATAGTATGGTACTACCATGAGCGTTATTTATCTGGGATCCATGCCATTTTAATTACTTTTAAACTAATGCACAAAAGCCTTTGGAATCATTCTTAATAACATGAAAAATAGACTGCTTCATTCTACAATGTACAAATGGTTTTGTAGACCATCTACTTGTTTTGAACTTAACAAAAATCTGCAATTCCTCGCAAGATTCCACCCTATGGGGGTTCAAAGGTTGTGAGATCAGCCCAAAACTACACAGATGCACTTATTGATGATCTCAAGGCATTAACCAAGAAAACAATTGTTAACACTCTATCTACAATTGGAATGAATGAAATCCAGGCATGCCACTAAAGACCCTGCTCAGGAAATCGCATGAAAACCAGATTTTTTTTATATTTGCCAGAAAACATTCAAACAATTAAGAGGCATAATTTTGTGCTCTGGTCAAATATCAAGGTGTTTGGCATCAATGAACCCTATTTTGTTTAGAGAAGAGAGGACACTAAATTTAAACCCAGGATCAAAGATTGTGCTTCGGAAATGGGATGGGATGGGACAGGGCATTGCATGTGGGTCATGAGTGTTGCAGCTTGAAATCTAAAACACTTTATTGCTGCTTTTCCACCAACATGGTGCATGGTTGCATGGCGCAACTCAACTCGCATGCTCTTCAATCACATTCTGTTCTTCATCACGCATTTGAATAAGCTTCTAGAAGCAGGCCAAGTCAGGGAACAGTGATACTTTTTTCTGACTGGAAAAAAATATGACGCAATCCTGTTGACTTCTCACTGGTCAACTCTTGAGCACACCAATTGGTCTGACATCACGGCACGTTTTATTACAGTGTGTACTAATAATAATAGCCAGCAAACTATTTTACCCTTGGTTGGTTTGTGCTTCTTTTTAATAGGAAAATTACTTGACCATGGAGAAACGAGGAGACACTGACCTCAGAAGACCATGTCCAACCTGAGCTTGGAAGTGAGAAGAGAAATTAAAAGCTTGTCCAAGAAACTACACATTTCTATAGCATTTGCAATGGGGTCACCAAGGGGTGAGTCTTGCATCTTGAGTGACAAGCAATACCAAGCAATCACTAAAATCCATTGGAAAAGCAGCATATGATCATTAAATGGCCTAGGTGGCCTCCAGATAGTAATCCTGGTCTACTGAAAATCTACTGAAGATTGTTGTCTCCGAACTTGCATAGAAGAGTGTGGCAGTTCCTCCTAAGTTTTGTGAAAACCTCACAAATTCTGATTTGATTTTGTTAAATCAAACCTACCATTACTTCATTCATTCATTTTCTTTCCTGGGGTCACACTGGTCTGCTGGTGCCTACTTCGGGCAAGGGGTGGGGGGGGCACCCTATGGACAGTTCGTCAGTCCATCACAGGGCAACACACTCACACTCTTGACAGGAATTAAGATTATTCAATTAATCCAACCACATGTTTTTGTGAGGTTGGGGAAGCACAGCAAGAACATGAAAAATCCTTCCAAGAAGACAATCAGCGAGCCTCAAACCAAACTTCAAAAAGTGCTACCCACTGCACCCCTACCTCTAATTATATGGTTTATTTCTTATTCCCCCCACTGTGCATGTATAAGAACACTATGTTATAACTACTACATAGACATGTATGAATTGCTAGAAAAAGGTAGAGGCCAAACAATCCCTACTCGTCAATGAACAAATTGAACTGGTCAAACTAAACACTGCTTATTAGAGGTGGGGGACTCCTCTAGAAATAACCTAAATTCTCCTTTTTCTTTCTATCTTGTTATTTAAACGCTGTCATCAGAAAGGTCAGAGAGGGGGAGGCTTGTTCCGTTCCCCTCGACTAACGGGCTGATTGATGAAATAAGGAAGCAAAAACAGAAGCTAATGAAGAGAAACACAATACCGTCGCTGTCCGAGCACAGACTGATTGATTGCTGTCTGCTTGATGGAGCAAAAGATGGCTCTTCACCACAAAACAAATCACATACCATCAATATCAAGCCTAATGGTGTAAGAGACTTGAGAGGGCACAGAAATGTTTTACAGTCGCGCCACAACTTTTCCTTTTGTTGGGGCGGAGGAACGTTTGCTCGCGGTCGCCATAGAAACGAATGCTTAAGTAATTTGCTAATGCCTTAACTGTGTTTTTAGTGCCATAACACGCAAGTTAAGAGTACAAATAACCGCTCGCGGACCCAGCGAGAGTCGCTGGTAATTAAAATAAATGAGCATAACACCATGCTTCGTAGCCTCTAAAAATAGTAGCGAGTCCAGTGAGCAAATGACCAAACCCTGGTTGGCACCGCCGCAGATTAGCAGTATATCCTTCTCTTTTAATAATGCGCTCTGGGGCCATATAACTACACGCTTCGCCGTTTCATTAAAACGGCTCTCTTTTTAATTAACACTCCGCGCACAACTCCCCATTGTGCTCAATTCTCCGCTCCAGTGACAGCACACATCAATGCCTCGTCTCAAAACAGAGTCTGCAGCTTGGGTTCACACAATTTACCTTAAAAACACAACTCTCAAAGGAAAGGTTTTGGGGTGTCAGTCAACGAGCCGACTCGTGAAGTTTGGACATTCGTTACGTAGAACACGATGACAGTTGGCTGCACATATAAACCATATATGTTATTTTCACACGTGGTATTTTGACGCCGGTTACTTACACAGAAGATTTGGAGGAGAAAAAAAAAACATGTGCGTCAAGTGGAAAAGCGTTAGCCTAACGTTACACTGAACGAGTTTACGTGTGTCATTAATTGTTTTCTTTTTACTCACCGCTCTTTAGACGTATTCTCGAGGGAATTCGGAGGTGGTTGAAACACTATTGAGGCAACGAACTAAATATTTATAAATAAGCCGTCCTTTTACTAATACGTTGGTTTCATCCAGACAGGACCGTTGGAGAAAAAGAGCTTTGGTTAATCCGTGTGTCGCGTGCTCACTCAACAAACTTCTGAACCGTTCCTCTCGTCAGAAGCGCTGCTCCACAACCGTCATATCTAAGAAAGGACTGCGCTACAGCACTTTATATATGAATGGCTCACTAAATCAGGCAATTATTGCAGGTCGCTAATAGCAATCCTTAACACGAGACGCTGGCTCTTGAAGCAGAGACGGTTTGGAGTTGAAATTGGACATGAACGAAGAGGCAGAATTTTTTAAAGTCACTCCTATGGCGACGCGCTATAGGTGCAGTCCTCTCGGCCAATGAGCGATGAGAGGCGGGGCTTATGACAGGATGATGGATGGCTGTTTGGGCAACTTTAAACTATTTGAAACGAATACGAATTTCAAGTACTCTTTATTCTCAAAACACTCTAAAAGCCGCATTTGCTAACGAAGCGATCCCCTGATTACATACCGTGCAATGTTAAACTTTTTAACAATGCTTTTATACTTAATCCCTTCCGCGCATCTGTCAATAGATCTCAAAGATGTCCCAGTTCAAATCACAGATGTGCTCAGGCGAGAGAAAACCACGCAACCAAACCCGAGCACGTGCTCTTTCTTTCTCACCTTATATTTGCAGTGTCTCTCGGCATTGAGGGAAGCTGTGAACATCTGGTTGGGATAGAAAGCCAATTACTTCTGGCGCCGTAAATCTCTGCAGGACTGTCCAATTTACCCTGATTTACCATTACAGGCTTAAATGAGCAGGCCTTGGCCTCTCACTAAAATGCAGTTTTTCACGTATTAGTTTTTTTTTTAATCGCAGAAACATACAAGGTGCTTTAACAGATAACGGCAAGTGAAGAATCGTGTTTTGTACCATTGTTCAAAAAAGCTGGAATTTTCTTATAATTAATCTATAAATGGTCTGCACCAATCATTTCATTCAGACTCATATCTACTGACCAGAATGCAAAAGCCTTTAAGTTCTGATTAAAATTTGTTATAAATTAGGATTTTTCTTTACGTTCAATTTTATCCCATTTTATGACAGTCATGTGATTTATGGTCATGTCATATTATGGGACTCATGTATGGTCCTATGAGAGGCCAACGAGATTTAATTGCTTTTAGAGTGAAATAACTGAAGAAAAACATAAAAAAAGCTGAAAAAAGAGCACTCTGATTTACAATTTTACCCAATCGTGTTTACAGAAAAAAAAAGAAATTCTAGAAATCATATTGTTCAAATACATGTTTTTCGGGTGATTCTAACTACTTGAATCTTTATTAAATGCGTACAAATGCCATGCTCCTGTAAAGCCACAATTACCGAATTAATGTCAAAACACACACATTTTTTCAATATTAAAATTAGCAAAAAAAAGTATACGTTCAAAAGTTGTGTTCCTTGAGTGTTTGACCCCATCTAGTGGACAAGTTAAGCTTTACGATATAAAATATAAGTTATTTTACTTTTAGAATCTTGCTGCGAAGAAATTAAGTAAATAAACAAATAAAAAATAAAACGAAATAAAAAATAAATAAACAAATAAAAAAATCTTGCTGCGACTGATTTCTAGCAACGGTGTGTTCTTTATCTATTTTATTAATTTATTGATCTTTTGTGTTTTTATGTTCCATTAAATTGTATTTGCATAGCATTGTGTCATTCATTCATTCATTCATTCATTCATTCATTCATTCATTTAGTCTTTTAATATATGCTAACAAAAAGGGTTCTAGCTGAGTAAAAAAAGCATAACATTGACCATTCACTTCTCTTGTCTACATATAGGTGGGTAATTCTGTGAAATTAGTACCTGTCCCTGTCATCGCTGCTATGGTCAACTCGTAAACCTCGGAGTTTGTTCTATAACCTTAAGGATTTGCAGTTCTTCTTCAATAAATTATAAAAACGTACACTGACATCTGGAGAATAAAAATGCATTAATACCAAAATATAACTGATTTAATTTACAAAGCAATGGCCTGAATGTATCACACAGAGATGTAGAGGCTGTTATTACCATATATGTCTATGGGACGACCCAGCACAGCTATAAATTAAGAAGTTACAGAAAGGTAACTGCCGGCCATGACTCCGACCATAAATGGACTGTAGTGAGGTTACAAAAGTATAGAAAAGTTCAACCGGGACTTTTTCAGGGGATAATATTTGTTCAAATTTTTTAAATTACAATAGAGCAAAAACACATCATGCTCATATAGTTGACCAATTGGGATGAAGGGGGGCACAAAAGTGTTGGGAATGGGTTCTAATTTTTCAAAAGATAGCTAATAAAACATACTTTTCTTGTGTATTGTTTTCCTTTTCAGAAGATCGACCTTTTAAACGTAGAGACTTTAAAAAAAGGGTCAAAGATGGGTCACAGAAGGATTTCCACCTCTATTCTCTTGTAAGGCAGAGTCATTTGTTTAAAAAAGGAGAGAGTAGTGTGATTCTATTCCAAAGCTAGTTCTGCATACAAAGACCTCAAAGCAAGCAGCTCACAGGCACACTCATACTGCTTTTGGGGATCACCTGTGTAGAGGGCTCTTTGATGAGTCCCGCGACACTTTTACATAAGTAAATGTATCCACAGCACCCCCTGATACCAAGCTCCCCGGTGTCCCATTGTTTCATCCAAACCCAAGCCTTTGCATGAGACAGAGAGAGGAAATGAACAGAGCACAGGGTGGGAAACTTTCTGAGCCATGCAGAGAACGAATGAGATAAGGGTGCAAACTGGATTGGCAGATTTTATTTTAAAGTGACAAAATTAATAAATTTGCATGAATATGACAAAGATAATAAAGTTATCTTGGACAGTTGCCTAAATACTTAAGTTTTCCAAAAAGCAGCATCATAGAGGTCAACAGAAAGTTGTAGAAAATAAAACAGAAAGATTTTGTTGATTCAATATTTCACAGACAAATACAAGACAGTAGTAGAATTTCTGAAACCTCTAATTAACTTCCTCTCATCAAAACAACCTTTTCCCAATTCTCAAGCTTTATAAAAAGTTTAATCTAACATCTTGAACACTAAACTAAAATAATTGTCTCTAATAGTAGTAAAAAGTTTTATGTGTTATCATAATTTTTTTCTGAAAAAATTAACATGATGTGTAAACCACTGTAAACCATTTTGAAAACCAAAAAGGTAAAAAAGAGTGTTCTTTAATTTAATCTCTTTTTATCCTTTTAGTTTTTATTTGTTTTCTCTTTCTGTGTCAATACAGCCATCTAGCAGCAAAGTTTAGAACCTCTACTGACAATTTTTGAAGAAATGTTGATTTCTTTTCCCAAAACAAACCTTTTTCATGAAACAAAATAACTAAATACATTTAACTTTTACTGCACAAAATGTCATGTCAAGGATAGTGACAAACAAAATAACACAAAATTATAATATAATATTTAAATTTCAGTAAATATCTTTACTGAAAACATCAACAACAAAAAAGTAAGTCAATGACCTAAAAAAACAAATCTAAGAAAGATTTAGATTAGATTAGTTGTCACGGTGCACTGGAGGAAAGAGAAGGGAACATAGGATCAACAACAACATAAAATGGTTAAATTAAAAATACATACAAAGATGGACAGAATGATAATGTCCCTTTAGGGCAAGGGTAGTCAGCGTTGTAAGTCTCTCTTACAGTCAACAGCGGGGAGGGTCCGGGAACTGAAGAACCCACAGTAACCTTGGAGGCGATGGCTGGAGTGAGGTTGAGTAGTAGATGAGTAGTTGAAGCAGAGTAATCCAATGCAGCATATGGAGAAATGGTTGAACCAATAAGTTACAAAGAGCAGACACAGAGATCCAAGAAGGCCAGAGACTATCATGGAAAGTCAGGGTGCATGAACTGTAGATCTGACAACTTAGGAGTTGCGTGGATGAGTCTTTTAATCGAGAGGGATGTATTGTAGGAGTGTGCTAAATGGGTGACTGTGTCAGTGGGGTGATTGTCTGCAGGGGATTCAATGAAGTGCTCTTGATTGCTGGTCGTAGCAACATAGATCCCTGATACTACTGTATATATAATACCTCTGGAGGTGTGGACTACAGACAAAAACACCTCAAGCTTTTGGAGTTTGCTGCAAAAGTGGCCATGTGTGGCAGTACAATGCTTGTGTGAGCCGTGCCTTCAGAGGATCTACGAGCAAAATTGATTACAAACTTTACGAGTTACGAACTTTAGGGTTACAAACTTTACCAATCAGGCAAACTATTTACAAATGGAGACACTTTGGGACTGTTCATACTCTATCAAGAAGTGGCCACATAGACAAAATGACACTAAGAGCACAAGGAAGATCCTGAATTATCAACCCAGGTTGAGAACCAAAGATTTGAAGGCATCATCTCTGTTGACGCAAAAGAGCTCATTGTCTCTACACAGCAGTGTTGGCAAGATGCTTTGTGGACTGACGAAATTAAGATTTAGATTGTTTGAGCAGCCAATAATTCTAAGGGTGTATCGAAAATCTTTCTAATTACGATGAAAGACAATTAAAATTTTATTTTCTTCCAGTTGAATCTAGTTATCTCCATTTAAGGGTCAATTCTAGTCCATTTAGTGTCCGTCCAATCATTTCCAGTCTAAACTATTCATTCCAGTTATGCCCATTCCACACAATTTCTATGCAGTCCATTTTTCCCTTTAGTACAATAAATTTCAGTCCAGTCCAGCATAATGTCAGTGCTATACATTGTCATCCACACAAACCCAAATGTAAAAATTGATACACTTTATTTGATATATTTATTGTAAATATGCGCAAAAATGCTTGTGTCACAAATTTTCTATTTGCAGATCACCTCAAAAAACTGAGGTTTGAACATCACACTTCACAAAAACTGAAGTACTTTAAGTACTATAAAACAAAAACAAACTCAGTTCAACAGCGTATTTAATTATACATATTTACACTACTTACAGTATATTGTGAGTTACGATATTGCATGTAATAATTCAAAAATATATGCTCACCGTGGTCTTTTTCTTACACTCAGACCTTTTACAGTCTGTAAGTACGATGAGCATGATGTGGACCAAGAGTCATTGTGCGTAAGTGTGAATGTCGTTTGGCTGACCGAGCTGCTTCTCTTGCAGCCACAGTCCTCCTCCTCCTCTTCCTCCTGTTCTGATTTTGTTCTTCTGCGCACAGGAGCAACGCTGAATCCACATGAAGCTGCGGGTGAATGCATCCCGGTCCGGCTCAGGACACTGGAAGTGCAGGTGCAGTGTGCGGGTCACAGAGGGAGCACAGATGCGCCCATCAGAGCAGGATCCACAGGAACGCAGCCGATACTGACGAGCTGTGAAACATCCTGCAAAACTGATCTGCAGAGGTTCCTCCACTCGAGTCATCCTTTCACACTTCTTTCCTTTCTGAAGGGAATGAAGGGACAAGAGAATGTCTGTCATAGGTCATACATCATTTCCTTACTGATGAAAATAGCTTGAAATGAAATGTACCATGTGTTATTTAAAGCCTCACCTTCAGAGAAGGAGTCAGTTTGAGGCCACATTCTCGTATCTGACAGAGTCTGGTCTGGCTGGTGAGCTGACACTCAGGGTTATTGTTTGTCACACGACTGGACACGCCCATGCCACAGGAGGCTGAGCACGGGGACCAATCGGTGACCTGATAGAAGCAGCTGGATGGAGGGATGGCTTGGGAGTTGAAGGATGAACTCCACTCTGAAGAAACAACAATAAAGAATGCTTCAATTATTAAATTATTAAACACTTTAATTAACCAATAGTTAAAATAAATTAATCAACCTTTTAAGAAAATTTGTGAACACTCCCTATGAGGCTGTTGATCATAATTAATCTGAAGCGCATCCTTATTCTTTTACGTTATAACATTTATTTGTAAATAATCTAAAAAGTAGAAATATATTGATGGTTTACTTTTTTTAATCTGCATTATAATCTTTTTTTTTTTACTATTTGTAGTTGAATATATGCTTCAAAAATATGAATTTCTGTATATTCTGTTCTAATCCAATAATTTAGTTAGTGGTTTTATGGATAAAATTGTAAAGATTGTAGAAATCTACTCTTTAGTAAAAAATGCACATGAAGGCTTTTAAGCGTTAACAACTTTCAGCCACGATATTTATCATTCCACTTGACCATATGTTAAACTTTACATTAAAAGCATGTATTTGTAGCTTTCCTTGTGTTTTCATAGACCAAATTCCCACATTTAAAGCATTTTTACTTTATATTTACGGGAAATAATCTGATATTTTACAGGCATAAAAACTGAAAAACTGTTTTTTTTTACAAGGATATAAAACCATTAACCATTTAAAACCGCTTATTTATTAAATGTACAATTATTAAATCATATTTATAGTTATAATGAAATATGTATTTTACATTTAAATTAATCACTCATTATCTTTAAGAAAAGAGTGGGCTTAAAAATCCAAAAACAAAGACCAGTGCTTGGTGAGATGAAATCTTAACATTAGATCATGTTGCCTTGTGTAACCAGGCTGAACTGTGGCAGCAGCCTGAAGAGGACACGTGATCATCAATTAAGAACCAAAGGGAGATGTAGAAGGATGTCCTCCTAACCTGGTGACCATAATAACAAGCTTTCAGTGAAAGGGTTTAGCATCCAGGAGCTAAAGATGGGAAAGTTCTCCTAAAATAATATGTTATTTTAATAATTAAAGGATTTACGGAGTCCGTTTCCAATTTTTTAAAGGTTAACTTTTGTGCATGTTTTAATGCATCAACGAATTGATATACAGAAGCAAAATATTCATTTATTCATTGCAAACTTTAAGAAAATGATTAATCTGTTCTTGAAAACCACTTTTTGTTACTGAAATTTCCAAAATGCACTGCTCTCGGTGCACGAGTGCTCTAATAAATGTTTCAAATTCCTCATGCTGGTTTTGGTTTACCTTGATGGGGGAATCCTGTGCTGCTGTCCCAGGATGGAGATGGGGCTGCCAGTAACTCGTTGCCTGTGAGTTCTGTTTGTCCCTGTGTGCGTATGTCAGGCAGCGGAGCTATCTCAGCTATGTGGTTATCATCATCTTCATCTTCCTCACATACCCAGTCATGGCAGCAGGAGACGGGCAGTGTGGCAAGGCGACGCTGGGTACAAGGCCGCACTGGAACAGAGATGCGCTGGGGGCAGAGGGGCACACACCCCACCACTCCATCCACACATGAGCACTGATGTTGGCAGGATGGCTGGAAGTCCTCTCCATGCTGGTACAGCCTACCATCCAGCTCACATGGACGACCCTCAGCCTCCGCTGGACAGAGGAAACAAGCAATGGTTGGTTTGTAATTTGCTTGATGTCAGATGTATCATAAATACGTTTAAATCAGTTTCATTGACTATCAAAATGTTTAAATATTAATATAATATTTGATCTCACGTTTAGAAACGATTTAAAATACGTTTAATATGATTTTTGTTTAGCTTTAGACATTTTCTTGGATTTAATAACTTTATTTTTCTATTCTATCTCACTTGATGTTTTTTAGTTATGTTTTGTAACTTTTTTATGGATAATTTTTTGGTTTAGAATTCTCTTTGGGTGTTGTTTTACTTAATATGTAAAAATACTAAACTATAGTACCATTTTGCTTTCATTTCATGAAACGTTTTTTTATGGTTCAAAAATATGTAATTAATTTAAAAGAATCCATTTTTTTTAATTTGTTTATTTTAGCATTTTTACTTATGCTTTTTTTCTTAAAAGTTCGTGCCCCTCGTAGCCCCGAAGGGGTTTCAGCGGGAAGGAAAAAGAAGGAATGAATGAAAATGTTTAATTTATTTAACTGCATCAACTCTTGCCATTTTCATTTATTTAATGTTTCACTTTAGTATTTTATTTATGCTTTTTTATTGTAAAGGTTTATGTATGTTTCATTTAAATGTTTTACATTTCCAGTTGGGTACATTTTACTTACAATAAGTTTAAAGTTTCTGTTTGAATTGGGGTTAGAGTGTGTTAAAATCAATATCCTTCATATTTTAAATAATTTGTAATTTTTTGAATGCCATATTCAAAATATTTTAATGAAAAATTTATTTCAGTTAAACTAATACAGCATCTCATGTTTGATTACCTCGGCAAAGGCCTCTGTCAGGGTCTCCCTCAAGCCCTAGGTGGCAGTGTAGACCTTTGATGTGGTCACAAGGCTCAGAGGGGCTGCAATCTTGGTTGAACTGCTTGGCACAGACCCTACAGCACCCACACGGGTCCAGAACAGAACTGATGCCCGGAGGACATGAGGGCGGCAAGGAGGGACAGGAGCATTTCAGTGGACAGCCTCCTTGCACCCCAAGAATACACTGAAGATTGAGAAAACAAAGTGATGCGTTCATATATTTGGATTGGTGTTTGAACCCCCACCAAAACCACCACCTCTCCATCAAGTTTTGTTTAAGAAATTTGCTAAATCTTTTAGAATCACACTATTACAGATCAGAAAATCAATATACAATTCATATGTCAGATAACATTCATGACCACCTGTCAGTATTGATATTGTAATAGAATAATAATAATAATGTGACATAACGTTACATGCTAATAGTAGCACAGCACAGTATTCAAATACTGAAATAATAATAAAAAACTGAAATCAGAATTACAAATTTGAATTGCTTTCGATGGATATCAGGCACTGGCAAATATACAAAGATTTAGGTTCTATACAATCAGAAAAAAACCTCACCTCAACCACTGCCCAAGACAACAGCACCAATGAGAAGAACTGCCCTTGCCTCCTCATGATCCTCAGAGGATAGAAAGTTACTGCGTTATCCTTGAGGTTGAGCTCAGCTTAAATGAGTCAGAAACATTTAAAGGTGCCTCAGATGTGAAGCTTCTATTTTATACTTAAATGCAGTTTGGACGGCTGCTGGTCCACATGCCTCAATTCTTTTTCTATGTCTTGAAGTCTAGCAAATGGTTAAAAGTGCAAAGCTCTGCTCCACTGGAGTCAGTGATTCACAGTTTTATAGACAGCTGTGCTCAGCCCCCTCTTACATCACATGCACACTTGCACACATAGGCTCACACAGATCTCTGTGGACACTTTACACATGCTCAGAAAATGTTACGCTAAAATGGTTTATGGTTCACTAACTGTAACATACTCTATCAATGGAAGACCATACAAAAATTAAATTTGTCTCATTAATTAAATACCTTTCGTAGTATCATTTTCTTGCAGTAGATAGTGTTTCCTTGCTCACAAATTATGTGACAGTAAACGAAGTGTATACCTTCATTTTCGAAATCATTGTACAATGATTGCTTCCTCATCTTAGGATCCTTTTCAGGAAACTTATTATTAAGAAATTGAAATTTGGGGTTGAAACTATTTTTCATTGATTTCAACACAGAGAGAGAGTGTAACTGTAACTCATTTACAGTAAAGTTGGTTATTTTCAGTTGATTCAAAGGTGTTATCTTGCTAGATGTCTACTTGCTCCTTATGTTTAGTCATCATCAAATAATAATAATAATAATAACAGTAATAATAATAATAATAATAATAATAATAATAATAACTAGATTTTAAAGTTTGCACGCAAACTTCGATGTTGGCTTGCGTTGGTACCGTTAATACCTATTTTTTTAAATGCTGTCAATTCCGCAATAATAACATAATCCAACCCCCATGTCTCTATGATTCTCATAAGCTGAGATAGGCACATGCAAAATTGGTTGCTATGGTAACCAGTCTGGTTGCTATGGAGGGGTCAGTGATCTAACATATTGTTCCCCATGTCAACACGAGTAAAATACACCAACCCCCATGTCTCTATGACTTCGTAAGCTGAGATAGATACGCCATATTGGTTGCTATGGTAACAGTGTGGTTGCTATGGAGGGGTCGCTGACCTAATATATTGTTCCCCATATGAATACGAGCAAATTACAGCAACCCCCATGTCTCTATGATTTTCCTGAGCTGAGATAGGTACATGCAAAATTGGTTGCTATGGTAACCAGTCTGGTTGCTATGGAGGGGTCAGTGACCTAACACATTGTTCCCCATGTCAATACATTAACCCCCATGTCTCTATAACTTTCCAAAGCTGAGATAGAGCTGCGCCATATTGGTTGCTATGGTAACCAGTTTGGTTGCTATGGAGGGGTCGATGACCTAATATATTGCTCCCCATATCTATACGGGTAAAATACAGCAACCCCCATCTCTATGATTTTCCTAAGCTGAGATAGACATGCCATATTGGTTGCTATGGTAACCAGTCTGGTTGCTATGGAGGAGTCAGTGATATCATGTTGTAATCTACTTTCCATTTAGAATAATATAAAGCAACCCCCATGTCTCTACTGTGTTCCGTCCAGAAGATATTTGACATCGATAGTTTTGTAAAAAAGTGGGTGTGGCTTAATTATTTTATGTTAAATCACAAGGAATAATTGGCTGGATAAGTGATTTGCTTCTTTATTTCTAGTATGACTTTCCAGTGTCAATCAATTACAGAAGCTCTTTCACAACAGGATCTATGGGCTTCATGCTCCATTCATTTCAATGGGCCATTGAAAGTCTATGAGACACCTTTGACCTACTTATTAGTAATCAAGTGCAGCTGCTGCAAAGGGCCAGCTGTGGAAACTGCCAGTTTCAACTGTCAGATTTTGAAATGATGGCAAATCTGCTGGAGAAAATCCAATTTTCATGCCTCAAACAAATAAAGATTATAGAAGAACCGTAAGACATATCCAAATGATTCTTTTTTTGTCAGAAGCAGAAGACCCTAACGAAGAGAATGCTGTAAATTTTGTGAAGGTTTGATTAGAAATAAAAAAATTATGGCGAGCTAGAAAAAGCCTTCATTTGATTCTCTGCAACTGCTCATTTCTGAGAAATCCATACCTCCAAACAAATAAGGATTACGAAAGAAGGACAAGACACATTAAAACATTTCCTTTACTGTTAGAATCACAAGATTTTAAGGAAGAAAATGGTGTAAGTTTTGTGAAGCTGTGATAAAGTTTGAATGATTTATGGCGAGTTATAAATAGCCTGCGATTGAGATTTTGAACAGAATCCACCAGAATTTTTGAATGGAGGTGAATGGAGCAATTATGTGCACTCCTTGTGGTTTAGGCCACCTGGAGTAAAAACCGTGTGTTTTTTTTAAAATGAAAACAGCACCAACTGAAAGAGGACAAAAATCTCTACCATTTAGATATAAAATGTGTGTGTAAAGGTTAATTTTTAGCTGAGAAAACAGTGCAAGTAGCAACAAGACTGAGCTTGCTCAAAGTTAGAGTGAGCGATGACATCACCACTCTAGGGCTCCCCTCGGGAATGACTTGGGCGATTTTTGGGCCGAAATTCGCGATTTTTACGGAAACCGCTGGTCAAATGGGTTCGAAAAGACATAGCAACTCGAGTGGGAACAGCTTGGACGACCGTGGAAAGTTTCGTGGCTGTAGCTCGAACGGGCTAGGAGGAGTTGACGGTAGAATTTTTGTCAGAAGAAGAAGAATAAGAAGAATAATAACTAGATTTTAAAGTTTGCACGCAAACTTCGATGTTGGCTTGCATTGGTGCCGTTAATACCTATTTTTTAAAATGTTGTCAATTCCGCAACAATAACATAATCCAACCCCATGTCTCTATGATTCTCATAAGCTGAGATAGGTACATGCAATATTGGTTGCTATGGTAACCAGTCTGGTTGCTATGGAGGTGTCAGTGACCCAACATATTGTTCCCCATGTCAACACGAGTAAAATACACCAACCCCCATGTCTCTATGACTTTCGTAAGCTGAGATAGAGATACGCCATATTGGTTACTATGGTAACAGTGTGGTTGCTATGGAGGGGTCGCTGACCTAATATATTGTTCCCTATATGAATACGAGTAAATTACAGCAACCCCCATGTCTCTATGATTTTTCTGAGCTGAGATAGGTACATGCAAAATTGGTTGCTATGGTAACCAGTTTGGTTGCTATGGAGGGGTCAGTGACCTAACACATTGTTCCCCATGTCAATACATCAACCCCCATGTCTCTATGACTTTCCAAAGCTGAGATAGAGCTGCGCCATATTGGTTGCTATGGTAACCAGTTTGGTTGCTATGGAGGGGTCGCTGACCTAATATATTGCTCCCCATATCTATACGGGTAAAATACAGCAACCCCCATCTCTATGATTTTCCTAAGCTGAGATAGAGACATGCCATATTGGTTGCTATGGTAACCAGTCTGGTTGCTATGGAGGCGTCATTGACATGATATAATGTTTCAACTGTCAGTATGGGTGAAGCTTACCAGCCCCCAAGTCTCTAGCATTTTCCTAAGCTAAGATAGAGATGTGGCTATATAGTTGCTATGGTAAACAATTTGGTTGCTATGGAGGAGTTAGTGACATCATGTTGTAATCTACTTTTCATTTAGAATAATATAAAGCAACCCCCATGTCTCTACTGTGTTCCGTTTAGAAGATATTTGACATTGAAAGTTATGTCAAAAAGTGGGTGTGGCTTAATTAATTTATGCTAATTCACAAGCAATGATGGGCTGGATAAGTAATTTGCTTCCTTAATGCTTGTATGACTTTCCAGTGTCAATCAATTACAGAAGCTCTTTTACATTAGGATCTATGGGGTTCATGCTCCATTCATTTCAATGGGCCATTGAAAGTCAATGAGACACCTTTGACCTACTTATTTGAAATCAGCTGCACCTGGAGTTATCAACTGCCAGATTTTCAAACGAGTCAGCTGACTCAACTGTCAGATTTTCAAACGATGGCAAATCTGCTGGAGAAAATCCGATTTCCATGCCTCAAACAAATAAAGATTATAGAAGAACCGTAAGACATATCGAAATGATTCTTTCTTTGTAAGAAGCAGAAGACCCTAACGAAGAGAATGCTGTAATTTTTGTGAAGGTGTGATTAGAAATAAAAAAATTATGGCGAGCTACAAATAGCCTTCATTTGATTCTGTGCAACTGCTCATTTCAGAGAAATCCATACCCTCAAACAAATAAGGATTACGAAAGAATGACCAGAGGTATTGAAATATTTCTTTTACTGTTAGAATCCCAAGATTTTAAGGAAGAGAATGGTGTAAATTTTGTGAAGCTGTGATAAAGTTTGAATGATTTATGGCGAGTTAAAAATAGCCTGCGATTGAGATTTTAAACAGAATCCACCAGAATTTTGAATGGAGGTGAATGGAGCAATTATGTGCACTCGTTGTGGTTTAGGCCACCTGGAGTAAAAACCGTGTGTTTTTTAAAAATGAAAACAGCACCAACTGAAAGAGGACAAAAAATCTCTACCATTTAGGTATAAAATGTGTGTGTAAAGGTTAATTTTTAGTTGAGAAAACAGTGCAAGTAGCAACAAGACTGAGCTTGCTCAAAGTTAGAGTGAGCGATGACATCACCACTCTAGGGCTCCCATAGGGAATGACTTGGGCGATTTTTGGGCCGAAATTCGCGATTTATACGGAAACCGCTGGTCCAATCGGTCCGAAGAGATATAGCACCTCGAGTGGGAACAGTCTGGACGACCGTGGAAAGTTTCGTGGCTGTAGCTCGAACGGGCTAGGAGGAGAAGCGTCGTAAAATTTTGACGTAGGAAAAGAGAAGAAGAATAATAACTAGATTTTAAAGTTTGCACGCAAACTTCGATGTTGGCTTGCGTTGGTGCCGTTAATACCTTTTTTTTAAATGTTGTCAATTCCGCAACAATAACATAATCCAACTCTCATGTCTCTATGATTCTCATAAGCTGAGATAGGTACATGCAAAATTGGTTGCTATGGTAACCAGTCTGGTTGTTATGGAGGGGTCAGTGACCTAACATATTGTTCCCCATGTCAACACGAGTAAAATACACCAACCCCATGTCTCTATGACTTTCGTAAGCTGAGATAGAGATACGCCATATTGGTTGCTATGGTAACAGTGTGGTTGCTATGGAGGGGTCGCTGACCTAATATTGTTCCCCATATGAATACGAGTAAATTACAGCAACCCCCATGTCTCTATGATTTTCCTGAGCTGAGATAGGTACATGCAAAATTGGTTGCTATGGTAACCAGTCTGGTTGCTATGGAGGGTCAGTGACCTAACACATTGTTCCCCATGTCAATACATCAACCCCCATGTCTCTATGACTTTCCAAAGCTGAGATAGAGCTGCGCCATATTGGTTGCTATGGTAACCAGTTTGGTTGCTATGGAGAGGTCGCTGACCTAATATATTACTCCCCATATCTATACGGGTAAAATACAGCAACCCCCATCTCTCTATGATTTTCCTAAGCTGAGATAGACATGGCATATTGGTTGCTATGGTAACCAGTCTGGTTGCTATGGAGGAGTCAGTGACATCATGTTGTAATCTACTTTCCATTTAGAATAATATAAAACAACCCCCATGTCTCTACTGTGTTCCGTTCAGAAGATATTTGACATCGATAGTTTTGTAAAAAAAGTGGGTGTGGCTTAATTATTTTATGTTAAATCACAAGGAATGATTGGCTGGATAAGTGATTTGCTTCTTTATTTCTAGTATGACTTTCAAGTGTCAATCAATTACAGAAGCTCTTTTACATTAGGATATATGGGATTCATGCTCCATTCATTTCAATGGGCCATTGAAAGTCTATGAGACACCTTTGACCTACTTATTAGTAATCAAGTGCAGCTGCTGCAAAGGGCCAGCTGTTGAAACTGCCAGTTTTAACTGTCAGATATTCAAATGATGCCAAATCTGCTGGAGAAAATCCAATTTTCATGCCTCAAACAAATAAAGATTATAGAAGAACCGTAAGACATATCGAAATGATTCTTTCTTTGTCAGAAGCAGAAGACCCTAGCGAAGAGAATGCTGTAATTTTTGTGAAGGTGTGATTAGAAATAAAAAAAATTATGGCGAGCTACAAATAGCCTTCATTTGATTCTGTGCAACTGCTCATTTCTGAGAAATCCATACCTCCAAACAAATAAGGATTACGAAAAAAGGACAAGACACATTAAAATATTTCCTTTACTGTTAGAATCACAAGATTTTAAGGAAGAAAATGGTGTAAGTTTTGTGAAGCTGTGATAAAGTTTGAATGATTTATGGCTAGTTATAAATAGCCTGCGATTGAGATTTTGAACAGAATCCACCAGAATTTTTGAATGGAGGTGAATGGAGCAATTATGTGCACTCCTTGTGGTTTAGGCCACCTGGAGTAAAAAACCGTGTGTTTTTTAAAAATGAAAACAGCACCAACTGAAAGGGGACAAAAATCTCTACTATTTAGATATAAAATGTGTGTGTAAAGGTTAATTTTTAGTTGAGAAAACAGTGCAAGTATCAACAAGACTGAGCTTGCTCAAAGTTAGAGTAAGCGATGACATCACCACTCTAGGGCCCCCATAGGGAATGACTTGGGCGATTTTTGGGCCGAAATTCGCGATTTTTACGGAAACCGCTGGTCAAATCGGTTCGAAAAGACATAGCAACTCGAGTGGGAGCAGCTTGGACGACCGTGGAAAGTTTCGTGGCTGTAGCTCGAACGGGC
>SRMA01026491.1:0-12559 GCA_007224835.1 Danionella cerebrum | reverse complement strand
CAACAGCTGGCCCTTTGCAGCAGGTGCACTTGATTACTAATAAGTAGGTCAAAGGTGTCTGATTGACTTTCAATGGCCCATTGAAATGGAGAATGAATCCCATAGATCCTAATGTAAAAGAGCTTCTGTAATTGATTGACACTGGAAAGTCATACTAGAAATAAAGAAGCAAATCACTTATCCAGCCAATCATTCCTTGTGATTTAACATAAAATAATTAAGCCACACCCACTTTTTTTACAAAACTATCGATGTCAAATATCTTCTGAACGGAACACAGTAGAGACATGGGGGTTGCTTTATATTATTCTAAATGGAAAGTAGATTACAACATGATGTCACTGACTCCTCCATAGCAACCAGACTGGTTACCATAGCAACCAATATGGCATGTCTATCTCAGCTTAGGAAAATCATAGAGAGATGGGGGTTGCTGTATTTTACCCGTATAGATATGGGGAGCAATATATTAGTCAGCGACCCCTCGATAGCAACCAAACTGGTTACCATAGCAACCAATATGGCACAGCTCTATCTCAGCTTTGGAAAGTCATAGAGACATGGGGGTTGATGTATTGACATGGGGAACAATGTGTTAGGTCACTGACCCCTCCATAGCAACCAGACTGGTTACCATAGCAACCAATTTTGCATGTACCTATCTCAGCTCAGGAAAATCATAGAGACATGGGGGTTGCTGTAATATACTCGTATTCATATGGGGAACAATATATTAGGTCAGCGACCCCTCCATAGCAACCACACTGTTACCATAGCAACCAATATGGCGTATCTCTATCTCAGCTTACGAAAGTCATAGAGACATGGGGGTTGGTGTATTTTACTCGTATTGACATGAGGAACAATATGTTAGGTCACTTATCCCTCCATAACAACCAGACTGGTTACCATAGCAACCAATTTTGCATGTACCTATCTCAGCTTATGAGAATCATAGAGACATGGGGGTTGGATTATGTTATTGTTGCGGAATTGACAACATTTTAAAAAATAGATATTAACGGCACCAACGCAAGCCAACATCGAAGTTTGCGTGCAAACTTTAAAATCTAGTTACAGTTTTGTTATTTCATTTTTATGCACTGAATACATGTAGAATGTGTGCGCATGTGCGTGTGTGTGTGTCTGTGTGTGGATCACAATGTGATTATTTGGTCCATGTTGCACAGCCCTAGTCTGGAGTAAAGTAAGCCTATCTGGGAAGGTCACAGCTCTTCGATGCACACATTAGTAGCTTCAAACAACGGGAAAGACCCTGCGAGACCTGGTCCTTCAATCAGACGAAAAACATTTGCTTTGTTTAGTTCCACTGCCTCACACTCACTCTGTAGCATGGACCCGGTGAATAAAGTGCATCATTCCTGATTAAACAAGTCACCTGATCAGAGGAAGTCACATTCGCTGACTGCGGAGAAACCTCGCCGTCTGCCTCCTGCGGGGATTGTAGCTCCTTTACCTCGTCCCTTTCTTTCTCCGTCATTCTGAGGAAAGGAAAAATCTCGATAAATCCCTGCTGTGAATCGACATCGAGCACTTGGCGGTTATCACGATCACGGATGAATATCGGATGATTCGGTGGATTTATAACATACTTGTCGTTATGTTTGCCAAGCATCAGCTCTGTGCTTCTCGAAGTGTCCCCCTTCGCCGTCAGCATCTCTTCCACAGAAATCTGTCACAGAGACGCACAATAGAATAAAAGCTCTTTAATCTGCTAAAATAAAACTTGATTCAGGTCAAATCAGTCTCGTATAATCGTGTTCGATCGAGTTAGCTCGAGTTCCACCCCGACTACTCATTGTCCTGAAGTGACAGCCAAATAAACGGTTTATTTATTATTTTTATTACTTTAAGAAGAATTAAGAACAATAATCCATCTGGTTTTAAGAATGAATCCCCTCTGCTTGAGGAACAAAAGCCCATTCTTCCTGAGCAGATCTCTCAAGCTCCTTCAGATTCTTCTGGATTTAGATTCGTAAAAGATTTTAGTCCGGGCTTTGTGCAGGAAAGTCAAGTTTGTTCACTCTGCAGGGCTCCGTCAGCAGCTGACCCTTTGGCAGATCTATTTTCAAACTGGGAAATACGAATTGCAGTCGCTTCCATTTCAAACAGGTCAGGTTTAGCCAGCGGCAACAGTCACAAAGGGGCTTCGGCCGCGTCCGTGAACCGAGAGCGTGAAGTGCACTGATCCCATCACAAACCAGTGTAGGATTAAAAATTTAACATCCGTTGTAAGCTATGCTTTTCCTACAACTATTTAACAACAGCCAAAAGCTATGTGTTTAACTTTGTATTTGGTACTTAACATTCATCAGTTAATGATTGTGATTTACAGAGAATTGTTATTAAGATAGACAAACTGTTTTTACGTAATACCAGCCAATGTATGTTGTCCTTGTTGGGGGCTTGTGGAATTTAGGTTGGTGCTACTTGATTTACAGTCTTTTGTTATCGGATCATGCTTTGAACTGACCACTCCTTTTGTGGGCAGCCCCCTAAGGTTTCCAGTGTATAAGATACAAAGAAAGAATGTTTTAGTTTGCGGTGTTGAAGGATTTTGGATGACTGCAGCTCTGAACATTAAACTTGTTCTGTCACTCCAAAATCTCCTGGTCTTCGAATCTGAGTTTCCTACATTAGCCAACAGTTTGTGTCCGAATATGAAAAATGGATCTGACCCGTCCCAGGTCTGTCATGCAGAGCTGGCTCGGACCATATCTGGGCCGAACCATTCTTGGTACCTGAGTATCTCCTTTGAGACGCAACTTCCAGACTTAACCCAGTCCTTCACTCGTGTCGTGGCAGTGGTTCTTGGGTCTACGGAACCCCCTCTCACTAGTTTGGAATCTGTCGCTCCGAGCCTCTGTGCTGGTCTCTTTAAACTTCACACTAGAGTTCTTGAAACTCTGACCAATCAACAAACAAACTCCTCCATCTTTATACAGCAATAATAGTTAATATTGTAATTAAGTTTTCTTTTATTTGAGCAACTATAAGAAATAACACTTTCACTAGAAGCGAAATAATGTCGAAACATCCCCTTCTCTCCGTGCAATCTCTCCGAGGCGCTGATCATTTTTGTCCTTTTTGGTAAATGTGGCAAAAGCTGAATTTTTACATTTCTGAAATCACAGCGCAACACATAAGATCAGAGCCACTGACGCGACCTCTCCCAGCTGTTACCATAGAGGCTGACCTCGGGTCAGTAGTTTTAGAGACACTCAGTGATTCATAAACACAAAATGCCTCTACCTCACTGCCCCAACAACCCTGGACTCTTACAGCGACAACAGTCCTCCAATGGGACGAGAGCGACTTCTTTAAATTAGCACAAAATAACTCGCCGATAACAAATGCTGATGGAGCTTTAAAATAGACAAAAAAACTCTCTAAACAAGTGTTTTCAAGATGTTTAGAAAGTGAAACTGAAGCTAGAATATTTGTACTTGTATCTAGTCACAAATGTCTGAAAACTAGGCAAATCGTCTTAAAACGATGATGTTTTCTGCATTAAAACAAGTTTATTTGTCCTTAAATCAAGTCAAGTCAGTATTTTTAGCAAAACTACTAAAACGAGGACATTTGTGCTCAAAACGACTGTTTGAAATAGTCTTAAAGCAAGAAAAAACTGATTAAAATAAATCGATTTGTTTTTTTATGAAACAAGAATCACTGCTACACACAGGACGTTAGTCATTAATCATTAACATTCGTAGAAACTTAAAACCAGAAATAACTTAAGATTCTTTTTCACAGGCATTTTATTCTTGTTTCTAGAATTCTTCCCACTACTTTCCCCATTATCAATGTACAAGTGAAATTAAATTGCCTTTTGGAGACTTTTCTAAGTCTAACAAATAAACTTCCATTGACATTAATTAATCTTAAAGTCGTAAATGTCAGGTTTATGACCGGCAAACGTATTTCATGTTGGATGTGTCCTTGAGGTCCCTTGAGAAAGGAAGGGGCTGTTTCTAGTTAAACCTCGCTTCTAGCCATAATTATTTGTACTTCAGTTTGTGTTAAAGCTTCATGTATTTTCGACGCCCAGTTCCGCTGTTTGTAAATGTGCTGCATGACGGAACCTTTCAGAATCACAATCAGAATGGTTTTTATTGCCATGGTCAGTGAAACAAGTTTCAAGGACTAGGAATTTTTGTTGGGTGATGGTGCAAAACAAAGAACACGTACTAAATAATAAATAATAAAGTGAAGTATGCATAAGTAAAATCAAAGAAATAGAATACAATATATTTAAAAAAAGAGAAAAAAATACTATAAACAATAAAAACTATACAGAGAACTATTCTATGTACATTGGGACAATGGTGGGGATTGTGCAGATAGCAAGAGTTGTCCATGGGTTTGTGGTCATTTGATGTTCAAGAGTCTTATGGCGGAGGGGAAAAAGCTGTTCTTGTGGACCATGTGCACCACAGCTAAAGTCTCTCGCAACACCAGGAACAGAGAAACGGCTGAATTGCTGTTAGATAGTATAATAAAAGTAATCCATCCTGTGATGTGTGTATCTCACTGTACAGCCGCCGTGAGGGAGGGGGGGGGGGGGTGCTTGTGGATACGTTCTCTCTGAGAAGGGCAGAGATGAGCTCTTTAAATAAACTCTTCTCACTTCTAGCGTGAAAATACATACAAATATAAAATAAAAATCTTTATTCAGAAATAAACATGTCATTCACAGAACTGTACATTTCCACTCTGAGATTTATCTTGATGCTTTTTCTCATATTAATCTTTTGTTTTGAATAAGGACACTTTGAAATGGTATAAAATGCACAACCTGATGCTGATCAGACTCTGGATCAAACACAGACGGATATTAAAACACTAAAACCTCAGAAACGGGTCGTTTTATCCCGATTACCTGGAGTTCACTAGAGCTCTCAGTGCTGGTGTCACATCTTTGTTCGGATTGGTTTTCGAACTGGAGATCTGGTTCAACACCTTGATAAACGTATCGCCCTGATCTCTCTTCTCATGCTCAACAGAACTCTAAACCGTTGGAAAGAAAATGTAACACAAGCCAAGAAATATTCATGAACTCTGTGTTTGAGTTGAGGTGGATCAAAAGAACTTGTTATTATTCTATTGTTAATTAATTAATGTACAGGGGGGGGGGATCAAAGGTAATTAATGCATTAATTCTCTGTTCTGTAGTGATAGTGTTGCTAACGTTTACACAAAACAATTACAATTGCGCTATTGTCCTTCTTTTTATCGCCTTATTTGTATCGTCCCAAATCTGCTCTGTGCAGTGGTGGATCGGTTGGTTTTTTGGAGAGTTACCAGAGGGTTTGTTGGTTGGTAGGTTGGTTGGTTGGCTGGATTGGAGAATTATTCATTGTTTGTTGAATTACTAGATGGTTGGTTTGTTGGTGAATAACTAGAGGGTCGGTCGGTCAGTTGGTTGGTTGGCTTAGAGTGGATTAACTGGAATGTTGGTTGGCTGAGCACTAGATGATATCCACACCAACCTACTAATTTCAGTAGATAATTTGTTAATTGTCATACATTGCAGTAAATTAATTCCAAGAATTACAATTTGCATTGTTCATTATCAAAGCAGGTCCCTCTGCATCCAAATTCTTTAATCAGCACAAATTCAATCACACACAGGGGTCAATGGAAAAGGCTGTTTGAATGTATTGCCATGGAGAAATGGAAAACCAGTTAGCTGTGCTTCAACCAAAAGTGCGTGACAATAATGGCTTTTTAAATGCCACCAAAAGGAAAATAAAGAATAAATCATTGCACACAAGACATTGTTGAACATTATTCCAGGTCGTATTCCAGGTCCATCCCTGAAACAGAAATCTTGCGATGGGGAAAGTACCATCTTTCAGGATTAAAAGTGTAATTTTTTCTAGCATACATTAAAACACAGGTCTCAAGACAAAGCCAAGCGTCTTTCTCTGGCAGTGCTCGAACATTCATGAATTATTCGTAACAATCAGAAGCGTTGTATAAATGTATAATTGTACTGGAAAGACGCCGAGTTTCCAGAGCTGGGAGGCTTTGTAACTTCAAGAAGGACGAACCCTGTGTGGCTGTCAAAGACACTCCTTTCCAAAGCTTCCTTAAATGTGATTTTGCGCTTGGTTTTAGGGCAGGTGACACATTTTGAGTGGGCACTGTCATTCTGGAGGTGTGCAGCAGTAGCTTTGTCAATCAAGCAGCGTCGCACAGCATCCTCCAGTGAGACTTTCTTGTGGTTCTCCGGATTTATGAGCCCACCAGTCGCCAGTTGAAACTCAAGACACCTCAGGCCAACATCTTTGGGGAAAAGATTCTCTTGCATTGCCTGAGCCACAGTCAAAGTCTTTCCGTTTTGAGGGTGAATGATTCCATAGTACGCTTGCTCGGATTGCTGGATCTGCCTAGCCAAACCTTCATCCAACAATCCTTGTTGCTGTGCATCTGTAACCTGTCGCCTTTCTCCCGATCCTGGGTCACAGATACCTCCAGTGCAAGCCTGGGCTTCTAGCAATCTCACTGCAGTCAGCCGGTCCACAAGGTTCTGCTGTTGTCCTTTGAAAACTGAAAGGCGTTTCTTTGACGAAACATCCCATAGTCCTGCGATGGGACTGTCTGGAGCCTTTAGGACCACTCTTCTGGAAATCAAAGCATCCGCTAGCTCATAAATACTGAGGTGTCCACTACGATAGCTGTTAAGCTCCTCCATCAGGAGGATTTTTTCACTGAGGGCATTTTCAATGCAAAGCTGTCGCCCTGTCTTGAGGTCGGTCAGGACATGCCAATGATTCTTACTCGAGTCCATGATTGAACTCTCCTGCCACTCGCTCTCTTGTTGGGACAAAAACTGGTAGGTTCTCTGATCAATGGATCCAGCCTTGTACGCCTCATACGCAGAGAATTTCTGCCCGCTCGAAGAGTTTATGACGGATAGTCGGTTTTTGCTGGATAGCGAGTGAGAGCAGAGCTGCTGGTCTCCAATGGGAAGAAGATACACTCCACCGCTAATATCGTAGACACAGACTCGCAGGAGTTCGCTGTAGTATGCCTTCTGTCCGGTTTCTGGAAAGTGGAAATTCTTTGGGTTGCTCACCGGGTCATAGAGACTTTGAAGCGTGGCTTGATTGATGAGGCCCTGCTCTAGGGCACAATCCATGGGGACTCTACTTCCAATCAAGGGGTTAATCAAACCACCAGTGGCGATTTGTGTTTCCATGATGGCTTTTCCTCTGTGCCTGTCAAGAAGTCTTTCTTCCATTGCCTGGAACACCGAAAGAACCTTCCCCACATGAGTGTAACCAGTTACTGCCTTGTAAGGTTCACTTATTTTATCTTTGAGGTCATCAGGAATCAAACCCCTCTCTGAAGCCTCTGCTGGAGAGTAATCCTGGCCAGTTAAGGGATCGATGATGCAACCGGTGGCAGCTTGTGCCTCAAGGAACTCAAGGGCGTATGCCTTCGATAGGAATCCTCCAGCAACGGCATCTAGAAAGGACAGCTTTTTCTTACTGGACTCTATGTAGAGACCTGCAATGGAAGACGGTTTCCCGAGGAACTGAGCAAGAGATGCTTCAATCTCCTCAATGGTGACGAGTCCTGTTTGAAACTTTAGAGCCATTTCCTGAGTAATTATTCTCAGCTTTATTAACTTTTTTATACTTATCCGTCCCCTGAGGCCTTGAACTTTACTGGAAGATGCTTCCACCTTTAGCCCCTTTGACACGCTTGTAGTTGACGAGTCCGAATCTACTGAGGATGCAGAGCTAGTGATGCTAAAAGACACAGTCTGGCTTTTCCCGGACTTGCTTTTGTCAGAAACAGAGCATTTCTTGAGAATAGACTCGGAAAAACAACTCTGACTGTTCCCTGCAGCAGCTTGGTTTGTGAGCGATTCAAATCCACCAGAAGTCTGGAGCGAAAGGGACTTTTCCGATTTCCCCGAGAGACAGTCCACAGTTCTCTCTTGAGTGACTTGTATTTTGCTTTGTGTGACTTTCCTTAGTTCCTCCAGCACTTTTTCCTTTTCCAACATTGCGATCTGGAAGGACAAAGTTAATTACTAAGTAAAATTGTGTACTTTACTTCTAAAGTGCTTTTAACATTCTTAACATGTAGAATTACTTTCATTTTATGTCGGTGAAGTGTGTGATTTCTAACAATTGCTTTAAAAACCGCTTTTCTCTAAACAATAACAATAAATAAGTTATAGGGAAATTCAAAGGCTTGCTTGTCTGTGGGTATTTATGGTTCGCTACTTTGTTGGTCGGTTTATTGGGTACGTTAACGTTTTGTTGGATGAGTGGTTGGATTGGTCGATTGTAATATTTAATAACTAGATGGTTGTAACACATTTTTTGGTTAATTTTTTTGGCTATGGGTCAACAAAATAATTGGTTGGTTGTAACAGGACGATCGGTGGCAAGTTTGATTTCTTGGGTACAGGTTAACTACATGATTGGTTGGTTCTAACGTTCTAGCCAGATGATTTGTCGGAAGATGGTTTGTTGGTTGTAAATTGATTATTTAGTTGAGGTCGAATTGTGGATTTCTTGATTATGGGTTAACAAAATGATTGGTTAGTTCTAACTACACGATTGGTTTGTTAAATTGGGCGTTTGCTAACTTATTTGTCGGATCATGCAACTATACGATTAGTTGGTTGTAAATGGATTATTGGCTGGTTGATTTCTGAAACAACACTTTGATTTTATGACAAAAAGACATGATGTTGGTCGAGAACTCAGTTGCTGGTTTATGGAGTAGTTTAATGGGGCTATATTTTGCAACATTTCAGTGAAGAATTCCCTCATGAAAAACATGCCTCGGGTTTTATTCGGAATGTTTTACGCATGTTTGTGGAGTTCTGTTTTGTGAGGTGAAAACTGCTCGATGTCGGTGCAGTGCTAGGATACAGGGCTCAAATATTTATTCTAAACGCTTTAAAATGGCATAACACGGCACCTTTAATGTTTTGTTGAATCAACTTTTTGGTTGTAACTAGACAAATAGTTGGTTGCAGCTAAATTATTTGTCGGTTGAATGGTTGATTTCTTGGGTACAGGTTAACTCTATGATTGGTTGGTCCTAACTAGACGTTTGGATTGTTGTAGCTAGATTATGTTTTGGATGTAACTATTCGTTCGGTTGGTTGGAACTAGATAATAATAAAAATGACAGTTTGAGTAGAAAAAGCAGCTCTTGAGGAAGAAATGACACACTTTACCGTTAGATGGAACAGTAACGGTGAATGCCATTAAGGTCGTACCTCTGAGGTTATTTTCATGTTCTGCAAATCCTCTTCCAGCTTGAGTTTGGCTTCCTGATACGAAGCAACGATTTTCTGAGTGAGCTGAAGATCAGCCTTGAGTTTTTCTAGCTCCTCATCTTTAGGACACTTGTGATTTTCTTTCCCAAGCACGTCCATCTCTTTCAGAAGCTTTTGCTCAGAGCTGACCGCTACCTCGAGCTTCAGGTTCTTCTCCTGGAGGTTCTTCATTTCTTTGATGTAAGAAACGATTTGTTCCTTCAGGGATCTTGCTTCACTTTCGGAGATTTCCAGCTTGCGTTTGGTCTCCGTTAGAGCTTCGTGTAGTCGTGTGATCTCATTAGAACTGTCTTTGTGAACGCTGTCTAGCTGAAAGATGTTGGACTTCGCCCTGATCCTCTCAGTCTCCAACACTGAAATCTTTGACTTGGCTTTGAGGAGCTCAAGATCCAGGATTCCCTTTTGTCTGTCTGACTCATCCATCTGCGTGCGAACATCACACAGGTTTTGTTCAGCCTCCTGCCGAGCTTTCGTCACATTAGCAACCAGTGCTTTCAGCTTCTCCACCTCTTGAGTCAATAGTTTGTTGTCTCTTTCGGTGGTTTCCACAGAATGTGAATGCTCCCTGGACTTTCTCTCCTGATCCAGTTTCACCCGGGATTCCTGCAGCGAAAGCTTCTGCTCCATTTCCGCCTGCACTAAATGCAGCTGAGTCTCGTAGCCCTTCTTCTGCAAGTCGAGTTTGTCTTTGAGCTCGTTGAGCATCTTCTTGCAGTTGTCCAACTGCTCGCCGAGCTTCTGTGACTTCAGCTCTGCCACAGACACTTGGTTTTGCTTCTGCTCAAGTTCTTCTTGAGTTTGTCTCAGGGTTTGCCTCAGCTCAGAGACTTGCAGATTTAAGCTTGAGATTTTGTCTTCAGCAGTGCTCCTCTCTCTTTGAAAAGTGACCAGTTCTTGCTTTAAATTGAGTACAGATTTATCCGAACTGGAGCTCAGTTCTCGGATCATCAGACTCTTCCTTTGCAGTTCTCCCTCCAAGTCTATGATTTTGGACTGACTCGAGCGGTTTTCCTCGGAGACCCGCTCGAGCTCATCTTTGGTTCTTTTCAGAGTCAGCGTGAGAGCGTCGAATTCACTCTTTAAAACCTGTAACTTCTGATCCGCTGACTGCTTGTCCCTCTGAAGGGAGGAAATGTCCTGTTTCAGACTCACTGTCGTTTTCTCGGAGCTTCCGCTAATCCTGCTAATCGTCTGCTTGCATTTCTGAAGCTCATTTTCGAGCTCGCGCACCTTTGACTCGTTCTTCTTACCTTCCGATGACTCTCTCTGGGACTCTCCGATGGCTTTCTTTAGCGAGATGTTCAGGGTGTTTATCTCGGCTTTGTGCTCCTGCACTTTCTGATTAGCCAGATTCCTCTCCGCAGAGATGGAGCTCAGCTCTGCTTTGAGATTCACAATGTCCTTTTCTAAGCTGCTAATAGTCGACGTGAGAGATTTGATCTTCTGCAGCAGCTCTGCCGTCTTCTTGGATTCTCCGTTGTAATCTTTGAGCTTGATTTGAAGCTCACTGTTAGTCTGGGTTTTATTCAGAAGCTCCTGCTCGACTATTTTCACCTGAGACTTTGCGCTGTCCGCTTGGGATCTGAGGATGCTGATCTGCTGCATCTTACTCTCAAGCTCGACGGACGCTCGGTCGAGGTCTGCTTTCGCACTTTTGAAGGAATGTTCCGCATCCATGTTGACCTTCTTAAGTTCCTCTATTTTCTTCCCGAGCTGCTTCACTTGTAAAGAGTTCTTCTGAAGCTCCAACTCCAGATTTTTGATTTTAATTTGAGCCTCCTTCTCAGTTCTCATCTTCAGATTGACTTCCTCTTTAGCTCGCTGGAGCTGCTCCTTCAAAGTGTCTGTCTCTGCTTTCAGGGCTTTGTTCCTCTGGTCAGCGTGGGACTTGTCCTGCTGGATGGACTCGATACTTACCTTCAGGTGCCGGGAATCACTTTCCAGTAACTGATTCTTTCTGTTGAGTTCGTTCACTTTAAAAAGCATCTGCTCGACTTCACTTTGTTTGGACGACAGCTCATCTTCCAGACATCTCAACTTATGATTGCTCTCCTGCTCAAAGGAGCTCCACTGAAGAAGTTTCCCTTGGCTTATCTTGAGCTGCTCTTTCAGTCCATCCATCTCTGTCTTCTGAAACATCACTCTCTGTTCCAGAGAAGACTTGTCCCTTTGGAGAGACTTGATTTGTTCTTGATAAACATACACAGACTTTTTCAGTTCAGACATTTCTTGTCTCATTTCCTCAGACTTCTGTCTCATGTTGGATCTATCCGCATCCATTTCCACTTGAAGCTTCAAAAGCCGGTTGTTTGCTTCGTCTAGGAGCTCCTTAAAACGCTGCGCTTTCTCTTCAGCCAAGGTTTTGTGGACAATAATAGAGTTCATCTCGGATTTCAGAGACTTGATCTCAGTCTCCGCTCGCTTCTTAGCCAACACCAGATCTTCCATCTTCCGTTGGACAACTTCTGATTCCGATTCGGAATGGACGGCAGAAGAACTGGATGCAAAACTAGACAGCGACCCTTCTTTGGAAAAGCCCATTGTGGAATCGCCTTTCATCGTTCTGACGTCTGAGCGTTGAGATAAATCCTTTTCCATGCTTCTGACTTGGCTCATCAGCTCTGCCTCTGCATCAACCTTGGCCCTCAGCTCTCGCTGTAGCGTACGACTATGCTCCTCCAGACCCTGAACGTCACTGTTCTTCCTCTGCAAATGATCTTCCAGCTTCATCCGCGCTACGGTGCTCTCCTCTATGCTCTTCTTCAGATTTCGGAGACTGTCCTCCAGGGAAGCCTGTTTGGCCTCTGACTGCTGAACCTGCTGGCGAGCGCGGTTGAGCTCGTGCTCGATGGTACCCTTGCTTTTGATCGCACTCTCCAGTTCAATGCGATACTTCTGTGCCTCGTACTCGAGCTTCGATTTTTTTAAGGTCAAGTCCTCGATGGATTTCTTCTGCGTCTCCAGATCGGCTCCCAGGATTTCCAGCTGCTGTTGCCTGTTGGACAGCGATGCTTCCAGCTCCAGTACCTGACGCCGAAGCCTGGAGATTTCCTCTTGACTAGCTGCTTTCTGAAGCTCCACGCTCTCGGTCCAGCTCAAGTACTCTGCGTTCTCCAGAGACTTCCTCCTCTGAAATAGAAGATATAGTCATCCTCCAGTTCACCGCTTGGAAGAGAACTTTCCCACTTACCGCTGAAAGCTAAGCCAACCACCACCACTTTC
>SRMA01026490.1:0-10810 GCA_007224835.1 Danionella cerebrum | reverse complement strand
ATGACAGTAAAAGTGTAGTTCCTAAAAGCACATACTGGCTTTGCAAACACTGTGGCACTTTTATTTTTATTTGTTTACATGCCTGCCAGGTATTTTAAGTTAAGGTGCTGTTTGTTTTTATAGTTACTGTTGTAATAAACCAAAAGTGAAGTATGTACCGGTATGTTGTTTAGCCTACTTGATAGTTCAAGCTACCTCACACAAGTGCTCTGTATGTTAAAAGAGTTGTTGAATGTTAAAATATGGTGAATTAAAAAATAAGACGAACAACCTGGATCTGTTTCTTCGCTTTTCTTTATGTATTATATAAGTATCGGATCGGGACTCGGTATCGGCAGATAATCAAAATCAAATGTCTCGGACTCGGACTCAAGGGCAAAAAAACCTGATCGGGACATCCCTATTGATAAGTTTATCTTTCTATTGTCAGGTTGGAACCCCGTTTGCCTTCAGAACTGCCTTGATCCTTTGTGTCATCGATTCAACAATGTACTGGTACACATTCCTTTGCTCCATATTGAGACTAAAGCATGCAGTTCATGAATACTTGTCGGCAGCACATCCATGATGTGAATCTGTTGTTCCACCACATCTCAAAGGTGCTCTACTGGACTGAGATTTGGTGATTGTGGATTGTGGTGGCTATTTGAGTACAGTGAACTCTTTGTGATGTTCAAGAAACCAGTCTGAGATGATTCAAGCTTGAATGGATGCACTGGGGTCATAAAGGGATGGACATGGTCAGCAACAATACTCAGGTAGGCTGTTTGGTTGATATTATTGAGCCCAATATGTACCAAGAAAATATCCCTACACCACTGCATCGCCACCAGTCCGAAGCATTGAATAGGGCGGTATTATTGATCTGATTGATGCTAAATTCTCACCCTACTATCCAAATATCTCACCAGAAATCAAGACTCATTTGACCAGACAATGTTTTGGTTTTCTGCTGCAGTCCATCTGCCTGAATGTTTGATGCCTCGATTTTAACAAGTGGTTATTTAAGTGACTGTTGCCTTTTTTATCAGCTTAAACCAGTTGGGCTTTCTCTGACTTAGCAAAGCATTTTTTCCCACAGAACAGCTACTCACTGGACATTTACTCTTTTTAGAACCATTCTCAACCCTAGAGATGATTACGTGTGTGTTAGCATTACCTGAAATTATTAGACTTGCCCATTTAGCCCCAACAATGCCACATTAAAAGTCACTTTATATATATGTGTGTGTGTGTGTGTGTGTGTGTGTGTGTGTGTGTGTGTGTGTGTGTGTGCGTGTGTGTGTGTGTGTGTGTGTGTGTGTGCGTGCATGCGTGCGTGGGGAACTGGGGTTCAATAGGTTCCTAGCACCCCCTTGCTGATAGTGGACAATAGACGACAAATGGGGCGACTACCTGCATTGAATTGCTGCTTTTTTTGTCTTTTACCAATTTAGGGACTCCAATATAAACAAAAAGTTGTCAGTGAATTCACCGGCATATAAACAACATTTTCCATCCTATGATTGCAAACGTGATTAAACAAAAAGAAAGATCCATGTAATACTGACATATAAAAGACTGGAAGAAAGTCAAAATATTTGGAGCAACATTTGTTCTACACAGGTATTTATGGGCAAACTTACAAGTAATCAAAGGTACGTGACTGTTTTTGTCTTTAAAAGATTTACGGACTCTAATATGAATTGGAATTTGTTGACAGACCAATGTCCAAAATTATCATTGTGTAAAAAAACATGAGAATTGTGGTGGTGGAGGTGGAGGAGGGGAAAATTACCAATTAATACTAAAAAATGAAAAACTGGCGAAGAAAGTGAAACGTTTGAATTGTAATTACCGACATATATTACCAAGTTTGCTATTCTATGTAAGACCGAAAATAAAGAAAAGTAAACAATCGAAATGGAAGATACTGATAAATGAAAGACACAACGAAAGTCAAACTATTTTAACCAAAATTTCTTCTACACAGGTATTTATAAGAAAACTTACAAGTAATCAAAGGTACGTGACTGTTTTTGTCTTTAAAAGATTTACAGACTCTAATATGAATTGGAATTTGTTGACAGACCAATAACCAAAATTATCATTGTATTAAAAAAAACATGAGAATTGTGGTGGTGGTGGTGGTGGAGGAGGAGGGTAAAATTACAATTTAATACAAAAAAATTAAAAACTGGCAAAGAAAGTAAAACGTTTGAGGCAATTTAGCCCAAAATTTACAGTATTTTAATGGTCTTGGCAGCAAATTCCTAGACATGTTTTAGTTGTTGTCGAAATGTTTTATCCAGTGTCTGTATTTTATTTTTACTATGCTCCATCTATCTCCCATCATCTGTCCCCGTGGGGACCCGGAGTAGAATAGGTCCCTAGCACCCCCTTGCTGTTCGTAAGAGGCGACAAATGGGGCGAATTAACTGCCGTGAGTTGCGGCGTGTTTTTTTTGTCTTCTTCTTTTCTAGGGACTCCATTATACACAAAAAGTTGTCAGTGGATTGTAATTACCGACATATTACCAGGTTTGACGTCCTATGTATGACCAAAAAAAGAGAAAGGTAAATAGACGAAATAGATGATACTGAAAAATTAAAACATGACGAGAGTCAAACTACTTTAACCACAATTTCTTCTACACAGGTATTTATAAGAAAACTTTCAAGTCATCAAAGGTAAGGGACTGTTTTTGTCTTTAAAAGATTTAGGGACTCTAATAAGAATTGGAATTTGTTGACAGACCAATAACCAAAATTATCATTGTATAAAAAAAACATAAAAATTGTAGTGGTGGTGGTGGTGGTGGAGGAGGAGGAGGAGGAGGAGGGGAAAATTACAATTTAATACAAAAAAATTAAAACTGGCAAAGAAAGTAAAACGTTTGAGGCAATTTTGCCCAAAATTTACAGTATTTTACAGTATGTTGACAGACCAATAACTAAAATTATCTTTGTATAAAAAAAAAACCATGAGAATTGTGGTGGCGGTGGTGGTGGTGGAGGATGAGGAGGGGGAGGAGGAGGAGGGATAAATTACAATTTAATACAAAAAAATTAAAAACTGGCAAAGAAAGTAAAACGTTTGAGGCAATTTTGCCCAAAATGTACAGTATTTTACAGTATGTTGACAGACCAATAACCAAAATTATCATTGTATAAAAAAAAAAACATGAGAATTGTGGTGGTGGTGGTGGTGGAGGAGGAGGAGGAGGAGGAGGAGGAGGGGAAAATTACAATTTAATACTAAAAAATTTAAAACTGGCAAAGAAAGTAAAACGTTTGAGGCAATTTTGCCCAAAATTTACTGTATTTTAATGGTCTTGGCAGCAAATTCCTAGACATGTTTTAGTCGTTATAGAAATGTTTTATCCAGTGTCTGTTTTTTATTTTTTACTATGCTCCATCTATCTCCCATCATCTGTCCCCAAGGGGACCCGGGGTAGAATAGGTCCCTAGCACCCCCTTGCTGTTCGTAAGAGGCGACAAATGGGGCGAATTAACTGCCGTGAGTTTCGGCGTGTTTTTTTTTTGTCTTCTTCTTTTTTTAGGGACTCCATTATACACAAAAAGTTGTCAGTGGATTGTAATTACCGACATATTACCAGGTTTGACGTCCTATATATGACCAAAAAAAGAGAAAGGTAAATAGGCGAAATGGAAGAGACTGAAAAATGAAAAACATGACAAGAGTCAAACTATTTTAACCACAATTTCTTCTACACAGGTATTTATAAGAAAACTTACAAGTAATCAAAGGTAAGTGACTGTTTTTGTCTTTAAAAGATTTAGGGACTCTAATATGAATTGGAATTTGTTGACAGACCAATATCCAAAATTATCATTGTGTAAAAAAAAACCATAAGAATTGTGGTGGTGGTGGAGGAGGAGGAGGAGGGGAAAATTACAATTTAATACTAAAAAATTAAAACTGGCAAAGAAAGTAAAACGTTTGAGGCAATTTTGCCCAAAATTTACAGTATTTTACAGTATGTTGACAGACCAATAACCAAAATTATCATTGTATAAAAAAAACATGAGAATTATGGTGGTGGTGGTGGTGGTGGTGGAGGATGAGGAGGGGAAAATTACAATTTAATACAAAAAAAATTAAAAACTGGCAAAGAAAGTAAAACGTTTGAGGCAATTTTGCCCAAAATTTACTGTATTTTACAGTATGTTGACAGACCAATAACCAAAATTATCATTGTGTAAAAAAAAAACATAAGAATTGTGGTGGTGGTGGTGGAGGAGGAGGAGGAGGAGGGGAAAATTACAATTTAATACTAAAAAATTAAAACTGGCAAAGAAAGTGAAACGTTTGAGGCAATTTTGCCCAAAAATTACAGTATTTTAATGGTCTTGGCAGCAAATTCCTAGACATGTTTTAGTCGTTGTAGAAATGTTTTATCCAGAGTCTGTTTTTTATTTTTACTATGCTCCATCTATCTCCCATCATCTGTCCCCGTGGGGACCCGGGGTAGAATAGGTCCCTAGCACCCCCTTGCTGTTCGTAAGAGGCGACAAATGGGGCGAATTAACTGCCGTGAGTTGCGGCATGTTTTTTTTTTGTCTTCTTCTTTTTTAGGGACTCCATTATACACAAAAAGTTGTCAGTGGATTGTAATTACCGACATATTACCAGGTTTGACGTCCTATGTATGACCAAAAAAAGAGAAAGGTAAATAGACGAAATAGATGATACTGAAAAATTAAAACATGATGAGAGTCAAACTACTTTAACCAAAAATTCTTCTACACAGGTATTTATAAGAACACTTTCAAGTAATCAATGGTAAGTGACTGTTTTTGTCTTTAAAAGATTTAGGGACTCTAATATGAATTGGAATTTGTTGACAGACCAATATCCAAAATTATCATTGTATAAAAAAAAAAACATGAGAATTGTGGTGGAGGTGGTGTTGGTGGTGGTGGTGGAGGAGGAGGAGGAGGAGGAGGAGGGGAAAATTACAATTTTATACTAAAAAATTAAAAACTGGCAAAGAAGTAAAACGTTTGAGGCAATTTTGCCCAAAATGTACAGTATTTTACAGTATGTTGACAGACCAATAACCAAAATTATCATTGTATAAAAAAACATGAGAATTGTGGTGGTGGTGGTGGTGGAGGATGAGGAGGAGGAGGAGGGGAAGATTACAATTTAATACTAAAATATTAAAAACTGGCAAAGAAAGTAAAACGTTTGAGGCAATTTTGCCCAAAATTTACAGTATTTTACAGTATGTTGACAGACCAATAACCAAAATTATCATTGTATAAAAAAAAAACATGACAATTGTGGTGGTGGTGGTGGTGGAGGAGGAGGAGGAGGAGGAGGGGAAAATTACAATTTAACACTAAAAAATTAAAAACTGGCAAAGAAAGTAAAACGTTTGAGGCAATTTTGCCCAAAATTTACAGTTTTTAATGGTCTTGGCAGCAAATTCCTTGACATGTTTTAGTCGTTATAGAAATGTTTTATCCAGAGTCTGTTTTTTATTTTTACTATGCTCCATCTATCTCCCATCATCTGTCCCCGTGGGGACCCGGGGTAGAATAGGTCCCTAGCACCCCCTTGCTGTTCGTAAGAGGCGACAAATGGGGCGAATTAACTGCCGTGAGTTGCGGCGTGTTTTTTTTTTGTCTTCTTCTTTTTTAGGGACTCCATTATACACAAAAAGTTGTCAGTGGATTGTAATTACCGACATATTACCAGGTTTGACATCCTATGTATGACCAAAAAAAGAGAAAGGTAAATAGACGAAATGGAAGATACTGAAAAATGAAAAACATGTTGAGAGTCAAACTACTTTAACCAAAATTTCTTCTACACAGGTATTTATAAGAAAACTTTCAAGTCATCAAAGGTAAGTGACTGTTTTTTTCTTTAAAAGATTTAGGGACTCTAATAAGAATTGGAATTTGTTGACAGACCAATAACCAAAATTATCATTGAGTAAAAAAAAACATAAGAATTGTGGTGGTGGTGGTGGAGGAGGAGGAGGAGGAGGGGAAAATTACAATTTAATACAAAAAAATTAAAAACTGGCAAAGAAAGTAAAACGTTTGAGGCAATTTTGCCCAAAATTTACAGTATTTTACAGTATGTTGACAGACCAATAACCAAAATTATCATTGTATAAAAAAAACATGAGAATTGTGGTGGTGGTGGTGGTGGAGGAGGAGGAGGAGGAGGAGGAGGGGAAAATTACAATTTAATACAAAAAAATGTAAAACTTGCAAACAAAGTAAAACGTTTGAGGCAATTTTGCCCAAAATGTACAGTATTTTACAGTATGTTGACAGACCAATAACCAAAATTATCATTGTATAAAAAAACATGAGATGTGTGGTGGTGGTGGTGGTGGTGGTGGAGGAGGAGGAGGGGAAAATTAAAATTTAATACTAAAAAATTAAAAACTGGCAAAGAAAGTTTGCTCCTCCTCCGTTTGAGGCATTTTTGCCCAAAATTTACAGTATTTTAATGGTCTTGGCAGCAAATTCCTAGACATGTTTTAGTTGTTGTCGAAATGTTTTATCCAGTGTCTGTATTTTATTTTTACTATGCTCCATCTATCTCCCATCATCTGTCCCCGTGGGGACCCGGGGTAGAATAGGTCCCTAGCACCCCCTTGCTGTTCGTAAGAGGCGACAAATGGGGCGAATTAACTGCCGTGAGTTGCGGCGTGTTTTTTTTTTGTCTTCTTCTTTTTTAGGGACTCCATTATACACAAAAAGTTGTCAGTGGATTGTAATTACCGACATATTACCAGGTTTGACGTCCTATGTATGACCAAAAAAAGAGAAAGGTAAATAGACGAAATGGAAGAGACTGAAAAATGAAAAACATGACGAGAGTCAAACTATTTTAACCACAATTTCTTCTACACAGGTATTTATAAGAAAACTTACAAGTAATCAAAGGTAAGTGACTGTTTTTGTCTTTAAAAGATTTAGGGACTCTAATATGAATTGGAATTTGTTGACAGACCAATAACCAAAATTATCATTGTATAAAAAAAACATGAGAATTGTGGTGGTGGTGGTGGTGGAGGAGGAGGAGGAGGGGAAAATTACAATTTAATACTAAAAAATTAAAAACTGGCAAAGAAGTAAAACGTTTGAGGCAATTTTGCCCAAAATTTACAGTATTTTACAGTATGTTGACAGACCAATAACCAAAATTATCATTGTATAAAAAAAAACATGAGAATTATGGTGGTGGTGGTGGTGGTGGTGGAGGAGGAGGAGGAGGAGGGGAAAATTACAATTTAATACTAAAAAATTAAAAACTGGCAAAGAAAGTACAATGTTTGAGGCAATTTTGCTCAAAATTTACTGTATTTTACAGTATGTTGACAGACCAATAACCAAAATTATCATTGTATAAAAATAAAAACATGAGAATTGTGGTGGTGGTGGTGGAGGAGGAGGAGGAGGAGGAGGAGGGGAAAATTACAATTTAATACAAAAAATTAAAAACTGGCAAAGAAAGTAAAACGTTTGAGGCAATTTTGCCCAAAAATTACAGTATTTTAATGGTCTTCGCAGCAAATTCCTAGACATGTTTTAGTCGTTGTAGAAATGTTTTATCCAGTGTCTGTTTTTTATTTTAACTATGCTCCATCTATCTCCCATCATCTGTCCCCGTGGGGACCCGGGGTAGAATAGGTCCCTAGCACCCCCTTGCTGTTCGTAAGAGGCGACAAATGGGGCGAATTAACTGCCGTGAGATGCGGCGTGTTTTTTTTTTTGTCTTCTTTTTTAGGGACTCCATTATACACAAAAAGTTGTCAGTGGATTGTAATTACCGACATATTACCAGGTTTGACGTCCTATGTGTGACCAAAAAAAGAGAAAGGTAAATAGACGAAATAGAAGATACTGAAAAATGAAAAACATGACGAGAGTCAAACTATTTTAACCAAAATTCCATCTACACAGGTATTTATAAGAAAACTTACAAGTAATCAAAGGTAAGTGACTGTTTTTGTCTTTAAAAGATTTAGGGACTCTAATATGAATTGGAATTTGTTGACAGACCAATATCCAAAATTATCATTGTATAAAAAAACATGAGAATTGTGGTGGTGGTGGTGGTGGAGGAGGAGGAGGAGGAGGAGGGTAAAATTACAATTTAATACAAAAAAATTAAAAACTGGCAAAGAAAGTAAAACGTTTGAGGCAATTTTGCCCAAAATTTACAGTATTTTACAGTATGTTGACAGACCAATAACCAAAATTATCATTGTATAAAAATAAAAACATGAGAATTGTGGTGGTGGTGGTAGTGGAGGAGGAAGAGGAGGAGGAGGGGAAAATTACAATTTAATACTAAAAAATTAAAAACTGGCAAAGAAAGTAAAACGTTTGAGGCAATTTTGCCCAAAATTTACAGTATTTTACAGTATGTTGACAGACCAATAACCAAAATTATCATTGTATAAAAAAAAAACATGAGAATTGTGGTGGTGGTGGTGGTGGTGGAGGAGGAGGAGGGGAAAATTAAAATTTAATACTAAAAAATTAAAAACTGGCAAAGAAAGTTTGCTCCTCCTCCATTTGAGGCATTTTTGCCCAAAATGTACAGTATTTTAATGGTCTTGGCAGCAAATTCCTAGACATGTTTTAGTCGTTGTAGAGATGTTTTATCCAGTGTCTGTTTTTTATTTTTACTATGCTCCATCTATCTCCCATCATCTGTCCCCGTGGGGACCCGGGGTAGAATAGGTCCCTAGCACCCCCTTGCTGTTCGTAAGAGGCGACAAATGGGGCGAATTAACTGCCGTGAGTTGCGGCATGTTTTTTTTTTTGTCTTCTTCTTTTTTTGGGACTCCATTATACACAAAAAGTTGTCAGTGGATTGTAATTACCGACATATTACCAGGTTTGACGTCCTATGTATGACCAAAAAAAGAGAAAGGTAAATAGACGAAATGGAAGATACTGAAAAATGAAAAACATGACGAGAGTCAAACTATTTTAACCAAAATTCCTTCTACACAGGTATTTATAAGAAAACTTACAAGTAATCAAAGGTAAGTGACTGTTTTTGTCTTTAAAAGATTTAGGGACTCTAATATGAATTGGAATTTGTTGACAGACCAATATCCAAAATTATCATTGTATAAAAAAAACTGTGGTGAAATGTGGTGGTCGTGGTGGTGGTGGAGGAGGAGGAGGAGGAGGGGAAAATTACAATTTAATACAAAAAAATTTAAAACTGTCAAAGAAAGTAAAACGTTTGAGGCAATTTTGCCCAAAATTTACTGTATTTTACAGTATGTTGACAGACCAATAACCAAAATTATCATTGTATAAAAAAAACATGAGAATTGTGAAGGTGGTGGTGGAGGAGGAGGAGGAGGGTAAAATTACAATTTAATACAAAAAAATTAAAAACTGGCAAAGAAGTAAAACGTTTGAGGCAATTTTGCCCAAAATGTACAGTATTTTACAGTATGTTGACAGACCAATAACCAAAATTATCATTGTAACAAAAAAAAAAACATGAGAATTGTGGTGGTGGTGGTGGTGGAGGAGGAGGAGGAGGAGGAGGAGGGGAAAATTACAATTTAATACTAAAAAATTAAAAACTGGCAAAGAAGTAAAACGTTTGAGGCAATTTTGCCCAAAATGTACAGTATTTTACAGTATGTTGACAGACCAATAACCAAAATTATCATTGTATTAAAAAAAAACATGAGAATTGTAGTGGTGGTGGTGGTGGAGGAGGAGGAGGAGGGGAAAATTAAAATTTAATACTAAAAAATTAAAAACTGGCAAAGAAAGTTTGCTCCTCCTCCGTTTGAGGCATTTTTGCCCAAAATTTACAGTATTTTAATGGTCTTGGCAGCAAATTCCTAGACATGTTTTAGTTGTTGTCGAAATGTTTTATCCAGTGTCTGTATTTTATTTTTACTATGCTCCATCTATCTCCCATCATCTGTCCCCGTGGGGACCCGGGGTAGAATAGGTCCCTAGCACCCCCTTGCTGTTCGTAAGAGGCGACAAATGGGGCGAATTAACTGCCGTGAGTTTCGGCGTGTTTTTTTTTTGTCTTCTTCTTTTTTTAGGGACTCCATTATACACAAAAAGTTGTCAGTGGATTGTAATTACCGACATATTACCAGGTTTGACGTCCTATGTATGACCAAAAAAAGAGAAAGGTAAATAGACGAAATGGAAGATACTGAAAAATGAAAAACATGACGAGAGTCAAACTATTTTAACCAAAATTCCTTCTACACAGGTATTTATAAGAAAACTTACAAGTAATCAAAGGTAAGTGACTGTTTTTGTCTTTAAAAGATTTAGGGACTCTAATATGAATTGGAATTTGTTGACAGACCAATATCCAAAATTATCATTGTGTAAAAAAAAAAACATAAGAATTGTGGTGGTGGTGGTGGTGGTGGTGGTGGAGGAGGAGGAGGAGGGGAAAATTACAATTTAATACTAAAAAATTAAAACTGGCAAAGAAAGTAAAACGTTTGAGGCAATTTTGCCCAAAATTTACAGTATTTTACAGTATGTTGACAGACCAATAACCAAAATTATCTTTGTATAAAAAAAAAACATGAGAATTGTGGTGGTGGTGGTGGTGGTGGTGGAGGATGAGGAGGGGGAGGAGGAGGAGGGGAAAATTACAATTTAATACAAAAAAAAGTAAAACTTGCAAACAAAGTAAAACGTTTGAGGCAATTTTGCCCATAATGTACAGTATTTTACAGTATGTTGACAGACCAATAACCAAAATTATCATTGTATAAAAAAAAACATGAGAATTGTGGTGGTGGTGGTGGTGGTGGAGGAGGAGG
>SRMA01026489.1:0-10139 GCA_007224835.1 Danionella cerebrum | reverse complement strand
GTTTCCACAAGAATTAGTTTTTTTGTTACTGGGACATGCCAGGGCTTAGGTTATAAACCTAAACCAACAAACATGACAATAAATTTTACAAACAAACAAAGAAACAAAGAGCATCCACATATTTAAAAGTCTCTTTCCTGCCAGTGGTCCTCCTCAAGCTGTGAGCTTTGGTCTCTCCTCTATTTGCTGCTGGATTTCTTTCTGCATTGTTTGGTTTCTTTTTTACAGACCAAAACCCTGATGCTCGTTAATGAGACAACTGGTCATGCAGAGGTGTCACATGGGCACCAATAGCCAATCAGCTTCTTCCTTTTTTTTTTTTTTTTAAATAAACCCAGATTGGTTTTACATTGAATCCTTTAATAACTTAAAGTTTTTTAAATAAAAACACAACTAGAAAAACTCTACAATGATAAAACTCTTTGCCAAGACTTTGAATCCTTTGAAACTTAAAGTTTTTGTCTTTTTTTTAAAAATAAAACACAAAAAGCAAAACTCTAGAATTAAAATAATCCTTTTCAAGGAATGTGCATCATTTAAAAAAGTAAGTAACTTTTACATTTTTTAAATAAAAACACAACTAGAAAAACTCTACAATGATAAAAATCATTGCAAAGACTTTGAATCCTTTAAAAACTTATAGTTTTTGTCTTTTTTTAAATGAAAACTCAAAGAGCAAAACTCTAGAATTAAAAAATCCTTTTCAAGGAATGTGCATCATTTAAAAATTAAGTAACTTTTACATTTTTTAAATAAAAACACAACTAGAAAAACTCTAAAATGATAAAACTCTTTGCCAAGACTTTGAATCCTTTAAAAACTTAAAGTTTTTGTCTTTTTTTAAATAAAAACACAAAAAGCAAAACTCTAGAATCTAAATAATCCTTTTCAAGTAATGTGCATCATTTAAAAAAAGTAAGTAACTTTTACATTTTTTAAATAAAAACACAACTAGAAAAACTCTACAATGATAAAAATCATTGCCAAGACTTTGAACCCTTTAAAAAATGATAGTTTTTGTCTTTTTTAAAATAAAAACACAAAAAGCAAAACTCTAGAATTAAAATAATCCTTTTCAAGGAATGTGCATCATTTAAAAAAGTAAGTAACTTTTACATTTTTTAAATAAAAACACAACTAGAAAAACTCTAAAATGATAAAACTCTTTGACAAGACTTTGAATCCTTTAAAATGACAGTTTTTGTCTTTTTTTAAATAAAAACACAAAAAGCAAAACTCTAGAATTAAAAAATAATCCTTTTCAAGGACTGTGCATCATTTAAAAAAAGTAAGTAACTTTTACATTTTTTAAATAAAAACACAACTAGAAAACTCTAAAATGATAAAACTCTTTGACAAGACTTTGAATCCTTTTTAAAACTTATAGTTTTTGTCTTTTTTTAAATAAAAACACAAAAAGCAAAACTCTAGAATTAAAAAAATCCTTTTCAAGGAATGTGCATCATTTAAAAAAAGTAAGTAACTTTTACATTTTTTAAATAAAAACACAACTAGAAAAACTCTACAATGATAAAACTCTTTGCCAAGACTTTGAATCCTTTAAAAACTTATAGTTTTTGTCTTTTTTTAAATAAAACTCAAAGAGCAAAACTCTAGAATTAAAAAAATCCTTTTCAAGGAATGTGCATCTTTTAAAAAAAGTAAGTAACTTTTACATTTTTTAAATAAAAACACAACTAGAAAAACTCTAAAATGATAAAACTCTTTGACAAGACTTTGAATCCTTTAAAATGATAGTTTTTGTCTTTTTTTAAATAAAAACACAAAAAGCAAAACTCTAGAATTAAAAAAAAACCTTTTCAAGGAATGTGCATCATTTAAAAAAAGTAAGTAACTTTTACATTTTTTAAATAAAAACACAACTAGAAAAACTCTAAAATGATAAAAGTCTTTGACAAGACTTTGAATCCTTTAAAAACTTATCGTTTTTGTCTTTTTTAAAATAAAAACACAAAGAGCAAAACTCTAGAATTAAAATAATCTTTTTCAAGGAATGTGCATCATTTAGAAAAAGTAAGTAACTTTTACATTTCCAAATAAAAACACAACTAGAAAAACTCTACAATGATAAAACTCTTTGCCAAGACTTTGAATCCTTTAAAAACTTATAGTTTTTGTCTTTTTTTAAATGAAAACTCAAAGAGCAAAACTCTAGAATTAAAAAAATCCTTTTCAAGGAAAGTGCATCATTTAAAAAAAGTAAGTAACTTTTACATTTTTTAAATAAAAACACAACTAGAAAAACTTGACAATTATAAAACTCTTTGTCAAGACTTTGAATCCTTTAAAAACTTATATTTTTGTCTTTTTTTAAATAAAAACACAAAAAGCAAAACTCTAGAATTAAAATAATCCTTTTCAAGGAATGTGCATCATTTAAAAAAAGTAAGTAACATTTAAATTTTTCAAATAAAACACAACTAGAAAAACTCTACAATGATAAAAATCATTGCTAAGACTTTGAATCCTTTAAAAATGATAGTTTTTGTCTTTTTTTAAATAAAAACACAAAAAGCAAACTCTAGAATTAAAATAATCCTTTTCAAGGAATGTGCATCATTTAAAAAAAGTAAGTAACTTTTACATTTTCAAATAAAAACACAACTAGAAAAACTCTACAATGATAAAAATCATTGCCAAGATTTTGAATCCTTTAAAAATGATAGTTTTTGTCTTTTTTTAAATAAAAACACAAAAAGCAAAACTCTAGAATTAAAATAATTCTTTTCAAGGAATGTGCATCATTTTAAAAAAGCAAGTAACTTTTACATTTTTTAAATAAAAACACAACTAGAAAAACTCTAAAATGATAAAACTCTTTGACAAGACTTTGAATCCTTTTAAAAATGATAGTTTTTGTCTTTTTTTAAATAAAAACACAAAAAGCAAAACTCTAGAATTAAAATAATTCTTTTCAAGGAATGTGCATCATTTAAAAAAAGTAAGTAACTTTTACATTTTTTAAATAAAAACACAACTAGAAAAACTCTAAATGATAAAACTCTTTGACAAGACTTTGAATCCTTTAAAAAATGATAGTTTTTGTCTTTTTTTAAAATAAAAACACAAAAGCAAAACTGTAGAATTAAAATAATCCTTTTCAAGGAATGTGCATCATTTAAAAAAAGTAAGTAACTTTTACATTTTTTAAATAAAAACACACTAGAAAAACTCTAAAATGATAAAACTCTTTGACAAGACTTTGAATCCTTTAAAAAATGATAGTTTTTGTCTTTTTTTAAATAAAAACACAAAAAGCAAAACTCTAGAATTAAAAAAGTCCATTTCATTGAATGTGCATCATTTAAAAAAAGTAAGTAACTTTTACATTTTTAAATTAAAAACACAACAAGAAAAAACTCTACAATGATAAAAATCATTGCCAAGACTTTGAATCCTTTAAAAAATGATAGTTTTTGTCTTTTTTTAAATAAAAAACACAAAAAGCAAAACTCTAGAATTAAAATAATCCTTTTCAAGGAATGTGCACCATTTAAAAAAGTAAGTAACTTTTACATTTTTTAAATAAAAACACAACTAGAAAAACTCTACAATGATAAAACTCTTTTGACAAGACTTTGAATCCTTTAAAAACTTATAGTTTTGTCTTTTTTAAAATAAAAACACAAAAAGCAAAACTCTAGAATTAAAATAATCATTTTCAAGGAATGTGCATCATTTAAAAAAAGTAAGTAACTTTTATATTTTTTAAATAAAAACACAACTAGAAAAACTCTACAATGATAAAAATCATTGCCAAGACTTTGAATCCTTTAAAAAATGATAGTTTTTGTCTTTTTTTAAATAAAACACAAAAGCAAAACTCTAGAATTAAAATAATCCTTTTCAAGGAATGTGCATCATTTAGAAAAGTAAGTAACTTTTACATTTTTTAAATAAAAACACAACTAGAAAAACTCTAAAATGATAAACTCTTTGCCAAGACTTTGAATCCTTTAAAACTTAAAGTTTTTGTCTTTTTTTAAATAAAAACACAAAAAGCAAAAACTCTAGAATTAAAATAATCCTTTTCAAGGAATGTGCATCATTTAAAAAAAGTAAGTAACTTTTACATTTTTCAAATAAAAACACAACTAAAAAAACTCTAAAATGATAAAACTCTTTTGACAAGACTTTGAATCCTTTAAAAACTTATAGTTTTTGTCTTTTTTAAATAAAAACACAAAAAGCAAAACTCTAGAATTAAAAAAATCCTTTTCAAGGAATGTGCATCATTTAAAAAAAGTAAGTAACTTTTACATTTTTTAAAATAAAACACAACTAGAAAAACTCTAAAATGATAAAACTCTTTGACAAGACTTTGAATCCTTTAAAAACTTATAGTTTTTGTCTTTTTTAAAATAAAAACACAAAAAGCAAAACTCTAGAATTAAAAAAAATCATTTTCAATGAATGTGCATCATTTAGAAAAAGTAAGTAACTTTTACATTTCCAAATAAAAACACAACTAGAAAAACTCTACAATGATAAAACTCTTTGCCAAGACTTTGAATCCTTTAAAAACATATAGTTTTTGTCTTTTTTTAAATGAAAACTCAAAGAGCAAAACTCTAGAATTAAAAAATCCTTTTCAAGGAATGTGCATCATTTAAAAAATTAAGTAACTTTTACATTTTTTAAATAAAAACACAACTAGAAAAACTCTAAAATGATAAAACTCTTTGACAAGACTTTGAATCCTTTAAAAACTTATAGTTTTTGTCTTTTTTAAAATAAAAACACAAAAAGCAAAACTCTAGAATTAAAATAATCCTTTTCATGAATGTGCATCGTTTAAAAAAAGTAAGTAACTTTTACATTTTTTAAATAAAAACACAACTAGAAAAACTCTACAATGATAAAACTCTTTGCCAAGACTTTGAATCCTTTAAAACTTATAGTTTTTGTCTTTTTTAAAATAAAAACTCAAAAAGCAAAACTCTAGAATTAAAATAATCCTTTTCAAGGAATGTGCATCATTTAAAAAAACTAAGTAACTTTTACATCTTTTTAATAAAAACATAACTAGAAAAACTCTACAATGATAAAACTCTTTGCCAAGACTTTGAATCCTTTAAAAACTTATAGTTTTTGTCTTTTTTTAAATAAAAAACTCAAAAAGCAAAACTCTAGAATTAAAATAATCCTTTTCAAGGAATGTGCATCATTTAAAAAAAGTAAGTAACTTTTACATTTTCAAATAAAAACACAAATAGAAAAACTCTACAATGATAAAACTCTTTGCCAAGACTTTGAATCCTTTAAAAACTTATAGTTTTTGTCTTTTTTTAAATAAAAACACAAAAAGCAAAACTCTAGAATTAAAACAATCATTTTCAAGGAATGCGCATCATTTAAAAAAAGTAAGTAACTTTTACATTTTTTAAATAAAAACACAACTAGAAAAACTCTAAAATGATAAAACTCTTTGCCAAGACTTTGAATCCTTTGAAAACTTATAGTTTTTGTCTTCTTTAAATAAAAACACAAAAAGCAAAACTCTAGAATTAAAATAATCTTTTTCAAGGAATGTGCATCATTTAAAAAGTAAGTAACTTTTAAATTTTTTAAATAAAAACACAACTAGAAAAACTCTACAATGATAAAAATCATTGCCAAGACTTTGAATCCTTTAAAAAAATGATAGTTTTTGTCTTTTTTTAAATAAAAACACAACTAGAAAAACTCTAAAATGATAAAACTCTTTGACAAGACTTTGAATCCTTTAAAAAAATTGTGTTTTTTTCTATTTTTTAAAAAAAAAACACAAAAAGAAAAACCCTAGAATTAAAAAAATCCTTTGCAAGGAATGTGCAGATTTTAAAAAAGTAATTCACTTTTACAATTTTTAAATAAAAAACACAACTAGAAAAACTCTAAAATGATAAAACTCTTTGACAAGACTTTGAATCCTTTAAAAACTTATAGTTTTTGTCTTTTTTAAAATAAAAACACAAAAAGCAAAACTCTAGAATTAAAATAATCCTTTTCAAGGAATGCATCATTTAAAAAAAGTAAGTAACTTTTACATTTTTTAAATAAAAACACAACTAGAAAAACTATAAAATGATAAACTCTTTGCCAAGACTTTGAATGTCAAGTTTTTCAAGGACTTTGACCAAACTGGCCGAACTTGAAAAGGGCCTTCACATCTCGAGAATTTAAAAAGTTTCAACTCAAAGCTCTGGTTTCCACAAGAATTAGTTTTTTTGTTACTGGGACATGCCAGGGCTTAGGTTATAAACCTAAACAAACAAACATGACAATAAATTTTACAAACAAAGAAACAAAGAGCATCCACATATTTAAAAGTCTCTTTCCTACCAGTGGTCCTCCTCAAGCTGTGAGCTTTGGTCTCTCCTCTATTTGCTGCTGGATTTCTTTCTGCATTGTTTGGTTTCTTTTTTACAGACCAAAACCCTGATGCTCGTTAATGAGACACCTGGTCATGCAGAGGTGTCACATGGGCACCAATAGCCAATCAGCTTCTTCCTTTTTTTTTTTTTTTTTTTTAAATAAACCCAGATTGGTTTTACATTGAATCCTTTAAAAACTTAAAGTTTTTTTTTTTTTTTTTTAAATAAAAACACAAAAAGCAAAACTCTAGAATTAAAATAATTCTTTTCAAGGAATGTGCATCATTTAAAAAAATTAAGTAACTTTTACATTTTTTAAATAAAAACACAACTAGAAAAACTATAAAATGATAAACTCTTTGCCAAGACTTTGAATGTCAAGTTCTTCAAGGACTTTGACCAAACTGGCCGAACTTGAAAAGGGCCTTCACATCTTGAGAATTGAAAAGTTTGTACTCAAAGCTCTGGTTTCCACAAGAATTGGTTTTATTTGTTACCGGAGATGCCAGGGCTTAGAGTACAAACTTTTCAGTTCTCAAGATGTGAAGGCCTTTTTCAAGTTCAGGCAGTTTGGTCAAAGTCCTTGAAGAACTTGACAGTTATAAACCAGTGGTCCTCCTCAAGCTGTGAGCTTTGGTCTCTCCTCTATTTGCTGCTGGATTTCTTTCTGCATTGTTTGGTTCCTTTCTTACAGACCAAAACCCTGATGCTCTTTAATGAGACACCTGGTCACGCAGAGGTGTCACATGGGCACCAATAGCCAATCAGCTTCTTCCTTTTTTTTTTTTTTAAATAAACCCAGATTGGTTTTACATTGAATCCTTTAAAAACTTAAAGTTTTTTAAATAAAAACACAACTAGAAAAACTCTACAATGATAAAACTCTTTGCCAAGACTTTGAATCCTTTAAAAACTTATAGTTTTTGTCTTTTTTTAAATAAAAACTCAAAGAGCAAAACTCTAGAATTAAAAAAATCCTTTTCAAGGAATGTGCATCTTTTAAAAAAAGTAAGTTTGTTTTACATTTTTTAAATAAAAACACAACTAGAAAAACTCTAAAATGATAAACCTCTTTGACAAGACTTTGAATCCTTTAAAAACTTATAGTTTTTGTCTTTTTAAAATAAAAACTCAAAGAGCAAAACTCTAGAATTAAAAAAATCCTTTCAAGGAATGTGCATCTTTTAAAAAAAGTAAGTAACTTTTACATTTTTTAAATAAAAACACAACTAGAAAAACTCTAAAATGATAAAACTCTTTGACAAGACTTTGAATCCTTTAAAAACTTAAATTTTTGTCTTTTTTTAAATAAAAACACAAAAAGCAAAACTCTAGAATTAAAATAATCCTTTTCAAGGAATGTGCATCGTTTAAAAAAAAGTAACTTTTACATTTTTTAAATAAAAACACAACTAGAAAAACTCTACAATGATAAAAATCATTGCCTTGACTTTGAATCCTTTAAAAATGATAGTTTTTGTCTTTTTTTAAATAAAAACACAAAAAGCAAACTCTAGAATTAAAATAATCCTTTTCAAGGAATGTGCATCATTTAAAAAAGTAAGTAACTTTTACATTTTTAAAATAAAAACACAACTAGAAAAACTCTACAATGATAAAACTCTTTGCCAAGACTTTGAATCCTTTGAAACTTAAAGTTTTTGTCTTTTTTTTAAATAAAAACACAAAAGCAAAACTCTAGAATTAAAATAATCCTTTTCAAGGAATGTGCATCATTTAAAAAAATTAAGTAACTTTTACATTTTTTAAATAAAAACACAACTAGAAAAACTATAAAATGATAAACTCTTTGCCAAGACTTTGAATGTCAAGTTCTTCAAGGACTTTGACCAAACTGGCCGAACTTGAAAAGGGCCTTCACATCTCGAGAATTTAAAAAGTTTCAACTCAAAGCTCTGGTTTCCACAAGAATTAGTTTTTTTTGTTACTGGGACATGCCAGGGCTTAGGTTATAAACCTAAACAAACAAACATGACAATAAATTTTACAAACAAACAAAGAAACAAAGAGCATCCACATATTTAAAAGTCTCTTTCCTACCAGTGGTCCTCCTCAAGCTGTGAGCTTTGGTCTCTCCTCTATTTGCTGCTGGATTTCTTTCTGCATTGTTTGGTTTCTTTTTTACAGACCAAAACCCTGATGCTCGTTAATGAGACACCTGGTCATGCAGAGGTGTCACATGGGCACCAATAGCCAATCAGCTTCTTCCTTTTTTTTTTTTTTTTTTAAATAAACCCAGATTGGTTTTACATTGAATCCTTTAATAACTTAAAGTTTTTTAAATAAAAACACAACTAGAAAAACTCTACAATGATGAAACTCTTTGCCAAGACTTTGAATCCTTTAAAACTTGATAGTTTTTGTCTTTTTTTAAATAAAAACACAAAAAGCAAAACTCTAGAATTAAAATAATCCTTTTCAAGGAATGTGCATCATTTAAAAAAAGTAAGTAACTTTTACATTTTTTAAATAAAAACACAACTAGAAAAACTCTACAATGATAAAAATCATTGCCAAGACTTTCGAATCCTTTAAAATGATAGTTTTGTCTTTTTTTAAATAAAAACACAAAAAGCAAAACTCTAGAATTAAAATAATCCTTTTCAAGGAATGTGCATCATTTAAAAAAAGTAAGTAACTTTTAAATTTTTTAAAATAAAACACAACTAGAAAAACTCTAAAATGATAAAACTCTTTGACAAGACTTTGAATCCTTTAAAAACTTATAGTTTTTGTCTTTTTTAAAATAAAAACACAAAAAGCAAAACTCTAGAATTAAAAATCCTTTTCAAGGAATGTGCATCATTTAAAAAAAGTAAGTAACTTTTACATTTTTTAAATAAACACAACTAGAAAAACTCTACAATGATAAAACTCTTTGCCAAGACTTTGAATCCTTTAAAAACTTAAAAGTTTTTGTCTTTTTTAAATAAAAACACAAAAAGCAAAACTCTAGAATTAAAATAATCCTTTTCAAGGAATGTGCATCATTTAAAACAAGTAAGTAACTTTACATTTTTCAAATAAAAACACAACTAGAAAAACTCTACAATGATAAAAATCATTGCCAAGACTTTGAATCCTTTAAAATGATAGTTTTTGTCTTTTTTTAAATAAAAACACAAAAAGCAAAACTCTAGAATTAAAATAATCCTTTTCAAGGAATGCATCATTTAAAAAAAGTAAGTAACTTTTACATTTTTTAAATAAAAAACACAACTAGAAAAACTCTACAATGATAAAAATCATTGCCAAGACTTTGAATCCTTTAAAAAAATGATAGTTTTTGTCTTTTTTTAAATAAAAACACAAAAAGCAAAACTCTAGAATTAAAAAAATTCTATTTCATTGAATGTGCATCATTTAAAAAAAGTAAGTAACTTTTACATTTTAAATAAAAACACAACAAGAAAAACTCTACAATGATAAAACTCTTTGCCAAGACTTTGAATCCTTTAAAAAATGATAGTTTTTTGTCTTTTTTAAAATAAAAACACAAAAAGCAAAACTCTAGAATTAAAATAATCCTTTTCATGAATGTGCATCGTTTAAAAAAAGTAAGTAACTTTTACATTTTTTAAATAAAAACACAACTAGAAAACTCTACAATGATAAAACTCTTTGCCAAGACTTTGAATCCTTTAAAAACTTATAGTTTTTGTCTTTTTTTAAATGAAAACTCAAAGAGCAAAACTCTAGAATTAAAAAATCCTTTTCAAGGAATGTGCATCATTTAAAAGT
>SRMA01026488.1:20105-48351 GCA_007224835.1 Danionella cerebrum | reverse complement strand
GCCACACAGATATTTACTAATGTAGATTATTAAAATATGTGAAGCGAACGGGATTTCAACAAAATAAATGTCCAGAATGCTAGCAGCAGCTCACCGATAACCGAGATCGGCTGTGTGTGTTTAGGGTGAAAGCATTAGGGTGTACGTCATTCAACGAAAAGAGTGACAGCGGGAACAGCCAATCACACGGGTTAGCTTTCAGTCCCAGCAGTCAATGGGTGAACTTCGATCGACTGAGGTAGTGGTTCCCAAACTTTATGACAGCCCCAAAAGTGTGTCTCACATGGCCGGCAGAGTGAAGCCATGGCGCTGGCTGCAGAATGATTACCACCCACTACAAGTCTATGGGAAAAGGCTGAACTTTTACACAAACGGTTTTAATGATTTTCGAAAGTTATCTATAGGTCTATAGTTTTTTCTTGGCTCAAGTTTATTTGGTTCACGATGGTTTAATTTTCCCCTAAATAAACCATGAAGTCCTCGCTTTAGCCGACAGCACGGCGGAAACGGTAATGCTATTGAGTACATAGCAAATGTTCCCTTACAGTCAAAAACGTAGACAGAATGTCAAGGGGACTTACCGAACCTGGGAGGTGGTACCGAATATGTAACGGGCAAATTAATTTGCGAGTGCAGCTAATAAAGCAATTAGCCGCTCTATAAGAGGAGCGTTTGCTTCTACACTCATTCTGCTTTCTTCCTCAAAGTGAATGGTGGTTCCTTCCTCTAAATTTTGACGCTTTCTAACCAAACAGCTGAAATATCAAAGGTTGCAAACGGTGAAGCTTGTGCTAGCCCAGATAGCCAGCCACCAAACCTTGGTTCCTCTGATTCCCAGCTTGAGCCTGTCCGTTTCCTTTCAGTGGAGCCGGGGCCGGAAGTTACGGCAATGCTATCCAAGGCCGCCGCGGCGATCGGTTTAGAGGTGCCTTTGCACTCTGAATTTGCTCCGTCGCGGTTGGACGATTGGTACTATGTGTGGTGGAGTAGGCGGATTGTGGTGGAGTAGGCGGATTGACAGCGTCGACAGCCAATCGGCTGCCGTTACGCCTGTATTTAGACAGCTCATTGGTGGCTCCAGGGATACGACATCTCCGGCTTGTTTGTTGTTGTTGTCCGGGTCGAGTGTTTCCCCGTGCGGAAAGCGTGACAATCGGAGGGTTATGGTGTCTGTGCATCCAGAGGTATGTGTATTTTTGCTCTGATGTTATATGATGTGCGGTGGGGCGACTATAGTGTGTTTGTGCTGATCACACAGAGCAGCGGCGATCTGTTGTGCGGTACGGTGTCTGATGGGACTCTCTATGCGTTCAGAGGTAGGCTGGCTTTATTCTCCCCGTAGCACAAAGATTATACCGAAGCCCTCATAGCAAGTGTAATCACAGAACTTTCCTGATCGGCGTTGCGGGACAGTGTGCGAGGGGATTGTGTGATCAGCGCTCGGGTGAGTCTTAAATCGTTGCTTTGGTCACAGGACATTCAAGGGCTAATAGCAGGGACTAATTTTGTTTTTAGGATCTTCTCTCCCCTCTGGAAGTTTAATTAAATCATCTCTCTCACTCCAATTGAGCGTCTCCGTTCCATAACGGGTTTCCGGTGAGGTGTTCTCTCACAGCGTCATTCCAGGAAGCACCAGTTACTGTCTGGGGACTGAATCCACATCTAACGCCCTTCTGCCACCCCGCTAGGGGAGGGGAGGGTTGTCGAGTCCTTCGGGAAACTGAGTGTGGCTGCGTGTGAGCGGGTGTCCACTGGCACCTCTGTTAACTACCCCTGCTTAGTGACTTTTATTGTGTGTGTGTGTGTGCGTGTGTGTGTGTGTGTGCATGTGAGTGTGTGTATGGATTATTAAATTTATGTTTTGTAATTTGTTTCCCAGGAGCGAGGACCTGTGAGAGGAGGGCTGTCCTGTGTGCACCGATAGTGGTGGTGGGTTTAACCTCTCGCGTGCGTGTGACACCTTGTGCGTGTGATCAGGTAGAGCACCAGTGGTGAGTGTGCATTGTAGTGTTAACTAACGTGCCCTCCTTAGAACAGCTCCACTGCTCCTGGTGGATTGAGTGTGTTATTAGTGAATTTTACTATTTTAACCAATTATATGTGTCTTGTTTTGAGTACACTGCTGAAGGACTAAGTAGTAGTGTTGGTAAAGGTGCTTCACTCTGCACCTCCGAGTGAGCCCCGGTGAAGCAACCCCACGGCCGTGGTGCGCATTCTGTCAACATACTGCACTGTTTGTATGATCCTCTCATTACGTTTTTAACCATTAAAGATTTTGTATTTTTGTATGTACCCTGGTTGTCTTGTTCCATCTCTCTCACGAAATGGTATGAGTGATTTTAAACCTGTGTCCTTCAATTCATAAAAATTATCTCAAAGTTGGGTTCCACCCCAAACAATTACACTACTCTGTCACAATCTGGCGTTATCGGCAGGATCACTCAAGTGAGAGAGGGGGCAAGACTCCAGTTGACTAAAGAGTATATTTTCGGGTGGGTTTTTGGACTCAGTCCCAGGCAGTAGAAAGGGTGCTCAAATCAAGGGAAATCCTGATTTATTTTTTCTCCTCTGAAAAATTGTATCTTAGGACGGGTGAACAGTGGCAACATGGAGGACGAGCAACGAGAGCTACATCGGTTAGTGGCCCAATTACAGGCGGAAAATGAGCAACTACGGCAGGCATCTTCACAGAGGGCCCCCCTGATGCTGTAGACCATGTGGCATCGGGGGGTGTCCCTGTTGTGCCCCTGGTCGAGAACTCCATTACTAATGCTGGTGCTCCTGGCCCGGAAAGATTTATTTTTGTCCCTAGAGACCGGATGTGTCCAAAATTTAATGGCCGGTCAGGAATCAGCATTGGGGAGTGGATCGAAGAGGCAAAGATGTGTATGCGAATACGTCGTCTCTCGGTAGCTGATCAGGCGATGTTTTTATTTGGTCACTTGGAGGGAGAGGCGAAGGAGGAGATTCGTTTCCGTGCTAGGGAGGAGAGAGAAGATCCCGAGAAGGTTTTTGGGGCTTTGCGGGAGTTGTATGGCTGCTCGAGGTCATATATTGCTCTGCAGGAGTCCTTCTTTTCCCGCAAGCAACAGAAGGGGGAGACCTTGATGGAGTTCTCCCTGGCTCTGATGGGACTCTTGGCAGAAGTTAAGGCCTGGTCGCCTGAGGGGATTCAAAATCCAGATGTCCTACTACGTGACCAATTTGTAGAACATGTTCGTGATTGTAGCCTGAGGCGCGAACTGAAACAGTTAATCCGTCGTCAACCTACTATTAGATTAATAGAAGTCAGAAGTGAGGCCTTGCGTTGGGAGCAGGAGGGGATGCCTGGAGGGGCACGAGGCCGAAGCCATTCCGTTCCGGCAACCTATGAGGCACATTATGGGTATCAAAGCTATCAGCAGGTGGGGCTAAATAGCAATACTCCTCCCTCGGAGTTGGGCGAATTGCGTGAGATGCTCCTAAAGCAGCAACAACAATTAAACCAGCTGGCCAGTAGTGTGTCCCAAATGAGAACTGCGATGCCCCGGGCACCTCCCTCGCTTACTCATGTACTCCTCTGCAGGAGATGCCAACAGCCTGGGCACTTCGCCAGAGATTCTCGCTCGGCAGCTGTGCCCCGCAACCAGGGTTTACAAGAAGATGCACAGACACCATGTAGGCGGCCGACGGAAAACTAAAGCCCACCGAGCTGCAAGCCCAAAGCTCGGTGGAGGGAGTGAAGGGCCAAACTAAAACCAATTTCATGTCCCGATTGATGTCAAATTGCCCCCAAATGATGGTATGAATGGCCGGAGTAATAGTGCCTTGCTTAATTGACACTGGGTCAATGGTGTCAACAGTGACTGAGAGTTGTTTCCTGGTTAACCGTAATAGGTGGGGTGAAAACTATCCTAGGTCGTGCAATTGGTTGCAGCTCAGAGCTGCAAATGGCCTTAATATCCCCTATTTGGGGTATCTGGAGCTTGACGTTGAAATATGCGGTCGAGTAGTCCCGGGTTGCGGTGTGCTGGTGGTCAGGGATCCTCCTGGTGGCTTGTGTGCTCAGGTTCCGGGGGTACTAGGAATGAATATCCTGAGCCGCTGTTACCAGGAGCTCTTTGGCCAACATGGCATGCAGCTGTTTGAATTGCCCGCGGTCTCGCAGGCATCGAGCTCATTCTTCCAGGCCCTGCAACACTGCCATTTAGTGGGACAAACGGCTGCGGAGGATCGGAAGGGTCAAGTAAAGGTACGCGGGGGCCGGACATGTCGTATCCCAGGGGGTTCCCTAAGGATGGTAGCCTCTACTTGTTCGCCACACTATGCTGGTTCCATAGCTTTGTTTGAACCTTTGGAGATGGGCCTTCCAGCCGGCCTTCTGGCATCCCCAGCTTTATTAGCAGTTCAGCAAGGTACCCTGTATGTGCCCATCGTTAATGTTGGGGTTTATGATGTATTGTTGTACCCAGGGACGTCTGTAGGTACCATCGCCAAGGCTGATGTGGTGAGCTTGCCTCCAGGAATTACGGAGGCTTCTCTGGTAGCAGCCAGGGTGAGCATGCAGCAAAGCCAGGTGTCACCCATTGGACAGCAAATCGCTGGATTGGACCTGGCAGGTTTAACCCGGAGAGACCAGGGAGGGGTAAAGTCATTACTTCAGCGATACTCGTCAGTTTTTGCAGAACATGAATGGGACCTAGGGTGCACTAACTTGATCTCACATGATATCCCACTGGTAGACGATACTCCCCTGAGACAGAGGTATCGGAGGATTCCACCTTCTGAATACGAGCTGGTGAAGGCTCATATTAACCAGCTCTTGGAGTCTCAGGTCATCCGGGAGAGCAGTAGCCCTTTTGCTGCTCCAATTGTGCTGCTAAAGAAAAAAGATGGCGGACTGAGGCTGTGTGTAGACTATCGCCAGCTCAATTCAAAAACTCGGAAGGATGCATTTCCCCTTCCCCGTATTGAGGAAACCCTAGACTCTCTAGCGGGGGCCCAATGGTTCTCAACCTTAGATTTAGCCAGCGGCTATAACCAGATCCCTCTTGGGCTCTTTGGAGACCAGCAGTGTCAATCGGTGCTATTATACCTGGATGACATCATTGTGTTCTCCGCTTCCATCGAGCAGCACTTGGCCAGGTTGGAAGTGGTCCTAAGCCGACTGCAGCGAGAAGGGCTCAAGGCAAAACTGTCCAAGTGTGCCTTCTTCCGGCAAGAGGTGGGGTATTTGGGCCATGTAATATCAGCGAAGGGGGTGGCTACAGACCCCAGCAAGATCGAGGCAGTGGCTAAGTGGCCTCAGCCCTCGAGCTCCGCTCGTTCCTGGGGTTCGCCAGTTATTACAGGCGTTTTGTGGAAGGCTTTGCAAAGCTGGCTAGCCCTCTTCACAGGTTGGTGACGGTGTGTGCTAACCAGGGGCGCACGAGGTCTGTGACTCGAGACTTTGCACACGCTTGGACAGAGGAGTGCCAGGGTAGTTTTGAGGCCTTAAAGGCTAAACTTACCGCTGCCCCTGTCCTGGCATATGCAGATTTCACCTGATCCTTCATACTGGATGTTGATGCCAGTCATGGGGGCCTCGGTGCAGTGCTCTCACAGGAATAGCAGGGGGTCGTTCGGCCCATTGCCTATGCCAGTCACGGCCTGAGGCCTTCAGAGCGGAACCAGGCCACATACAGCTCAATGAAACTTGAGTTTTTAGCCCTGAAATGGGCCATGGCCGAGAAATTCAGAGATTACCTCCTAGGCCATCACTGCGTGGTGTACACGGATAACAACCCCTTGAGCTATCTTTCTACAGCTAAGCTGGGGGCCATGGAAAGCCGATGGGCGGCACAATTGGCTTCCTTTGACTTTGAAATAAAGTATAGGTCAGGGAGGTGCAATAAGAATGCAGATGCCGTTTCCAGACAACCGCACAGGGAGGGGGAATCCCCAATAGTTCGCCCTGGGTTTCCAATCCCAGGGATAATACAACAAGCTGCTAATCAGTCGGAGGGGCAGATAAACCAAATTGTCACCATCCCCCATATCCCTCTTAGAGGTCTTAGGGAGCTACAGGAGGCAGATCCCTCCATCCAAGAATTGCTACCTTTCTGGCAACAAACCTCCTATCCCAGCGCAGGGGAGCGGAAGCTGCTTTCCCAGCGGGCAAGGGTGTTACTACGGCAGTGGAACCGACTGCGCGAACAGAGTAGTTTACCGGAGAGTCTTCCGCCCGGACGGGGGGGAAGAGGTACTGCAGGTAATACTGCCAGCAGCCCTTAAGACGGAGGTGTTGACACAGTTCCACCAGCATCACGGCCACCAAGGCGTGGAACGTACTACCCAGCTGGTAGGCCAGCGTTGCTATTGGCCAGGTATGTCGGCCGACATTTCCAAGTGGTGCCAGGAATGTGAGCGGTGCCAGCAGGCCAAGGACCTTCCGTCCCGGCCAACTGGGTATATGGGTCATTTGTTGGCTGCGAGGCCTAACGAGATAGTGGCGAATGACTTTACCATCTTAGAGCCCTCCAATTCAGGGATCGAGAACGTGCTTGTGTTAACTGACTGTGCAACAACTGGCAGTGCCCACCCGGCACCAACGGGCAGAGACCGTGGCCCAGGTCCTTGTAGTGGAGTGGTTCTCGAAATTTGGGGTGCCGGCCCGCATTCATTCAGATCAAGGGCGTAACTTTGAGTCAGCCCTTATTAGCCAGCTGTGCCAGCTGTACGGGGTGGAGAAGACTCGTACGACCCCATACCATCAGGCTGGGAATGGTCAGTGCGAGCGGTTCAATAGAACCCTTCATAATCTTCTACGAACCCTTCCAGTTGCCCAAAAAGGGCAATGGCCTTCGTGCCTTCCCCAACTCCTGTTTTCATATAATACCACCCCTCATCAATCCACAGGAGAATCTCCTCATTTCTTAATGTTTGCGCAAAAACCTAGGTTACCGATAGATTTTCTGTTGGGACGTGTGGAGGAACCAGTCCCAGGAAGTATACACCGGTGGGTCCTCGAGCATCAAACCAGGCTCCAGATGGCATTTGAGGGGGCTCGAGAACGTTTACTGGCTGCCGCTGAACATCGGAAGGCGAGGCATGACCAGCGGGTCCGTGAAGTACCCCTGGAGGCAGGGCAGGTAGTGTACTTGCGGGATTGTAGCCCGCGTGGCAGGCATAAAATCCATGATGTCTGGAGTCCACTGCTGTATAAAGTAATACGGGCACCTGATGCTGGAGGGTTGGTTTATACGATTGCACCAATAATGGACCTGACTAGGGTGAAACATGTCCATCGTTCACTGTTAAAGGCTAAATATGGAGGCCCTGGCCCCACATGCCCATGGAGCCCTGTAGGGGCTGAGGTTGGTCATCCCCCGGTGGTAGAGGAAGTGCAAGGGGATTTGTTTCTGTTGGCACCTGAGAGTCCTCGAGACCTTAGTATAGCGGTTTTAGCACAGAATGATCCTTTGGGTCCAGTTGAGGATGGTGATAACTCTGGGGTTGCGATGGAGGGGCCACGAGTGAAAGAACCACAGGTTGTGAACCCTACTGCTGAGTTTAGCACTGTAAGGAGGACGGGGCGCAGTAACGCGGGCCAGCATTCCAATGTCCACCACCTCCCTAGGCCAGCGGGGGTAGGCACCGTATCCTCTAGAGTGGTGACTACGATCGGGTTCCACCCTTGGTTATAAAGTTAGTGTTTTGTGGTACCGGCGGGATGCCGGTAAAAGAGATTGTGGTGGAGTAGGCGGATTGACAGCGTCGACAGCCAATCGGCTGCCGTTACGCTTGTATTTAGACAGCTCATTGGTGGCTCCAGGGATACGACATCTCCGGTTTGTTTGTTGTTGTTGTCCGGGTTGAGTATTTCCCCGTGCGGAAAGCGTGACAATCGGAGGCTTATGGTGTCTGTGCATCCAGAGGTATGTGTATTTTTGCTCTGATGTTATATGATGTGTGGTGGGGCGACTATAGTGTGTTTGTGCTGATCACACAGAGCAGCAGCGATCTGTTGTGCGGTACGGTGTCTGATGGGAATCTCTATGCGTTCAGAGGTAGGCTGGCTTTATTCTCCCCATAGCACAAAGATTATACCGAAGCCCTCATAGCAAGTGTAATCACAGAACTTTGCTGATCTGCGTTGCGGGACAGTGTGCGAGGGGATTGTGTGATCAGCGCTCGGGTGAGTCTTAAATCGTTGCTTTGGTCACAGGACATTCAAGGGCTAATAGCAGGGACTAATTTTGTTTTTAGGATCTTCTCTCCCCTCTGGAAGTTTAATTAAATCATCTCTCTCACTCCAATTGAGCGTCTCCGTTCCATAACGGGTTTCCGGTGAGGTGTTCTCTCACAGCGTCATTCCAGGAAGCACCAGTTACTGTCTGGGGACTGAATCCACATCTAACGCCCTTCTGCCACCCCGCTAGGGGAGGGGAGGGTTGTCGAGTCCTTCGGGAAACTGAGTGTGGCTGCGTGTGAGCGGGTGTCCACTGGCACCTCTGTTAACTACACCCGCCTAGTGACTTTTATTGTGTGTGTGAGTGTGTGTATGGATTATTAAATTTATGTTTTGTAATTTGTTTCCCAGGAGCGAGGACCTGTGAGAGGAGGGCTGTCCTGTGTGCACCGATAGTGGTGGTGGGTTTAACCTCTCGTGTGCGTGTGATCAGGTAGAGCACCAGTGGTGAGTGTGCATTGTAGTGTTAACTAACGTGCCCTCCTTAGAACAGCTCCACTGCTCCTGGTGGATTGAGTGTGTTATATTAGTGAATTTTACTATTTTAACCAAGTATATGTGTCTTGTCTTGAGTACACTGCGGAAGGACTGAGTAGCAGTGTTGGTAAAGGTGCTTCACTCTGCACCTCCGGGTGAGCCCCGGTGAAGCAACCTCACGGCCGTGGTGCGCATTCTGTTAACCTACTGCACTGTTTGTATTATCCTCTCATTACGTTTTTAACCATTAAAGATTTTGTATTTTGGTATGTACCCTGGTCGTCTTGTTCCATCTCTCTCACAAATGGTATGAGTGATTTTAAACCTGTGTCCTTCAATTCATAAAAATTATTTCAAAGTGGGGTTCCACCCCAAACAATTACACTACTCTGTCACAATCACATGTTTTTTTTTTTGTTTTTTTTTGTTTAAGTGAAAAGGACAGCATGCGCCTGCCGAATATGGGAGATGTTGGACCTGATGTAGCTTCGTATGTGTGCTTGGATGTATGCATAGGAGACCCAGTAATTGTTTAAGATGCTGTGGAAAACCCTTCTAAAGGAGTACCCGGAAAAGTGCTGTGGTGGGAAATCAGCTGCACTCAGAATGGTATCAAGGTTGTGTGAAAACCAATAGCGATTAGGGGGTTTTCCTTGCTGATCAATGAAGAGAGTTCCCGTTCTAAAGTGTGGGCAGTGGCGGATTCAGAAGGAGACAAAAGACAGAACAGAAAGTAGGGGGAAATCTGGGAATGTGAGGTTAACTGTGCGATGGAAAAATCCCCCCTCGCCCTCCAAGATAAATCTCCATAGCTAGAGTGCTTGTGGAGCCACTCATGAAGTGGAGGCGGGGTCTCAGCTGTGGTCTGAATGACTGATAAAGGATGACATGGCTAGTGGAAGTAAAAACTTGCCTGGAAAGAGCCACTGTTGTGGGACAAAATTTTGTGTTGGTAGCCAAGTCGAAGCACAGGGAACTTCAGTCACTGTTATGTTAACAACCTGAATGGCTACAGTCCATGATGGTGAGGTCATTGGAGAAGCAGACGGTCTCTTCCTCTTCCGACTGACTTCCGGCTGGGGCCGATGGAAGTTGGAGTGTCGCACGTCAGGACGCCATAACATGTTTTCTTTCTAAAATTTAGTGTTTTAAGTTTTTTAATCTTTTGATGTTCCTCCTTATTCTTAGCTTGGAACAGAACAATTTTCCCCCATTGTTACCTCTAATTTTGTTTCTTCTTGAGCTTTCTTACCAAAAAGCCAGACGCTGAGAGCTCAATTAAACACTCCTTTAGATGAATCTCCAAGTGCAGTCAAGCAGAAAACAGGAAGATGAAGATGAGCCACATTAATTCAGCAGTTCATTCTGTTTAATTGACATGCTCACAGGCTTCACATGAGCTCCGGTCATCTGCATGCCTTAATAAGCTGACTGGAGCCTCACTGACAATGACAGATTATCATCAACAGTGCAGACTCAGAGAAGTTCAATATCTGTGGCAAAAAAATTATGCAGCACTCTGATTATCAGCTTCCTGTTCTTGTCTTCACACTGGTGACTGAACACGAGTTTCCTGAGACTAGAGGTGACTGTATATGTAGAGTTCTCCAGTTTCAAACATTCAGGATGCCAAGAGCCTTCAGAATCAGACCACCACCTGATTCATGTATAGGAATTTTTCCATGGGTAGGTTGAAGGTTGATTGTAGGCCCAAATTTCTAAAGTCAATTTCGTCACCTGTGAATCCATGAATTTGTTGTGGTGCCCATTTAACTCCAACTGAGATAAAGTGAAACCAGAGAAACCTAGTGCACTGTCCTTGTTTTCCTCTTGCCTTATACTGTAGTTTGATTATTGTTAACAATTTTTTCACAATATAATTTCATGGACAAAATGTAAAAACGCCATCATTAAATATGCTTGTGTACATATACCTTAGCAAGTCATTAATTTGAATGTTCCAGACTGAAACAGAGCTGAATGTTAAGCTATATCTGTGGATGATTGGACCCAGAGAAGTGGCATAGGACAAGAAAAGAAGATCGAGAGCTGAACCTTGAGGAATACCAGTCAGCAGGTGCAGAATGATCCAATGAGAGGTGAGTATGAATGTCACTAAATGCCACGCCTGTTCAGTGAGACTGGAAGGTTGAACAAGGATTAAATTAGCTAGTGTTAACTCAGAATAAAGACCAGGATATAACCACAAATTACATGTGTAATCTGCACCACTTCTTCATCCAGCAAGCACCATCCCTGCACAACGCTAGTGGGAAAAAGTTTGCAGACTCCTGAAATGACTGAGACTCCTTTGATGCAGCGTTCGATAGCAACGTGTCTATACAATCATGGGAGGGGTTGGGCAATACGTTCATTGAATCATCCGCCCACTCCTCATGACGCACAGGAATCGCACAAGGTACGAAGGGAGGGTACAAGGTGGGGCCTGGCCGAGCTGACCAGCCAGCAGCTCACATCTCCATTGGGAAAAAGAAAAAGTGCTCAGAGCTGTCCTTGGAGAGCAACAGCCTATACCTGAGCGTGCTCTTGGGCAGTGCAATAGCTCTCTGTTCAAGTTCAACCCCATCTAAAGCTGAATTCTACACCCTCTATCATGTATAGAGTTGCAAAAAAAAATTATGTGAACGCTTTGGTATTATGTGGAGTTTTGCATGACTTGGTCATGAAATGTGCTCTGAACTTCATCTAAGTCACAACAATAGATAAACAGTTAAAAAAGCTTTAAATAATACTACACCAACATTATATGTAACATGTAATCATCAACCATAACTGGTTGACCCTCCTTTGGCTGCCATAACCTGAACCAAATGTTTCCTAAAGTTGCAGATCAAACCTACACAAGAAATTCTTGGAGCGTTGCAGTGTAGCAATAATCTTGGAATGTCTGGTGTGAATTGCTCTTTTAAGCTAATCCCACAGCACAGGACTCCAACTGGGCTGTTCCATGAAATTAAAATGCTTTTGCGGAGGAACTCCTGAATATCCTTAATTGATTTTCATGATCAATTTTCAATGTTATTAATGAGGTTGCTGCTCCAAATCTCTAGACACATATCCCCTCACTCCAGTTGGTTTCAGTAGTCCTGTGAAGTTTGCAGAGAAGATTTCCTGAGAAAGATGTTTCCAGCCCCATGCTTGGTGTTGTTGGAATGTTGTTAATTGATTGTACTTGTCTGTCTTCTACACATACAGCAGTTGGGGTTTTTAACTAAAAGTAAATTTTTTTCTGCTGCCCTATATACTCTATAAAATGCTTATTTATCCCTCTGAATTTTTGCTCTTTTTTTGAGAGGAAAGTCAAATAGCAATTAACAATGTTTTAAAAAGCTGACAACAACTGCATTTAAAGAAAAAAACAATGAAAGCTGCAAAGAAAAAGAGAAGGCTACGAAGACACAGGATTCAAAGTAAAAGCCTTCACGTGCACTGGGGCTAAATTAGAGAATCTCTTTAAATAATGAGTTTTTAAAGGAGGGTGTTAAGGAGAAAGTTATTATTACAATCAGTGAGCGGAATAATGGCCAGTAGAATGACAGAAAAAGAATTTAATCAGCTCACCCCATCCAAGATATGCACTGACCCATGAAAATACTCACACCACCCTTACTGTTTCCGCACAAGGCTGGATCAGTAAGGGAAACTGAAGCACAGAAGAAGAGAATGGGGAACATTGAGTAAAATAAGTATTAACGAGTTCATAAATGTCTAGTGATAAAGGTGAACTACATTGGTTTATAAAAAATGTCTGAGTTATGCAACCCCTGGTCCCTAAAGGAGGGAATGTTTCCCTTTCAGTCATTCTCTGAGACGTCAGAACGAATGATGGGAACGATCCCTGACAGAGTGATTGAATCTGCCATTTTAAAGGGCCAATGATGCACAATGCACCACAGCACCTGCAGATCTTCAGCCAAGCCTGATCCAGCTTCTAATTCCAAGCTCTTGCTTAAATTCTGAATTTGTGTAGTCCTCTCTGCAAAGTGTAATACTCATTAATGGACTTACATGGAAAATATGTGGATCAGTTTGAAAACATTGATTGGAAACAATTAGGGAAAACTAATCTTGTGCGGACAGAGAGCTTGCTCCGGTGTGCGACCAGTGTGTTGAAAGTTGTTCTTTAACCTGTTAACACCCACCCCTCTTTTTGAGAATTTGTCCGAAAAAGACATACCCAAAATAAAATGGCTGTAACTCTCACATTTTAACAAGTGGTGCTCGCTGCAGAACCAAATGGGAGGAGCTAGAGCTCTAGCTCCCCCTCGCTGGAGCTCCAGCTCCCCCTCGCTGGATCTAGTGGGCGGGGCTTGACGCGCTATCAAGCGCCACCAAGTGGCTGTTAATGTTAGTGCGAGTTCAACCTAATGGAAGTAAATGCTTGTGTTGATGCGCAAGATGCTGGCATAGATAATATTTTTGTCTAATATTGGTAATGATTATGATTGATGATTTTATGCATAGTCAGTATCGTTTCTGTGAAATTACAAAATTACGTAAATACTTTTTTAATAATGCTTTATTGTCATACGTGTACAATTCCATGTCCAAATGTGAATACTTATATAAATATTTGATAAGTAGGCAATGTGAAAGCTTACTATCTGTGCCTCCTGCTTTAATTTTTGTCCACCACATTAATCTGTGGGTTATTTGTGAACTAATCTGAATAATCTGATTAATTAATGTAATAGATAATAATAATAATAAAAATAATGTTTGACTAATAATGTTTCAGGGTATCAGAACTTAACAATAACATTAATCGTCATGTCGAGACAGCGATAAATGTAAGATTTAGATTTTATATACATCTCAAAGTTCCGTTTATCTTTAAAGTACAGTTCAGATGTCTTACCGTGCCATACAGGTTGTACAGTTCGAACGGACTCTACCTGCGTCTGGACCTATGACCTATTAAGCCCCGCCCACTAGATCCAGCGAGGGGGAGCTGGAGCTCCAGCGAGGGGGAGCTAGAGCTCTAGCTCCTCCCATTTGGCTCTGCAGCGAGCACCTTCTCCATTTTAAGGGTTAAATTTATGTCATTTAAAAGGTAACCCTTTCTAGTTTATCAGGAAAAAGTAATGAACTGGATACCTTAAACAAAACCAAAGTTATAGGTTCACAAACTTTGTAGAAATTGTTGAAATTATCCTCGCCTAAATTTTTTTTTGTTTTTGTAAAAAAAGTGAATGCTTGAGTCCCTGGTGGACTTTTTGACAACACTGAATAGAAGCCACAACTGTTGACTAATACATGGCCAAAATCTGTCAAAATAAAGCTAAGCATGTGTTTTCTAGAGATAATTTTATAAGACAATGTCTAGGCGGACACCTTTGGCACCAAAGTGGCACTTGGTAACCAAATGAACAAATTGATGTAAATTACCCTTTTTTATACAAATCAATACCACTACATAAACTACTCTAAAAATGTTTTTTTTTTTTTAAAGAAAATGCAAAAAAAAGTGTACACATAAATATACAGAACAATATAAAACAATAGTTGTGCAGACCCATATTGAATGGTGAATGTTACAGGCCATTTTCTGTGTGCCACACTGGGTCATTGTCTTTATGGCCCATCTGGAGAGGTGAATGTGGTGGTTGGAGGTGTGAATGTGCAGGGTTTGGCTTATTTTGTTTTTTGGATTCAGGTTCTCAGTCAGTGTCTTTACACGAAGATGACTATAAAACAGAAAAAAGTAGTATAAAACAAAACTGTCCATTTAAAAACATACTTATATAAAAACAATATAAAATTATCGGTATGCAGTTATGTAAAAATATTAAAACTTGACTCTGAAATGGAGTTTATACAGTGTTATTCAACTAGAAACAAACATTTGAATGGGATTGTTGTCAGCTTATTATTATTATTATTATTATTGTCCATTACTGTTAGTTGTGGTGTAATTATAACATAACCTAACACCAAAGCCGACATAAATAAACATTTCATATCTTACCAATCTACTTCAGGATCCAATCCTTCAAAACAACGCTCTTTCACAGAGTCAACGCTGACATCACTTTCTTCTGAACTCTGCAGAAGTTTGTCTTGTTGATGCTAAATTTCTTCCAGAATGTCCTTGATCCGCAAAAATGTTTTCTTTGAGGCCATAGTATCAAAATTATGAACAAACAGCATCTGATACGATTCACTCTGTGCGCTCTCGTTCGTCTTCACGCGTTATACTGAGGCTCTGGAGGCAGCTCCTCCAGTTGCGCATCAAAATTACCGTATCTTCTAGTGATGTGTCGTTCAAGAACGATTCGTTCTTTTTGAACGAATCTTTAATGTGACTCCGTAGGAACGAGTCGTGTTGGAGAGGGATTCGTTCATTGGCGCGAATCCCAATAATATCTGCGGAAAGCTCATCTCGTTGGCTAAAAGACCCGTCAATCTGCTAGGAGTTTAACCGCGATTAGTTGGCTGTTCACACGTGTGAAAAAACAATGACCCACATTGGCCTTCACTTTCAAAGGCTGACCAAGTCTTGTTTACTGGCTTGCTGATTGGCAAATTCTGGTCACTGACCTGTAAGTTAGTCTAAATGTGTTCACGAGGCTCTAGTGAATTGAAACCTACCTTGCTTGTCAGCTTTCTTCTAAAATGGATGCCAAAACAACCGGATGAATCGCGGACTTTTTTTCTTCTGTAGCAAACGAAAAGTGAATTGTTGTGTTTTGTATGTCTTTTTCTCGTGGTAAACACGTTTTTGGAGTACCAGCTTGGATGCATTTTATTCGTTGGACTGTTACGAGTACAATGGTATGAGACATTAGACGATTCAGTGGTTATCTACCTGAAGAGACCTCACAAAAGGTAGGCATCACCATTTTCCTTTGTTAGGACTCTTTACACAACTTGACTAACTGTTGTCACTGTGGTGTGTTAAACGTATAATGCTTTATAACGCCTGAAACTTGAGAAATTCAGCTTTCAAATGATATATAGTTTGTAAAATTTTGCTTAAAAATAGTGGATACAATTATGCGCTCTTTCTGTACGTTTCATTTCCGACACGTGGGCAGGACGGTGGGTGGTAACAGTTTAAGTACGAGAGCATCAACATTCCTCGCGAGCAACTGGCGAGGCTCCTACTCATGCTCCTCTGATACTTCCGATGTCGAGGCCGGTCGACGGCCGTTCTTGCGCTTTGAATGTTTTATCCCATCTGGAATGTGAACGATCACGCAATGCCCTGCATTTTCTGTTATCTCACACACCCTCCAGATGATCTGCTGTCCCTTGCAGTATAAGAAGGGGCTTTTAGTCTCTGATTCAGGTCTGATTCTCTCCTGAGCAGCACGTGCTAATTCTGGGCTAGAGTCATCTTTGATGCTCTCGAAAGCTCCACTGGTGATTTGGTCCAGTGCTAGCATGCTAACGTGGCGACCGGAAATCTTTGGTTCTCTGCACGCGGATTAAGAGCATTTTAACTATATTTAGAACATTTTTAGCATTTACCGTATTTTTTGTCATATAAGACACACCGGCATATAAGACGCAACCAATTTTAAATGAGGATGATTTGGAAAAAAAAAGATTCTGAACCAATACTGTAGTAAAATATTTTATATCAACTGTGTAAAAGTGAACAGCAGTTTTTTTTTTTCCAACATATATTTATTAATTTTTCAGATGTACATAACCAAAGAAAACAAGAAATAAAGACAGGTAGAGAAACATTAATACTCATGTACAAGACAAAAGAAAGGACTTAGCAACATTACATAAAGCCTCGTAGAAATATAGCTGAAATATCTAAACCAATATAAAACATAAAGGGGTCCCATACTTTGTGAAATACTATCTCTCTGTTGTGCAGCTTACTTGTTAGGTAATCCAATGACACAAATCCAAGTACAGTCTGTTGCCATTGTGTTATTGATGGGGTCTTGTCAGTAATCCAGTTCAAAAGAACACACTTCCTTGCACAGTATGTAAGCAACCTATAGAGTTGTTTTCCATATTTCTCCTTAATGGTGTTATTTGTCATTCCAAGTAGCATACACAGTGGGTTACATTCAGTTACAACAGAGAAGATCTTATCTAATTCACATTTTATATCACACCAAAATTGTTGAATTTTTCTACAGGCCCAAAGACAATGAGTAAGATTACCCATCTCTGTTTTACATTTAGGGCAGAGCGGAGAAAGGCTTTAACTAAATCGATGGCGTTGTAAGGCAGATATGTGAGCTCGATGTAAAATTTTAAGTTGAATTGCTTTTACCCTATTGCAAACACTCAGCGACTTAGCATTCTCCCAAGCTTCATCCCAGGCCTCTTCAGTAATCTCCATACCTAGTTCTCTTCCCCATGTCTCTTTCAAATGAACTGTATTTGCACCTCCATATTCTTTAAGTAATCTGTAACAGCAGTTTTAAGAACAATTATATGCCAAACATGTAACATAAACAGTCAGTAAACAGTAAAAGTAACAAAAAAGGCAGTAATGTTTCATACCTGCTCCTTACGATCCGCGCTATGGTAGGATCGACGAGCAGAGATGGGCGATGACGTCAGCACGCACCGACGGCTCCGGAGTGTGATGGGAATTTTCCTATATAATACTACCATCTAGTGGTCATTTAGAGAAATGTAATTTGAGAAACTTTTAAGAGCACACGTCATACTTCAGTCCCGTCCTGAGAGGCTCAAGGTTCTTCTTCCAATTCGGATAACACGTGTGTAGGAAATGCATTGAGACTGCTAAATCTTTACAATAAATAGCTGCATTTGCTGTGATCTCTCTCAAACAGTCTCCAGTGTTTATTATCAATTGAGAAGGTATATTTTTACCATAACAGGAGCTATGCCGAAGCCGTGGCCTCTCTTACGCCTCCCCTACGGCCGTGACCGCCCTCCGCTCCGCGGCGCTCTGCATTCGCAGTATAAGACGCACCAACTTTTCCCCCTCAGTTTTGGGGAAGTAAAAGTGTGTCTTATACGGCGCAAAATACGGTAATACTGTGTTATTTGTTGTCCAGCATTGGAGTTTGGTGAACTTTATCTCTTCCTCATACCTTGACGAAGCCCCCGACACAGGCGCGAGCTCCATTGGCCTGATTGGTGGACAGGTGGACAGTAGCCCCTGCAGGGGGACCAGCTGCATCCACTATCTGCTTTAGGCTGAGGGTCCTGGTCCTCTGCAGTGCTGCACGTACGCAGAAGGCTCCCATAGCTCCCACATCTAACCTCGCTCCATTCATCAGGGGCTGCTCCAGCAGCCAGAAGAGAGAGGAGGTGGGTTTCTCCTGATCCCAGCGGAACAGTCCCCAGGATTTAAAAACACTCTGGTAAAAAAGAGGGAGACTGCTGCTCCTTAAGTGAGCAGGGGTCAGTTAAAAACAGGGCTGCATCAAGATTAAAAACATTTGTTCTGCGCAGAATGAGGCTGGCTACCTCTCTCCACACCAGGTCTCTGGGGCCGCTCAGGTACTGGGCAAACTGTAGGCAGAAGGTAGCTGTCCTGCTGGCCAGGTGGATTAAGCCTTGCCCTCTGTCCTCTTTTTGCAAGAACAGCAAGCTCTGAGGGACCCAGTGCAGTCGGCTCCAGAAGAAGTCCATGAGTTTTGCTTGTAGAGCAGACAGGAGTTGAGCGGGGGGCTCCACACAGGAAAGATGGTGCCACAGAGCGGATGCTGCCAGGTTGTTGGTGATGAGCACCCTGCCTCTGTAAGATATCTGAGGGAGCAGCCATCTCCACTTGGCAAGCTTACCCTCAATCTTCTCCTCCATGCGTTCCCAGTTCTGCTCCATGAACTCCTTTGTCCAGATGAGCCCATCTTTCCGCCATGTCAAGCTCTTGGGGAGGACCGGGAGACCTTCCCTCCAGGGTCCTACAGCCAGGGCTTCGTTCTTCCTTCAGTTAACTCTGGCTGCTGTGACTCGATTGAAGCTGCTGGTGATGCTCTCCAGTTTGTCCCCCTGCCGTCTGATTGTTCACACACACAATGACATCATCAGCATATGCAGATAAAACGATCTTATTAAAAACAGGGAAATCAAAACCAGGTAAATTGCTGCGGATCTTGTGCAGCAGTGGCTCGAGGGAGAGAGTGTAGAGCATTCCTGACAGCGCACAGCCTTGTTGGATTCCTCTTTGTACATTAAAAGGTGAGCAGAGTCCACCATTGAACTTCAGGATACTCATGATGTCCTGTTAGAGAGTTTTGATCTTCGAGATCATGCTGGAGCTAAACCCGAACTTCTCCATGACTCTCCAGAGGTAGCGTTGCTCCACACGGTCGAAGACCTTCTCCTGGTCCAGCGAGACCTAGCCGGTGTTCAGATCAGAGACGCTGGAGATGTGCTTCAATGTTTTTCTGCTCAACCACAGTCTCAATCACCTCCTCCTCCTCATCTCCAGTGTTATTCTTCTTTATTAAAACTTCAGTCTCCGTTGCTCCAGGCTTCCTCTTCACTCCTGCCTGGCTGAGAACTGTTTTCACAGTAACTTCCCCCTGCCTAGCCTCTATAGTTACTGCTGTGTTCCCTGATGTGCCTGTCTCGATCTGAGCATCCATCCAGGAGCTCAGTTCCACCTCAGGGATGCTGATGCTCTCTCCAGTTTTCCCAGCAGCGGCCCCTGAGCTCTCTGTGCTAGGTTTGAGAGGGACCTCTTTCAGCTCGACCGGGTGTGGTGGAGTAGGTGGATTGACGGCGTTGGCTGCCACTATGCCTGTATTTAGATAGCTCATGGGTGGCTCCAGGGATACGACATCTCTGGTGTGTTTGTTGTTGTCCGGGTCGAGTGTTTCCCAGTGCGGAATGTGTGACAGTCGGAGGTATATGGTGTCTGTGCATCCAGAGGTAAGTGTATTTTGCTCTGACATTATATGATACGCTGTGGGGCGACTATAAGTTTATTTGTGCTGATCACACAGAGCAGCGGTGATCTGTTTGTGCGGTACGGTGTCTGGTGGGAATCTCTGTGCATTCAGAAGTAGGCTGGCTTTATTCTGTCTGTAACAGAAAGATTCTGACGAAGCCCTCATGGCAAGTGTAATCACACACAACTTGGCGATCTGCGTTGCAGTGCAGCGTGCGAGGGGACTGTGTGATCAGCGCTCGGGTGAGTCTCAAACTGTTTTATTGGTCAGAGGACATACAAGGGGTAATAGCGGGTGTCTATTTTGTTTTTAGGATCTTCTCTGCCCTCTGGAAGATTAGCTAAATCTCTCTATCTCTCCAATTGAATGTCTGCGTTCCATAACAGGCTTCCGGTGAGGTGTTCTCTCTAAAGCGTTATTCTAGGAATCACCATTTACTGACTGGGGCCTGATTCCACAACCAACGCCAAATATAAATATGAATTGTTAGTAAAGAAAAAGTGAGAAAAGTTTGTAAAAAACTTACAAACACTCAGAACTTGATCGCTCGTGCTTTCGCTCACTCAACAACACTCGCGCAAGCTCAGAGAGAGAGAGAGAGAGACTTTGACACTTCTTTATTGTACCATTTCGCTTACATTGTCACATTTTAGTTATTACTTAGTTCAGCCCTTCCATTAAAGTAACAAAATCATCACATTTTCCACACACCAAATACATTGAAATACATCCAAATTTTTAATCTGATTGTAAAAGTTAAAATCAATTAAGATCCTAGATTTCACCAGTCTTTTGAAAATTCGGATGGCATCACAGTCTGTGGTTTTTGCAATCTGATTTTTTCTTTATAGGTGAATTGCCATCTTTGCCTGTCCAAGAATACAATTTAAGAGCTGACACTTGTACTTATGTTTTTTTAACACATTTAAAACCAGAGATAAAAACCTGAGAAATTAAGTCTACGTTAAAAAAAGATAAAAATACTTGATAAAAGTGAAAATAGTGGCCGCAAACGGGAACAATTTAAAAAGGTATGAAAAACTATTTCCCTCTGTGCACAAAATGGACAATAATGAGACACCTCAGGATTTAAAACTGAAATAAAAGAATTCACAGCCACTATGCCATGTAAAATTCTCCATTGGAGGTCAGCAGTTTTTTTGGGTAACGGTGGTTTATATAGTGCTCTCCACTCTTGCTTAAAACCTTCTTTAAAGCCATGAATTTTCCTCCATGGGGTGTCTACTCTCCCCCTTAGGTGTTTTTTGTTTAGAGCCTTCACGCAGGCTCTGTAGAGCACCTTCCCCAATGCAGATCTCAGTTTCAGCTCTTCTTCACCTTTGTGTTCCAGAAGGGGACTTTCACAGCCGCTGGGATCATGGGGGAAGCTCAGCTGGGGAAAAGGTTGGAAGGGTCGGATCTCTTCACCAACTCCTCTAGGATGGAATCCTTTCAGCTGGGTATGCTCCTCTGGTGTCAATGCGGATCTCCAGCTCTGCAGTTGTCGCTCTACCACCCTCATCGACCGTACTCCTATGCGTGAAGGCAGGTCTTGTGTCTTTGATAGATTGGGTCCAGCCACCTCTATTAGACCTCCCAGCGTCACCACACCAGCAGAGATGAGGATCCCAGTGATCGCAGGGATGGCTACACTTGAGATGTCCAGCCGGCCGCCATATACCAGAGGCTCCTCCAGTAGCCAGTGTAGTGTTGTGTCAAGAGACCCCAGATCTTAAAAATCACACTATAAAAAACAGGTAAAAGAGAAGTGTCCAATAAATTAGGGTGCTCTGTCCAACCCCAAACCTTGCACCGATTGCAGTATACCACTGGCCGCTGCTCTCCATGTTAACTCCTCTGGTCCAGTGAGGAGCCTCTGGATGAACTAGAGTCGGAAAACTGCTACTCTGCTGGATAGGTGGACCAGACCTTGTCCTCCTTCTTTGGGCAAGTGCAGCATGTTCTGTGGGATGCAGTGTAGACCGTCCCAAAAAAAAGCCACCAGCTGAGCTTGGATGGTGGACAGCACTATTGGCGGTGGATCTATACATGCTAGTTTGTGCCAGAGGGAGGATGTGGCGAGGTTGTTGATGACCAACACTCTCCCCCTGTTGGAGATCTTGGGGAGTATCCGCTTCCACATATTCAGTCTGCTCTTTATGTGCTCTACAGAGTCCTAACAATTTTTATTTAAAAACTCACCATCACTGAGGTAGACACCCAGGCATTTAAAACCTCCCTTTTTCCATACCAGTCCCCCCATGAGTGATGGCTGTTGTCCTCCCCATTCACTCTAATTCCAGTTCACTTCAGCGGAAGACAGAATCTGAAAGTCTCTTAAAAATTTGACTAAAAAGATCAACATCATTCTGTGTATTCACCATCACCCCCAAGTCATCTGCATAAGCTGATAAAACTATTGGAGTGTTACAACATGGAATCTTAAAACCAGAGATAAAAGATCTTAACTTAATTAAAAAGAGGCTCAGTGGTCAATGAGTACAAGCATCCCTGAGAGGGAACACCCCTGCCTGATCCCTCTACATACTTTAAAAGGAGCACATAAACCACCGTTAACCTTCAGTACACTCTCAATGTCATTGTATAAAACTTAGATCATATTTATGAAGACCGGGTTGAAACCAAAAGCTCTCAAAACCGTCCATAGATACTGATGTTCAACCCGATCAATTTCTTGATCCAATGAGATCATGCCGGTCCTCAAGCCCATAAGCTTGGAAACAGCAAAAGTATCCAGAATTAGGTGAATACTATCAAATATTGATCTATCAGGCACACAGTACGACTGGTTGTGATGGATGAGTTTCCCAATCACCTTAGACAGTCGAGAGGCTAATGTTTTAGAAAGCAATTTACAGTCGGTACACAGCAGGGAGACCGGGCGCCAGTTTTTCAGGAGGGTCAGATCTCCCTTTTTTGGTAACAGGGCCAGGACGGCTCTCCTACAGCTCTGCGTGAGTGATCCTCTCCGCAAACTGTCTTGTATGACCTCAAGCACATCCTTCCCTATCACATCCCAGAAACCTTTATAGAACTCTCAAGGGAGACCATCTATACCTGACGCCCATCCATTCTCCATCCCCTGGGGAGCCTCATAGACCTCCTCGAGCGTCAGCTCTATTTCCAGCTCTTTCGCCTCTGTTGCCGTCAGTTTTGGCAGGTCTATGAGAAAGGAGTCCTCCACTGCCTGTGCTCCAGACCACTCACTGCTGTAGAGTTTCGAATAGAAACTCACTATCTGCTGGCGAATTTCAGTAGGAATACAAGTTCCCCTGATTCTGTTTGCACAGCATGAAAAGTTTTTTCTTTCCATTCTTCTGCTCTAAACTGAAGAAGAATTTTAATGGGGCATCCATCTCCACTACACTTCTAAAGCGTGAGTGGACCAGCGCCCCCTGTGCTGTGATGTCTAATAGATCATTCATTTTGTCTTTTTTAATTCGTATGGCTTCAATATGCCTTCCGTTTCCATTGGCTTCTGACTGTTGTAGCTCCAGGGACCTGACAATGTCTCTAGTGACATTGAGAGTGTACTCTTGACAAAAATCTTTTATTTGAACTTTCGTCACATCCCACCATAGCTGTAATGATTTAAAAGCTACCTTTTCAGACGTAAAAACATTCCATAAGAAACTAAAAGACTTTTAAATTGTTATCTTCTAAAAGGGCTACATTGAACACCCAGTAGGCACTTTTTTAGGCATCTAGGCGCTGTGCCTTCTGCAGTACTGAGTGGTGGCACATCATATACCCGTGGATGCACATCACCCATGGGTTTGTCGAAAATCCGTTCCTTCATCACCAACTCCAGTACCGATGAGGGCCCTGACCCGGACCTAAGCACCACTAGGACCACGGGTCAAGGATGTGCTGCGCCTGCAAGTCTCCCTATTTTTTTTACGTCTCCCTTATGGTGGATCGGTGATCCTCATCCTCCCCCCCACTCGGCATCTGGCTGCTAGGTTCTGTGGTAAGGTTTTGGGGCTGGGCCTGATCCCTACAGAACTCGGGCCGGATTTGTGGACAAGGTTCCTCTTCAGGTGCGTTGTACCCCCCCCCCCCACTTGGGCTGAGAACGATGCCGGCGGAACACATTCTTGCTTGCCGGAATCCCTCATCAGGTCTCGATGCAAGTCTCTGCACTCCCCTGTTCCACATCAGGGGCCCACTCCTTCTACCATGCAACTTACCCCGCTAATAGACTTTGTCCGGGCTAAAGGGGCAGAAGGTGTTCCCAGTCAGGTGTCTGACTGACACCTAACCTTCACACCTTAGAGTCTGCCTGGCTGGATGGACTGAGGCATGGCCCTTTAAAAGGGGGTTCCCATAGTCGAGACATCGACATTGTCTGCGTTTCGACTGAAAGGGAATGTCTAGGTTACTTTCGTTACCCGCGTTCCCTGAAGGAGGGAACACAGACATCCCTTGGCCATGTACCTCAAGTTGCTGATCTGAGGTGCTGTAGAGGTAAGTAGGTTCGGCTCCTCGGAAGAAAGCAGAATGAGTGTAGAGCTACGTTCTGCTCTTATAAAGCAGCTGATTAATTGATTAATCATCTCCACTCGCAAATCAATTTGCCCGTTAAACATTCGGTTCCACCCCTCCCAAGGTCGGGCTCCTCCCATAGTCGAGACATCGAACTCATCTGCATTCCCTCCTTCAGGGGAACGTGGGTTACGAAAGTAACCTAGACATTCAGACGCCCCTCGGGGGTCGAGGTGACTGAAATGCTTTTCTGTTTATCCATAAACATCAATAAACCTGTTTCCTTTCTGTTAAGTCTTCAATATTAACACGATAATGTAAATGTTTTGGCAACAAAGTGTGTTTTGCTCTCTAAAAGATTGCAGTTTTTTCTCTAACTAGTGTAAAACAACACAGCAAGACTGGCTTTGATTTTGACACAGTTTGGCATAGACTCACGGTTTAGAAGATTTAAAATGATCCTATTGTATATTTTAAAGATTAACATTCTGCCTGACTCATTCAATTTCAGATTCAATCCATTTCCTTCAGGTTTAAGTTCACATTCACCCCAAGTGACCAAAATCAAGTTTGACATTTTTTTGTGGAATTCTAGCCAGACTCCAGACTTGATTCTCGAAAATCTTTGGAGGGAGCTGCATTCTCCTCACGTCAGCCACTAAATCTTAATGATTTGTGAAAAGTTTGTACGAGAAGTGCAACCCCATGTAGAAATAAACATCCTTATCTTATTTAGTGACAATTTCTTTAATTGTGGGTGAACTTTCAACATCAGCAGGTGGTCAAATATATCTCTCTGCACTGCATCTTTATTTCCCAAAAACCAATAATAAAAAGCACTACCACCATGGCAGTGACATGATTCATAACTGCTGAGAGAACGAAGGGAATTCCTAAACATATCTTTCCTTGTATTTGCATTAATATGGGCTGGTGGTGTGCAGCACAATGGCTTATTCTGACAGAATAATATGAACAGTGTAGAAATGATCCTGTTAATTTATTTCAGTAGCCTCTTAACATGATCACATTAATTGTGCACACATAAATTACAAAGAGGATTGTCCTTCCATACATGTTGGATTTGTACTGTAATTAGTGATTTCTTTAATGAGATTTTAATAATTGAGTGTGTGAATTTCTAAATGTGTGCATTTCACACTGTACAAAGTGTTAAACTGCTAGACCTCAATTAACCTATACTAATAGTACACTGGAAAACACTAATGATTAAAAGGTTGATTGATGAGATACAATACAATTTATTGGGGTTAGTTAAAGGTAGGGTAGGCGACTCCTCAGAGCCAATGTTAACATTTGAATTGACAAAAACAAACCCACATCTACAGCAAACTTCTTTATACAGATAATGCAGCACATGAATAACACAATAATACACACAATAATGCAGCCAATGAATCTGCTGTTTCTGCACTGCAAGGTAGTTAAAACATGCAGTGTTGATACAGCTGTGTGTTGTTACTTTGTTTAAGTGCAATGGTTTTCATAGGGTTATGAATTCCAGTTGATAATAGCAATAGAACAATAGAAATAAAACGATAGAATAGTTAGTTAGTTATTTTAGTTGTGCGCCGCCATGTTGAAACTCAGCTCCGTTTCATTAATCACAGAAAGTCCATCCCTCCTCCTTCCTACCCAGCCGATTGCTAATCACCTACGCCTGCAAATCTATTAGCCTATTATAAGTTTGGCCAGGTCTCTCCCAAGGAAAGTGGTTCCCAATCAGTCAGATTCAAAGGGAAGCATCTCAAATGAACTGAACGTTTTTCTCCGCAAGCGTTTTATGATTGCTCTGCACAAGAAACATCTAAGGTTAATAAGGTTGTAACCCCCATTCCCTGAAGGAGGGAACGCAGATGTATGTTAATGTTTCGACTTTGGGAACTCCCCTTCCAAGGGAGGGTTGGTATCAAATTACAACGGGCAAATAAATTTGCAAGTGTAGGTGATAGCAATCAACTGCTCTATAAGAGCAGGGCTCACCCTACGCTCATTCAGCTTCTTTTGAGGAGCCAAACCCACTTACCTCAAGGCACCTTTGATCAGCGACTTCAGGTACATGGTCAGGTATACGTCTGCGTTCCCTCCTTCAGGGAATAGGTGTTACGAAGGTAACATTAGGCGTTCCCTTTCAGTCGAAACCCTGGGGATTGGTCAGTGAGGCATCGGGGCAAAGCGGAGCTCGCTGACCGGGCCAGCGGAGCTTGCGCCTGTGTCAGGGTCTTCATCAAAGCATGAGGAAGAGAAACCCCCAACGGTTATGCATGCGAGTACGCTATTCTCAGGAAGGATGTTAGGTCTTTCTTGATACTCTGGGTGCCACCATCCCGGAGGATGGCAGCAAGGTGATTGTGGTGGACTTCCCCCCGAGAACCCGCTGAGGTTGACTGCACCTTCCGCCGCCGTGCAGGGTCTTCCTCGGGCTACTGGCCAGAGGCTTGGACCGTGGCAGAGGTTGCTCTCTTTGGCGGTGAGCGCTTCGGAACCACGCTAGTTACGGCGCGGAAGCATTAAGGTACGTTCACATCGAACACGGTTCTCGCTGTAAGCGCGGATGGTTTCCATGTTAAGTCAATGCAAAGATGCGTTTGCGCGCGTCTGAGGCTTCAGCGGCGCGGTAAACGCGAATTGAGCGGCGCGGTTGCCGCGATAGGCGCGTATTGAGCCGCATGAATGGGTGATACGCGTGTTGTGAGCCGCGCGCAGGAGGCGGACCGGCCGTAGATGGGTGAACCGCGCGCGTATCGCTCGAGTTCAAAAAATAGAACTTCGGCGGATTCTATTCGCGCTGACCAATTCGGATTCTATTCGGCGGATTCTATTCTATTCGGACTTCGCGCTGACCAATCAGGAGCTTGCTGTAGCTGTGACGTGTGCAGCTCGGAGACCGTCTGGAATTAAAACAGTGATGGACTGTCATTAAAACTTTACGTGAACTGCCAGAGGTCTCTGATCATCTTCATGATATTAAAGTTATAAATAATAGTTTATTATAAATAATAATTTAAAAGAATAAATTTTATTTATTAATACATTTATTTAATAATAAAAGAATATATAAAAGCACCTTGCTTGGAAGAAAATATATATATATTCATAATTATCAAAACTAGGTTTAAATCTAAAGAGAATTAATCATGTTCATTATTTTATTTCAGCCCTCCATTTTAAGGCAAGATATTATTTATGCCAGAAAATATTGGGATCTTATAAAATATGATCTTTTAAAAAGTAATAAAATAGATAATAAAATTTTTATGAGTGTAATTCAATGTTTACTTTGGGAGTACTATCTGTACTATCAAAAAAAGTGCTTTCATAAATTTAAGGTAAATAAAATGTAAGTTCATTGCTACAAACGGAATGTTTATTCCAAACATTTGAACATTTATTTTAATGATTGTACTGTAAATACACCTACAATAAAGCTTTGCTATGTGTGATCGGACTGGTGTTGTGTAATGAGAAAGAAGCTATGAGACATGGGTTTTATTTGGAGGTTGACTCCATTTATTCTTTGAAAACAAGAACATTTCATGAATCATGGAAATCACGAGAGTTTTGTAACAAGGCTTTAATGAAACCATCAGCTGGGCTCTAGAGAAACCCAGCTGATATATTCGTCCAGTGCTTCCAAGCAGAGCAGGACCTCCAAAGAGACTCCTCCTCACAACCTTCAGCAATGGACCTTGAATTCATAATTCACTGAATTCATCAGTGAGGAGCACAGCCATTAACTCCTCCACCAAACAACCTTCAGTGATGGACCTCCATTCATCAGTGAAGAGTCCAGACATAAACTGCTCTACCAAACAGTTCCAGACTGCAGTCCCAGCATCCGAGACGATCTTGGAATCTCAGGAAATACCAGCAAAGAAGATGCTGATGATGACCAGGTTGGAGTCTCCACCGTCAATCTGAAAGAAGGAGAGAAGACAGAACTGATTGCACATCCATGATAGCAAATGTGTTTGTACTACACTGGTGTCTTCAACATCATTACTGTTTAAACTTTCTAACTTTACCTGTATTTAGCATTTGCTCTGATTTACTTGTTTCACCATGAGTATTACATTCAATCCACTGTTTAACAAGTTTTATTATTCAAACTCTAGCAATTAAAACACCCTGACATTTACACATAACAGCAGTGTTTTAACTGTACTAC
>SRMA01026488.1:0-20085 GCA_007224835.1 Danionella cerebrum | reverse complement strand
ATTATTATTATTATTCTTTTTCTTCTAACGTGTTTTTGCGGGCATCTTTGAGGGCCTAAACATGCGTAAAAAGTCACCAAATTTTGCACACACATCAGAACCTGCGTAAATTTACGTCTATTTGTGGTTCGAAAAGCGTGTGTGGTAAAATGACTCTACAGCGCCACCTAACGCGTTGTAGCTTATGATGCGCTATGAGTTTGTCGTAGGTGAATGAAATTCGCCACGCATGTGTAGGGTACTAAAACTAAAATATAAGTAAATGGGATCTCATTTCCAAAATCGACAGGAAGTCAGCTATTTCCCAAAAACCTCTAAAAATAGCCATTTTTGCTCACGTCGTACTTTAACGAACTCCTCCTAGAGATTTCATCTGTTCGTCTCAAAACCCGTTCAGCACTATCTTAAGGCATATGGGATGTTAAATTGCGAAGCTTTTTTGACTTCGATAAACTATGTGCGCACAGCGGTCATCCAAAGTCTAAATTTTGTCGTAAACAGGAAGTTGTTATAACTCGGCCAAGCAATGTCCGATCCAGTTCAAATTCGCTATGTATGTTAAGAGTCCATATCTTAACAAATCCAAATAGCTATATACAGTGACAGTTATAGCGCCACCTAGTGCCAACATGTAATAGACCCTTTTCTGTTGTTTTATACTTGGATTTCAGGCTGTATTGCGAGTACATGTTTGAAAATCAGTACACGTATGTAGGGCATCAGTACCAACAAAAAAGTCAATAGGAATCAGTTTCCAAAACCGACAGGAAGTCGGTTATTTTTTATTATTTTATGTAATTGAGCATAGTTTCAGGGTTTGTACTTTAACGAACTCCTCCTAAAGAATTCATCTGTTCATCTTCAAAGTTGTTCGGTATTCTCTCAAGGCATATGGGATGTTAAATTGCGAAGCTTTTTTTACTTCATTTTACGATGCGTGAATGGCAGTCCTCGAAAGTCGAACTTTTTCTATGAACAGGAAGTGGTTAATAACTCAGCAATGCAATGTCTGATCAGGTCAGAATTTGTCATGCGTGTAAAGAGTCCATGTCTGAAGGATTTCATAGAGTGAAATACAGTGTCAGTTATAGCGCTACCTAATGGCAGCATGCAATATAGCAATTTCTGCTGTTTTTTACTGCTATTTCAGACTGTGTTTAAAGGACATCCTTGAAAATTGCCACACTTATGTTGCAGATCAAGACAAACACAAAAGTCAATTGGAGCGAGTTTCCAAAATCAACAGGAAGTTAATTATTTAGCAAAAAACCTTCAAAATGGCACTTTTTCTTGTCTTCTACTTCAACGAACTCCTCCTAGAGATTTTATCTGCTCTCCTTCAAACTCCAGAAATCTTCTCTTAAGGTATGTTGGATGTTAAATTGCGAAGCTTTTATAACTTTGATAAACGGTGTACAAACACCAGCCATAGAAATGTGACGTTTCGCCATAAACAGGAAGTTATTATAACTTAGCCATACAATGTCTGATGGATCCCAAATGTACCAACTATACTAAAAGTCCCTGTCTGAACACATCTACAACATTAATCATCGGTTATAGCGCCACCAAGTGATCACAGGTGGAACAGCATTTAAAACTGCATTTTTACCAATTTCGACAGGTTACCAGAATATTGCCCAAAACAGTCCCAAAAAATATTTCAACTCATAAATATTTAGACTCGTTAGCGCCGCCTGGGGGTCATGATGCTTTGAGATGGGATTTCTTTTTACTTGAGTTGCCTGTATCATTAGGTTAGTTGAACAGATCTCGCTTGAATACGTCTTCTAACTAAGGATCAGTCGTAGAGCTTATTGTAACGACTTGGCCACCGAGAGGCGATGGCGACGTAGGTGCTCGAGCCCTTGATCGCTGCTTGCAGCTTTAATTATTCTTATTTTTGTAACGTGTTTTTGCGGGCACTTTTGAGGGCCTTAACATGCGTGAAAAGTCACCGAATTTTGCACACACATCAGAACCTGCGAAAATTTACGTCTAATTGTGTTTCGAAAAGCGGGTGTGGTAAAATGACTCTACAGCGCCACCTAACGCGTTGTAGCTTATGATGCGCTGTGAGTTTGTCATAGGTGAATGAAATTCGCCACGCATGTGTAGGATACTAAAACTTAAATATAAGTAAATGGGATCTCATTTCCAAAATCGACAGGAAGTCAGCTATTTTGCAAAAACCTCTAAAAATGGCCATTTTTGCTCACGTCGTACTTTAACGAACTCCTCCTAGAGATTTCATCTGTTCGTCGCAAAACTCGTTCAGCACTATCTTAAGGCATATGGGATGTTAAATTGCGAAGCTTTTTTGACTTCGAGAAACTATGTGCGCACAGCGGTCATCCAAAGTTGAAATTTTGTCGTAAACAGGAAGTTGTTATAACTCGGCCAAGAAATGTCCGATCCAGTTCAAAATCGCTGTGTATGTTAAGAGTCCATATCTTAACAAATCCAAATAGCGATATACGGTGTCAGTTATAGCGCCACCTAGTGGCAACATGTAATAGACCATTTTTTGTTGTTTTATACTTGTATTTCAGGCTGTATTGCGAGTACATGTTTGAAAATCAGTATACTTATGTAAGGGATCAGGACCAACAAAAAAGTCAATGGGAATCCGTTTACAAAACCGACAGGAAGTCGGTTATTTTTCATTATTGTATGGAATTTAGCATAGTTTCAGGCTTTGTACTTTAACGAACTCCTCCTAGAGAATTCATCTGTTCATCTCCAAAGTTGTTCAGTATTCTCTCAAAGCATATGGGATGTTAAATTGCGAAGCTTTTTTGACTTCATTTTACGATGCGAGAATGGCAGTCCTCAAAAGTCGAACTTTTTCTATGAACAGGAAGTGGTTAATAACTCAGCAATGCAATGTCTGATCGGGTTAAAATTCGTCATGCGTGTTAAGAGTCCATGTCTGAAGGAGTTCATAGAGCGAAATACAGTGTCAGTTATAGCGCCACCTAATGGCAGCATGCAATATAGCATTTTCTGTTGTTTTTTACTGCTATTTCAGACTGTGTTTAAAGGACATGCTTGAAAATTGCCACACTTATGTTGCAGATCAAGACAAACAAAAAAGTCAATTGGAGCAAGTTTCCAAAATCAACAGGAAGTTAATTATTTAGCAAAAAACCCTTAAAATGGCACTTTTTCATGTCTCATACTTCAACAAACTCCTCCTAGAGATTATATCTGCTCACCTTCAAACTCCAGAAATCTTTTCTTAAGGTATGTTGGATGTTAAATTGCGAAGCTTTTATTACTTTGATAAACGATGTATGTACACCAGTTATCGAAATTTGACGTTTCGCCATAAACAGGAAGTTATTATAACTCAGCCATACAAACTCTGATCGATCTTAAATGTACCAACTATACTAAAAGTCCCTGTCTGAACACATCTAAAACATTAATCATCGGTTATAGCGCCACAGGTGGAACAGCATTTAAAACTGCATTTTTACCTAGGTTACCAGCATATTGGCCAAAACAGTCCCAAAAAAAATTTCAACTCGTAAATATTTAGACTTGTTAGCGCCCCCTGGGGGTCATGATGCTTTGAGATGTGATTTTTAGGGCTCGAGCACCGAAGGAGCTCGGGCCCAACGGGCTCGAGCACCGGAGGTGCAAGAACCCTATTGTTTCTGTTAGGATTATTATTATTATTATTATTATTATTATTATTATTATTATTATTCTTATTTTTGTAACGTGTTTTTGCGGGCACTTTTGAGGGCCTAAACATGCATAAAAAGTCACCAAATTTTGCACACACACCAGAACCTGCGAAAATTTACGTCTAATTGTGTTTCGAAAAGCGGGTGTGGTAAAATGCCTCTACAGCGCCACCTAACGCGTTGTAGCTTATGATGCGCTGTGAGTTTGTCATAGGTGAATGAAATTCGCCACGCATATGTAGGGTACTAAAACTTAAATATAAGTAAATGGGATCTCATTTCCAAAATCGACAGGAAGTCAGCTATTTTGCAAAAACCTCTAAAAATGGCCATTTTTGCTCACGTCGTACTTTAACGAACTCCTCCTAGAGATTTCATCTGTTCGTCGCAAAACTCGTTCAGCACTATCTTAAGGCATATGGGATGTTAAATTGCGAAGCTTTTTTGACTTCGATAAACTATGTGCGCACAGCGGTCATCCAAAGTCGAAATTTTGTCGTAAACAGGAAGTTGTTATAACTCGGCCAAGAAATGTCCGATCCAGTTCAAAATCGCTGTGTATGTTAAGAGTCCATATCTTAACAAATCCAAATAGCAATATACGGTGTCAGTTATAGCGCCACCCAGTGGCAACATGTAATAGACCATTTTCTGTTGTTTTATACTTGTATTTCAGGCTGTATTGCGAGTACATGTTTGAAAATCAGAATACTTATGTAAGGGATCAGGACCAACAAAAAAGTCAATGGGAATCCGTTTACAAAACCGACAGGAAGTCGGTTATTTTTCATTATTGTATGGAATTTAGCATAGTTTCAGGCTTTGTACTTTAACGAACTCTACCTAGAGAATTCATCTGTTCATCTCCAAAGTTGTTCAGTATTCTCTCAAGGCATATGGGATGTTAAATTGCGAAGCTTTTTTGACTTCATTTTACGATGCGCGAATGGCAGTCCTCGAAAATTTGACTTTTTCTTTGAACAGGTAGTGGTTAATAACTCAGCAATGCAATGTCTGATCGGGTTAAAATTCGTCATGCGTGTTAAGAGTCCATGTCTGAAGGAGTTCATAGAGCGAAATACGGTGTCAGTTATAGCGCCACCTAATGGCAGCATGCAATATAGCATTTTCTGCTGTTTTTACTGCTATTTCAGACTGTGTTTAAAGGACATGCTTGAAAATTGCCACACTTATGTTGCAGATCAAGACAAACAAAAAGTCAATTGGAGCAAGTTTCCAAAATCAACAGGAAGTTAATTATTTAGCAAAAAACCCTTAAAATGGCACTTTTTCATGTCTCATACTTCAACGAACTCCTCCTAGAGATTATATCTGCTCACCTTCAAACTCCAGAAATCTTCTCTTAAGGTATGTTGAATGTTAAATTGCGAAACTTTTATTACTTTGATAAACGATGTATGTACACCAGTCAACGAAATTTGACGTTTCGCCATAAACAGGAAATTATTATAACTCAGCCATACAAACTCTGATCGATCTTAAATGTACCAACTATACTAAAAGTCCCTGTCTGAACACATTTAAAACATTAATCATCGGGTATAGCGCCACCAAGTGATCACAGGTGGAACAGCATTTAAAACTGCATTTTTACCTAGGTTACCAGAATATTGGCCAAAACAGTCCCAAAAAAAATTTCAACTCGTAAATATTTAGACTTGTTAGCGCCCCCTGGGGGTCATGATGCTTTGAGATGTGATTTTTTTTATTTAAGTTGCCTGTATGATTAGGTAATTTGAAAAGATCTCACTTCAATATGTCTTCTAACTAAGGATCGGTCGTAGAGCGCATTGTAACAACTTGGCCACCGAGAGGCGATGGCGACGTAGGTGCTCGAGCCCTTGATCGCTGCTTGCAGCTTTAATTATTATTATTCTTTTTCTTCTAACGTGTTTTTGCGGGCACTTTTGAGGGCCTAAACATGCGTAAAAAGTCACCAAATTTTGCACACACATCAGAACCGGTGAAAATTTACGTCTAATTGTGTTTCGAAAAGCGGGTGTGGTAAAATGACTCTAGAGCGCCACCTAACGCGTTGTAGCTTATGATGCGCTATGAGTTTGTCGTAGGCGAATGAAATTCGCCACGCATGTGTAGGGTACTAAAACTTAAATATAACTAAATGGGATCTCATTTCCAAAATCGACAGGAAGTCAGCTATTTCGCAAAAACCTCTAAAAATGGCCAATTTTGCTCACGTCGTACTTTAACGAACTCCTCCTAGAGATTTCATCTGTTCGTCTCAAAACTCGTTCAGCACTATCTTAAGGCATATGGGATGTTAAATTGCGAAGCTTTTTTGACTTCGATAAACTATGTGCGCACAGCGGTCATCCAAAGTCGAAATTTTGTCGTAAACAGGAAGTTGTTATAACTCGGCCAAGCAATGTCCAATCCAGCTCAAAATCGCTACGTATGTTAAGAGTCCATATCTTAACAAATCCAAATAGCGATATACAGTGTCAGTTATAACGCCACCTAGTGGCAGCATGTAATAGACCACTTTCTGTTGTTTTATACTTGTATTTCAGGCTGTGTTGCAAGTACATGTTTGAAAATCACTACACTTATGTAAGGGATCAAGACCAACAAAAAAGTCAATTGGAATCAGTTTCTAAAACCGACAGGAAGTTGGTTATTTTTTACTATTGTATGAAATTGAGCATAGTTTCAGGCTTTGTACTTTAACGAACTCCTCCTAGAGAATTCATCTGTTCATCTCCAAAGTTGTTCAGTATTCTCTCAAGGCATATGGGATGTTAAATTGCGAAGCTTTTTTGACTTCATTTTACGATGCGTGAATGGCAGTCCTCAAAAGTCAAACTTTTTCTATGAACAGGAAGTGGTTAATAACTCAGCAATGCAATGTCTGATCGGGTTAAAATTCATCATGCTTGTTAAGAGTCCATGTCTGAAGGATTTCATAGAGCGAAATACAGTGTCAGTTATAGCGCCACCTAATGGCAGCATGCAATATAGCATTTTCTTGTGTTTTTTACTGCTATTTCAGATTGTGTTTAAAGGACATGCTTGAAAATTTGCCACACTAATGTTACAGATCAAGACAAACAAAAAAGTCAATTGGAGCGAGTTTCCAAAACCAACAGGAAGCGGCTTATTTTTAAAAAATCCCTTAAAATGGCACTTTTTTATCTCTCATACTACAACAAACTCCTCCTAGAGATTTTATCTGCTCACCTCCAAACTCCATAAGTCTTATCTTAAGGTATGTGGGATGTTAAATTGTGAAGCTTTTATTACATTGATAAACGATGTACGTACACCAGTCGTCGAAATTTTAAGTTTCGCCATAAGCAGGAAGTTATTGTAACTCAGCCATGAAATGTCTGATTGGTCCCAAATTTACCAACTATGCTAATGGTCCATGTCTGAATACATCCACAACATACAAGCTTGGTTATAGCACTACCAGGTTGTCACAGGTGGAACAGCCTTTGAAATTGATAAGGCACTTATTTTTATCACTTTTGAGTTATTTAACATTATTTTGCAATAATGAGGAAGTTGTCAAAATGCAGCCATGCAATGTCTGATGGGTGCCAAATGTACAAACTATGCTAACAGTACATATTGGAACACATCTACAACTTACTTAATCGGTCAAATTACCAAAAGGATAGGTAAAATAAGGATATGTAATACATTGCATAAAAAGATAGAACAAGATAGAACCACACCAATGTATTAATTGTGTTAGTATTTGTAAGATATAATATGAGATTATATATATTGTTGGAAAATACCACATTTATTTTCCTTTCCAGAGAAAACAGAAGTATTATTGTTTCTCTCTCAATCTCACACACTCCACTGCACTCTTTTCAAAGGGTATGGTCTTTTGAGGAGAAAGGATACTAGAAGCTTGTAGTCTGATACGGCATTCCACAGTCACACTTGATGGATTACATGAGAGACTTGCAGGACATAGCGAAAACACGGTGTGTTGTGGAGGCTGGAGCTTCTCTGACCAGCTCATCCGGCTGCTGGTAATCTTCAGAATTCAAGGTTTCACACAAATCAGTCGTAGTCATTCAATGTCATATATAATGTAATTATCACTCATGTGGTTCTATTCTGTGGTCTCTTAATATTAAAGGTCATAGTGTTTATGGTTGTTTTAAAGGAAAAAAAGGTTAAACAGGCAACATCATATACACTAGTATTGTTTGGACATGTCCATCACATGTTACTGACCAGTGGAGGAACTACAATGGGCCTTTATTGAAATATTGCAATAGACAAAGAATACATGCAGTAAACTTATAATATTATTAATATGCTTTTAGCTACATGAGTGTGATTGTCTTCTAATTATTGAGTATCCTCCACAGAGTAAATGATGATACATTTAGTGCTATGATTTGATTATAATGATTATATCTTGATAAATGATTGACAAAAATTAATAATCCTTCAATATAAGTAAAGAAATAGATGAAAAAATAAACAACATTTTAGACCATAATTGTTTTTGGATAATTGTGAGTTGTTTTAAAGTAATTTAGAGAGCTTAAAATTAGAGAGCTTAAATTGTATTCCAACACTGTGTACTTTTGTAGGTTCTCCTATAGATTGTAATTGTTAGGTTTTAAATCTAAAAATAATGTTCAGTCATGGTGACCAATGGCGATTAACAGATTCACAGAGTAGATTTGGCAATTGTTGAGAGGCACAAAGTGGCAAAAATATATTTTACCAAAAAATTCTATGAAAATGCAATTTGAGAAAATGTAAGTGTGTATTTTGTAGTAAACAAATAAAATTGAATGGACATCACAAGATGGCGTCCTAATGCTAATAATGGAACAGTGGAACGGCTTTTTTTTAAATTCTTTGTCAATGTGTGATCAATGGGTATTATTGGTTACTGCTTCAAAAATAAACATCAATTGCCTTCAATTACATTTTGATTGTGTAACCCACATCAGTGACCTGCCCAGTAAATAATTATATTAGGGGAACTTTTTTTATGGCGGGTCACTTCCTTTTAAATAGCCTCTCTCTGCACCATCTTTCTGTAGTCTGTCTTTATTTCTCTCTAGTAATGTAGAGTATTTTATTGTGTTAGATTTGAAATCTTTCTGTTTATTACACAGTCCGCTGCACAGACCTCATGAAGTGTGTTATTACATGCTTAGCCCGATGACGGCCGCGACTCAGAAACCAGAAGGGACTCTCTTTATTCGTCAGTTATCACGTTTAAAAACCATGCTGCGTTATTAATGTCTATTTTTGTAAAGGTGAAAATAATGGGTGTTATTAGTACTCCACAAAATAAACACCGTTAGCATTCATTATATTTTGAATGGATCTTAATCATAAGGGTTTAAATGTATATTTCTTTCTTTTCTTTTGTATCCAAAAACGCAATGTATACCAACACGAAACACATTGTCTTTTCTGTTTTTCCTTTTGTAAAGGTGCCAATGTGAGCACGATCTTTATGGCTACTTTTCACAGGACAGGGTTTTTTTTTTTTTTTTATAAATTATGTTATAACGGTAAATGGAAAAGTGTAAATGTTTCAAAATATGTCACTTAAATTATTAGCTAGTGCACTGACATTTACTTTATCCCAGTAATAGAAGTAGTTAATAATGTTGTTAAACATAAAATGTACGAAACCATAAAGGTACATTCACATCGAACGTGGTCGCGCGGTAAGCGCAGGTGGTTTCCATGTTAAGTCAATGCAAAGACGCGTTTGCTTGGAAGAAATTTTATATATATATATATATATATATATATATATATATATATATATATATATATTTATAATTATCAAAACTAGGTTTAAATCTAAAGATAATTAATCATGTTCATTATTTTATTTCAGCCCTCCATTTTAAGGCAAGATATTATTTATGCCAGAAAATATTTGGATCTTATAAAATATGATCTTTTAAAAAAGTAATAAAATAGATAATAAAATTTTTATGAATGTAATTAAATGTTTACTTGATATCTGTACTATCACAAAAAGTGCTTTCATATATTTAAGGTAAATAAAATATAATTTCATCGCTACAAACAGAATTTATTCAAAACATTTGGACATTTATTTTAAAGATATTATGTACTGTAATGTGCTGTACTGTAAATACACTATATATATATATAGTGTATTCTTATACCGGAGGTGCAAGAACCCTATTGTTTCTGTTAGGATTATTATTAGGGCTCGAGCACCGAAGGAGCTCGGGCCCAACGGGCTCGAGCACCGGAGGTGCAAGAACCCTATTGTTTCTGTTAGGATTATTATTCTTATTATTATTATTATTATTATTATTCTTATTTTTGTAACGTGTTTTTGCGGGCACCTTTGAGGGCCTAAACATGCGTGAAAAGTCACCGAATTTTGCACACACACCAGAACCTGCGAAAATTTACGTCTAATTGTGTTTCGAAAAGCGGGTGTGGTAAAATGACTCTACAGCGCCACCTAACGCGTTGTAGCTTATGATGCGCTATGAGTTTGTCGTAGGTGAATGAAATTCGCCACGCATGTGTAGGGTACTAAAACTTAAATATAAGTAAATGGGATCTCATTTCCAAAATCGACAGGAAGTCAGCTATTTCGCAAAAACCTCTAAAAATGGCCATTTTTGCTCACGTCGTACTTTAACGAACTCCTCCTAGAGATTTCATCTGTTCGTCTCAAAACTCGTTCAGCACTATCTTAAGGCATATGGGATGTTAAATTGCGAAGTTTTTTGACTTCGATAAACTATGTGCGCACAGCGGTCATCCAAAGTCGAAATTTTGTCGTAAACAGGGAGTTGTTATAACTCGGCCAAGCAATGTCCGATCCAGTTCAAATTCGCTATGTATGTTAAGAGTCCATATCTTAACAAATGCAAATAGCGATATACAGTGACAGTTATAGCGCCACCTAGTGCCAACATGTAATAGACCATTTCCTGTTGTTTTATACTTGTATTTCAGGCTGTATTGCGAGTACATGTTTGAAAATCAGTACACGCATGTAGGGCATCAGGACCAACAAAAAAGTCAATAGGAATCAGTTTCCAAAACCGACAGGAAGTCGGTTATTTTTTATTATTTTATGTAACTGAGCATAGTTTCAGGGTTTGTACTTTAACGAACTCCTCCTAGAGAATTCATCTGTTCATCTCCAAAGTTGTTCAGCATTCTCTCAAGGCATATGGGATGTTAAATTGCGAAGCTTTTTTCACTTCATTTTACGATGCGCGAATGGCAGTCCTCGAAAGTTGCACTTTTTCCATGAACAGGAAGTGGTTAATAACTCAGCGATGCAATGTCTGATCGGGTTAAAATTCGTCATGCGTGTTAAGAGTCCATGTCTGAAGGATTTCATAGAGCGATATACAGTGTCAGTTATAGCGCCACCTAATGGTAGCATGCAATATAGCTATTTCTGCTGTTTTTTACTGCTATTTCAGACTGTGTTTAAAGGACATGCTTGAAAATTGCCACACTTATGTTGCAGATCAAGACAAACAAAAAAGTCAATTGGAGCCAGTTTCCAAAATCAACAGGAAGTTAAATATTTTGCAAAAAACCCTTAAAATCGCACTTTTGCATGTCTCATACTTTAAAAACTCCTCCTAGAGAATTCATCTGTTCATCTCCAAAGTTGTTCAGTATTTTCGCAAGGCATATGGGATGTTAAATCGCGAAGATTTTTTGACTTCATTTTACGATGCGCGAATGGCAGTCCTCGAAAGTCAAACTTTTTATATGAACAGGAAGTGGTTAATAACTCAACAATGCAATTTCTGATCGGGTTAAAATTTGTCAAGCGTGTTAAGAGTCCACGTCTGAAGGATTTCATAGAGCGAAATACAGTGTCAGTTGTAGCGCCACCTAATGGTAGCATGCAATATAGCATTTTCTTCTGTTTTTTACTGCTATTCCGGACTGTGTTTAAAGGACATGCTTGAAAATTGCCACACTTATGTTGCAGATCAAGACAAACAAAAAAATCAATTGCAGCGATTTTCCAAAATCAAAAGGAAGTTAATTATTTTGCAAAAAACCCTTAAAATGGCTGTAGGTTTCTGTCGCTTTAAGGCATGGTTGCCAGGGTAGCGGTTTTCCCGCACAATTGGGCTATTTTAGAAAAGGAGTTGCGGGGAAAAATACGGAGTTGCGGGTTGCGGTTTTTTGGGCTACATTTATAATGTACCGCGGCCGCAAAAAATAAATAATAATAATAAATAATAATTGTGGACAAAGATAAAAGGGAACCTTTTATTAGTGGGTGTTGATCCCCGGGAATGAATACTTGGCAATAAACGCTGCTTCTTGCGAGACGCAAATAGGCGCGCGCGCCACATGTGCTTTTGACATAACCAATCAAGCATCATCATCATCACGTCACTCCTTGAGAGCGTTGTAGTCAGAAGCGTCGGTTCGGTTGTCTGTGGATGAACAAGTACAAGTAGGCACTTCTGACTAGGGTCAAAAAAAATTCAGAGAGCACATGTTCTTATTTGACCTCTATTGTATGAGATTGTGTATTAAAAAAGCACAATGTGTGATATTAAGAATTTGGGTTAGACAAAAGGCCAATACTTTAAACTTAAACTTATATAAATTTTTAAGGCCCTTTGTGGGAATCCAGCCGTTGTCTAATCTGATTGGACACTGAAAAATTGGGCTAGTTTTCATTCCATTTGGGCGGATTTTGAGTTGTCATTGGGCTGGAAATATTTCTGGGACCTGGCAACCCTGCTTTAAGGGGAAACCCCGCAGGGGCCAGGGAATACTGTGGCTTTAAGAGAGCACAAAACAAAAACTTGGTCATGAATTATCCTCCGGACATGTTGTTTATTTGCATGGCGTTAGAGCTGTGGTGAACGGATATGAAATTGAATTAGATTTTTAGAGGAGTTTCCGCTGAGCACAACGGTATGTAATATGTGTCGGGTCCCTCACAGGGTAAATGAGCTATGAGCGGAAATGTATTGCACAAGGGGGCAAGTCCCCGGTACCTGGGATTCTCGGGCTTAAAGGTACGTTCACATGGAACGAGCGCAACTCGCGAGTGAATGCACGCGTGTTTACTTTGTGTTTGATCGGCAGAGCCGCTGAATGCACGCAAGACATTCAGGTGTTGACTGGAATGCGCGGATCTGTGGGAGAAGCTACAGAGGCGCAGCATTGGTTTGGAAAATGGCGGACGGGATTGTTAAGTTTCTATCTGCACCACCAAGCTTTAAATTGCTCCACAACATCAAAAACGTGTTCAGGGCTGTGGCTAGGAGCTTAGAATCCTACAAAGAGGAACCCTGCTCGGCGTGGTTCACCTACATTTCCACAGGAGCTTCAGTTTGAACCCCAGTCGCGTTCAGCGGGAGCTTCGACTGATCCAACCCCACCTCCTGACCTGTTGCACGGGCAGCTCCAGCAGGAAACCCGCGCGTCTGTCTCTGGTCAGTATTCATGATAAATTCTGTGTAAATAATGACCAAGAACCTCCTAACCTAGCGAACGGACGGGACTTTAATAAAAAAATAAATAACTTTCGTTTTTAACAATTAAAGCAACATGTTAAAAATGCTGTAATCATATAATGTAATTACTGTATTTGTTTAATTTAGAAATTTCAGATTTATACAATATATTGTTGTATTTCTAAGTAATCTTAAATTAACTATAGATTAACTTGGTTCTAGTGAAGCAATAAACTGTGGTTTGCTTTAGTTTTTATTACAGTATACTCATATATTAAAGTAAAATATAACTTATAGTTGTACTTGTGGGGAATATATATTCCACAGCAATATCAGAATTACAAAGAAATGTTAACCTTCTTCACTGTAGTACAGTTAAAACAGTGCATATGTAAATGTTAGGGTTTTTTATTGCTAGAGTTTTGAATAATGAAACTTGTTAAACAGTGGATTGAATGTAATACTGATGGTGAAACAAGTAAATCAGAGCAAATGCTAAATACAGGTAAAGTTAGAAAGTTTAAACAGTAATGATGTTGAAGACACCAGTGTAGTACAAACACATTTGCTGTCGTGGATCTGCAATCAGTTCTGCAACTAAATGTTTGTCTTCTCTCCTTTGAGATTGACGGTGGAGACTCCAACCTGGTCATCATCATCATCAGCAGCAGCAGCTTCATTGCTGGTATTTCCTGAGATTCCAAGATTGTCTCGGATACTGGGACTGTTGTAGCATGGAACTGTTTGGTGGAGGTGTTCATGGCTGTGCACTTCACTGATGAACGAAGGTCCATTACTGAAGGTTGTGAGAATAAGAGTCTCTTTGGAGGTCCTGCTCTGCCTGGAAGCACTGGACGAATATATTAAAGGGTTTCTCTAGAGCCCAGCTGATGGTTTCATTAAAGCCTTGTTTCGAACTCTCGTGATTTCCATGATTCATGTTATGTTCTTGTTTTCACATAAAAAATGGAGTCAACCTTCAAATAATACCCACGTCTTGAAGCTTGTTTCTCATGACACAACACCAGTCCAATCACACATAGCATATTATATTATATTATATATATTATAATTACTTCCAAGCAAGATAGTTTTATTTAGTCTTTAATTATTAAATCAACGAACTCCTCCTAAGAGATTTTATCTGCTCACTTTCAAACTCCAGAAATCTTCTCTTAAGGTAAGTTGGATGTTAAATTGCGAAGCTTTTATTACTTTGATAAACGATGTATGTACACCAGTCATTGAAATTTGATGTTTCGCCATAAACAGGAAGTTATTATAACTCAGCCATACAATGTCTGATCGATCCCAAATGTACCAAGTATACTAAAAGTCCCTGTCTGAACACATCTACAACAATAATCATTGGTTATAGCGCCACCAACTGATCACAGGTGGAACAGCATTTTTACCAATTTTGACAGGTTCTCAGAATATTGGCCAAAACAGTCCCCAAAAATGTTTCAACTCATAAATATTTAGACTCGTTAGCACCACCTGGGGGTCATGACGCTTTGAGAAGGGATTTTTTTACTTGAGTTGCCTGTGTCATTAGGTAATTTGAACAGTTCTCGCTTGAATACGCATTGTAACGAATTGGCCACCGAGAGGCGATGGCGACGTAGGTGCTCGAGCCCTTGATCGCTGCTTGCAGCTTTAATTATTATTATTCTTTTTCTTCTAACGTGTTTTTGCGGGCACTTTTGAGGGCCTAAACATGCGTAAAAAGTCACCAAAATTTGCACACACATCAGAACCTGCGTAAATTTACGTCTATTTGTGGTTCGAAAAGCGGGTGTGGTAAAATGACTCTACAGCGCCACCTAACGCGTTGTAGCTTATGATGCGCTATGAGTTTGTCGTAGGTGAATGAAATTCGCCACGCATGTGTAGGGTACTAAAACTTAAATATAAGTAAATGGGATCTCATTTCCAAAATCGACAGGAAGTCAGCTATTTCCCAAAAACCTCTAAAAATGGCCATTTTTGCTCACGTCGTACTTTAACGAACTCCTCCTAGAGATTTCATCTATTCGTCTCAAAACTCGTTCAGCACTATCATAAGGCATATGGGATGTTAAATTGCGAAGCTTTTTTGACTTCGATAAACTATGTGCGCACAGCGGTCATCCAAAGTCGAAATTTTGTCGTAAACAGGAAGTTGTTATAACTCGGCCAAGCAATGTCCGTTCCAGTTCAAATTCGCAATGTAGGTTAAGAGTGAATATCTTAACAAATGCAAATAGCGATATACAGTGTCAGTTATAGCGCCACCTAGTGGCAACATGTAATAGACCCTTTTCTGTTGTTTTATACTTGTATTCCAGGCTGTATTGCGAGTACATGTTTGAAAATCAGTACACTTATGTAAGGGATCAGGATCAACAAAAAAAGTCAATAGGATTCAGTTTCCAAAACCGACAGGAAGTCGGTTATTTTTTACTATTGTATGAAATTGAGCACAGTTTCGGGCTTTGTACTTTAACGAACTCCTCCTAGAGAATTCATCTGTTCATCTTCAAAGTTGTCCAGTATTCTCTCAAGGCATATGGGATGTTAAATTGCGAAGCTTTTTTGACTTCATTTTACGATGCGCGAATGGCAGTCCTCGAAAGTTGAACTTTTTTCCATGAACAGGAAGTGGTTAATGACTCAGCAATGCAATGTCTGATCGGGTTAAAATTCGTCATGCGTGTTAAGAGTCCATGTCTGAAAGATTTCATAGAGTGATATACAGTGTCAGTTATAGCGCCACCTAATGGCAGCATGCAATATAGTATTTTCTGCTGTTTTTTACTGCTATTTAAGACTGTGTTTAAAGGACATGCTTGAAAATTGCCACACTCATGTTAAAGATCAAGACAAACAAAAAAGTCAATTGGAGCGAGTTTCCAAAATCAACAGGAAGTTAATTATTTAGCAAAAAACCCTTAAAATGGCACTTTTGCATGTCTCATACTTCAACGAACTCCTCCTAGAGATTTTATCTGCTCACCTTTAAACTCCAGAAATCTGCTCTTAAGGTACGTTGGATGTTAAATTGCAAAGCTTTTATAACTTTGATAAACGGTGTACGTACACCAGCCATTGAAATTTGACATTTCGCCATAAACAGGAAGTTAATATAGCTCAGCCATACAATGACTGATCGATCCCAAATTTACAAACTATACTAAAAGTCCCTGTCTGAACACATCTACAACATTAATCATCGGTTATACCGCCACCAAGTGATCACAGGTGGAACAGCATTTAAAACTGCATTTTTACCAATTTTGACAGGTTACCAGAATATTGGCCAAAACAGTCCCAAAAAATATTTCAACTCATAAATATTTAGATTCGTTAGCGCCACCTGGGGGTCATGATGCTTTGAGATGGGATTTTTTTTACTTGAGTTGCCTGTATCATTAGGTTAGTTGAACAGATCTCGCTTGAATACGTCTTCTAACTAAGGATCGGTCGTAGAGCGCATTGTAACTACTTGGCCACCGAGAGGCGATGGCGACGTAGGTGCTCGAGCCCTTGATCGCTGCTTGCAGCTTTAATTATTATTATTATTCTTATTATTATTATTATTTTTTTTCTTCTAACGTGTTTTTGCGGGCACTTTTGAGGGCCTAAACATGCGTGAAAAGTCACCGAATTTTGCACACACATCAGAACCTACGAAAATTTACGTCTAATTGTGTTTCGAAAAGCGGTTGTGGTAAATTGACTCTACAGCGCCACCTAACGCGTTGTAGCTTATGATGCGCTATGAGTTTGTCGTAGGCGAATGAAATTCGCCACGCATGTGTAGGGTACTAAAACTTAAATATAAGTAAATGGGATCTCATTTCCAAAATCGACAGGAAGTCAGCTATTTCCCAAAAACCTCTAAAAATGGCCATTTTTGCTCACGTCGTACTTTAACGAACTCCTCCTAGAGATTTCATCTGTTCGTCTCAAAACTCGTTCAGTACTATCTTAAGGCATATGGGATGTTAAATTGCGAAGCTTTTTTGACTTCGATAAACTATGTGCGCACAGCGGTCATCCAAAGTCGAAATTTTGTCGTAAACAGGAAGTTGTTATAACTCGGCCAAGCAATGTCCGATCCAGTTCAAATTAGCTATGTATGTTAAGAGTCCATATCTTAACAAATCCAAATAGCGATATACAGTGACAGTTATAGCACCACCTAGTGCCAACATGTAATAGACCATTTTCTGTTGTTTTATACTTGTATTTCAGGCTGTATTCCGAGTACATGTTTGAAAATCAGTACACGTATGTAGGGCATCAGGACCAACAAAAAAGTCAATGGGAATCAGTTTCCAAAACCGACAGGAAGTCGGTTATTTTTTATTATTTTATGTAATTGAGCATAGTTTCAGGCTTTGTACTTTAACGAACTCCTCCTAGAGAATTCATCCGTTCATCTCCAAAGTTGTTCAGTATTCTCTCAAGGCATATGGGATGTTAAATTGCGAAGCTTTTTTGACTTCATTTTACGATGCGCGAATAGCAGTCCTCGAAAGTTGAACTTTTTCCATGAACAGGAAGTGGTTAATAACTCAGCGATGCAATGTCTGATCGGGTTAAAATTCGTCATGCGTGTTAAGAGTCCATGTCTGAAGGATTTCATAGAGCGATATACAGTGTCAGTTATAGCGCCACCTAATGGCAGCATGCAATATAGTATTTTCTGCTGTTTTTTTACTGCTATTTCAGACTGTGTTTAAAGGACATGCTTGAAAATTGCCACACTCATGTTAAAGATCAAGACAAACAAAAAAATCAATTGGAGCGAGTTTCCAAAATCAACAGGAAGTTAATTATTTAGCAAAAAACCCTTAAAATGGCACTTTTCCATGTCTCATACTTTAACAAACTCCTCCTAGAGAATTCATCTGTTCATCTCCAAACTCCAGAAATCTTCTCTTAAGGTACGTTGGATGTTAAATTGCGAAGCTTTTATAACTTTGATAAACGGTGTACGTACACCAGCCATTGAAATTTGACATTTCGCCATAAACAGGAAGTTATTATTACTCAGCCATACAATGTCTGATGGATCCCAAATGTACCAACTATACTAAAAGTCCCTGTCTGAATACATCTACAACATTATTCATCGGTTATAGCGCCACCAAGTGATCACAGGTGGAACAGCATTTAAAACTGCATTTTTACCAATTTTGACAGGTTACCAGAATATTGGCCAAAACAGTCCCAAAAAATATTTCAACTCATAAATATTTAGATTCGTTAGCGCCACCTGGGGGTCATGATGCTTTGAGATGGGATTTTTTTTTTACTTGAGTTGCCTGTATCATTAGGTTAGTTGAACAGATCTCGCTTGAAAACGTCTTCTAACTAAGGATCGGTCGTAGAGCGCATTGTAACTACTTGGCCACCGAGAGGCGATGGCGACGTAGGTGCTCGAGCCCTTGATCGCTGCTTGCAGCTTTAATTATTATTATTATTCTTTTTCTTCTAACGTGTTTTTGCAGGCACTTTTGAGGGCCTAAACATGCGTAAAAAGTCACCAAATTTTGCACACACATCAGAGCCTGCGAAAATTTACGTCTAATTGTGTTTCGAAAAGCGGGTGTGGTAAAATGACTCTACAGCGCCACCTAACGCGTTGTAGCTTATGATGCGCTGTGAGTTTGTCGTAGGCAAATGAAATTCGCCACGCATGTGTAGGGTACCTAAACTTAAATATAAGTAAATGGGATCTTATTTCCAAAATCGACAGTAAGTCAGCTATTTCGCAAAAACCTCTAAAAATGGCCATTTTTGCTCATGTCGTACTTTAACGAACTCCTCCTAGAGATTTCATCTGCTCGTCTCAAAACTCGTTCAGCACTATCTTAAGGCATATGGGATGTTAAATTGCGAAGCTTTTTTGACTTCGATAAACTATGTGCGCACAGCGGTCATCCAAAGTCGAAATTTTGTCGTAAACAGGAAGTTGTTATAACTCGGCCAAGCAATGTCCGATCCAGTTCAAATTCGCCATGTAGGTTAAGAGTGAATATCTTAACAAATGCAAATAGCAATATACAGTGTCAGTTATAGCGCCACCTAGTGGCAACATGTAATATACCCTTTTCTGTTGTTTTATACTTGTATTTCAGGCTGTATTGAGAGTACATGTTTGAAAATCAGTACACGTATGTAGGGCATCAGGACCAACAAAAAAGTCAATAGGAATCAGTTTCCAAAACCGACAGGAAGTCGGTTATTTTTTATTATTTTATGTAATTGAGCATAGTTTCAGGGTTTGTACTTTAACGAACTCCTCCTAGAGAATTCATCTGTTCATCTTCAAAGTTGTTCAGTATTCTCTCAAGGCATATGGGATGTTAAATTGCGAAGCTTTTTTGACTTCATTTTACGATGCGCGAATGGCAGTCCTCGAAAGTTGAACTTTTTCCATGAACAGGAAGTGGTTAATAACTCAGCAATGCAATGTCTGATCGGGTTAAAATTCGTCATGCGTGTTAAGAGTCCATGTCTGAAGGATTCCATATAGCGATATACAGTGTCAGTTCTAGCGCCACCTAATGGCAGCATGCAATATAGTATTTTCTGCTGTTTTTTACTGCTATTTCAGACTGTGTTTAAAGGACATCCTTGAAAATTGCCACACTTATGTTGCAGATGAAGACAAACAAAAAAGTCAATTGCATCGATTTTCCAAAATCAACAGGAAGTTAAATATTTTGCAAAAAACCCTTAAAATGGCACTTTTCCATATCTCATACTTTAACAAACTCCTCCTAGAGATTTTATCTGCTCACCTTCAAACTCCAGAAATCTTCTCTTAAGGTATATGGGATGTTAAATTGCGAAGCTTTTATTACTTTGATATTTGATGTGCGTACACCAGTCATCGAAATTTGGCGTTTCGC
>SRMA01026487.1:27724-68142 GCA_007224835.1 Danionella cerebrum | reverse complement strand
AACTAGATTTTTAAAGTTTGCACGCAAACTTCGATGTTGGCTTGCGTTGGTACCGTTAATACCTATTTTTTTAAATGTTGTCAATTCCGCAACAATAACATAATCCAACCCCATGTCTCTATGATTCTCATAAGCTGAGATAGGTACATGCAATATTGGTTGCTATGGTAACCAGTCTGGTTGCTATGGAGGGGTCAGTGACCTAACATATTGTTCTTCATGTCAACACGAGTAAAATACACCAACCCCCATGTCTCTCTGACTTTCGTAAGCTGAGATAGAGATACGTCATATTGGTTGCTATGGTAACAGTGTGGTTGCTATGGAGGGGTCGCTGACCTAATATATTGTTCCCTATATGAATACGAGTAAATTACAGCAACCCCCATGTCTCTATGATTTTCCTGAGCTGAGATAGGTACATGCAAAAAATTGGTTGCTATGGTAACCAGTCTGGTTGCTATGGAGGGGTCAGTGACCTAACACATTGGTCCTCATGTCAATACATCAACCCCCATGTCTCCATGACTTTCCAAAGCTGAGATAGAGCTGCGCCATATTGGTTGCTATGGTAACCAGTTTGGTTGCTATGGAGGGGTCGCTGACCTAATATATTGCCCCCCATATCTATACGGGTAAAATACAGCAACCCCCATCTCTTTATGATTTTCCTAAGCGGAGATAGAGACATGCCATATTGGTTGCTATGGTAACCAGTCTGGTTGCTATGGAGGTGTCATTAACATAATATAATGTTTCAGCTGTCAGTATGGGAGAAGCTTACCAGCCCCCAAGTCTCTAGCATTTTCCTAAGCTAAGATAGAGAAGTGGCAATATAGTTGCTATGGTAAACAATTTGGTTGCTATGGAGGAGTTAGTGACATCATGTTGTAATCCACTTTCCATTTAGACTAATATAAAGCAACCCCCCATGTCTCTACTGTGTTCCGTTTAGAAGATATTTGACATTGAAAGTTATGTCAAAAAGTGGGTGTGGCTTAATTAATTTATGTTAATTCACAAGCAATGATGGGCTGATAAGTAATTTGCTTCCTTAATGCTTGTATGACTTTCCAGTGTCAATCAATTACAGAAGCTCTTTTACATTGGGATCTATGGGATTCATGCTCCATTCATTTCAATGGGCCATTGAAAGTCAATGAGACACCTTTGACCTACTTATTTGAAATCAGCTTGCACCTGGAGTTATCAACTGCCAGATTTTCAAACGAGTCAGCTGCAGCTGGAAATCCAACTGTCAGATTTTTCAACGATGGCAAATCTGCTGGAGAAAATCCGATTTCCATGCCTCAAACAACTAAAGATTATAGAAGAACCGTAAGACATATCGAAATGATTCTTTCTTTGTAAGAAGCAGAAGACCCCAACGAAGAGAATGCTGTAATTTTTGTGAAGGTGTGATTAGAAATAAAAAAAATTATGGCGAGCTACAAATAGCCTTCATTTGATTCTGTGCAACTGCTCATTTCAGAGAAATCCATACCCTCAAACAAATAAGGATTACGAAAGAATGACCGGAGGTATTGAAATATTTCTTTTACTGTTAGAATCCCAAGATTTTAAGGAAGAGAATGGTGTAAATTTGGTGAAGCTGTGATAAAGTGTGAATGATTTATGGCGAGTTAAAAATAGCCTGCGATTGAGATTTTAAACAGAGTCCACCAGATTTTTTGAATGGAGGTGAATGGAGCAATTATGTGCACTCCTTGTGGTTTAGGCCACCTGGAGTAAAACCGTGTGTTTTTTAAAAATGAAAACAGCACCAACTGAAAGAGGACAAAAATCTCTACCATTTAGGTATAAAATGTGTGTGTAAAGGTTAATTTTAGTTGAGAAAACAGTGCAAGTAGCAACAAGACTGAGCTTGCTCAAAGTTAGAGTGAGCGATGACATCACCACTCTAGGGCTCCCATAGGGAATGACTTGGGCGATTTTTGGCCCGAAATTCGTGATTTTTATGGAAACCGCTGGTCAAATCAGTCCGAAAAGACATAGCAACTCGAGTGGGAACAGTTTGGACGACTGTGGAAAGTTTCGTGGCTGTAGCTCGAACGGGCTAGGAGGAGTAGCCGGTAGAATTTTTGTCCTAAGAAGAAGAAGAAGCGGAAGAATAATAACTAGATTTTAAAGTTTGCACGCAAACTTCGATGTTGGCTTGCGTTGGTACCGTTAATACCTATTTTTTTAAATGTTGTCAATTCCGCAACAATAACATAATCCAACCCCCATGTCTCTATGATTCTCATAAGCTGAGATAGGTACATGCAATATTGGTTGCTATGGTAACCAGTCTGGTTGCTATGGAGGTGTCAGTGACCTAACGTATTGTTCCCCATGTCAACACGAGTAAAATACACCAACCCCCATGTCTCTATGACCTTCGTAAGCTGAGATAGAGATACGCCATATTGGTTGCTATGGTAACAGTGTGGTTGCTATGGAGGGGTCGCTGACCTAATATATTGTTCCCTATATGAATACGAGTAAATTACAGCAACCCCCATGTCTCTATGATTTTCCTGAGCTGAGATAGGTACATGCAAAATTGGTTGCTATGGTAACCAGTCTGGTTGCTATGGAGGGGTCAGTGACCGAACACATTGTTCCCCATGTCAATACATCAACCCCCATGTCTCTATGACTTTCCAAAGCTGAGATAGAGCTGCACCATATTGGTTGCTATGGTAACCAGTTTGGTTGCTATGGAGGGGTCGCTGACCTAATATATTGCTCCCCATATCTATACGGGTAAAATACAGCAACCCCCATCTCTCTATGATTTTCCTAAGCTGAGATAGAGACATGCCATATTGGTTGCTATGGTAACCAGTCTGGTTGCTATGGAGGTGTCATTAAAATAATATGTTTCAGCTGTCAGTATGGGTGAAGCTTACCAGCCCCCAAGTCTCTAGCATTTTCCTAAGCTAAGATAGAGATGTGGCTATATAGTTGTTATGGTAAACAATCGGGTTGCTATGGAGGAGTTAGTGACATCATGTTGTAATCTACTTTTCATTTAGAATAATATAAAGCAACCCCCATGTCTCTACTGTGTTCCGTTTAGAAGATATTTGACATTGAAAGTTATGTCAAAAAAGTGGGTGTGGCTTAATTAATTTATGTTAATTCACAAGCAATGATGGGCTGGATAAGTAATTTGCTTCCTTAATGCTTGTATGACTTTCCAGTGTCAATCAATTACAGAAGCTCTTTTACATTAGGATCTATGGGGTTCATGCTCCATTCATTTCAATGGGCCATTGAAAGTCAATGAGACACCTTTGACCTACTTATTTGAAATCAGCTTGCACCTGGAGTTATCAACTGCCAGATTTTCAAACGAGTCAGCTGACTCAACTGTCAGATTTTCAAACGATGTCAAATCTGCTGGAGAAAATCCGATTTCCATGCCTCAAACAAATAAAGATTATAGAAGAACCGTAAGACATATCGAAATGATTCTTTCTTTGTCAGAAGCAGAAGACCCTAACGAAGAGAATGCTGTAATTTTTGTGAAGGTGTGATTAGAAATAAAAAAATTATGGCGAGCTACAAATAGCCTTCATTTGATTTTGTGCAACTGCTCATTTCTGAGACATCCATACCCTCAAACAAATAAGGATTACGAAAGAATGACCAGAGGTATTGAAATATTTCTTTTACTGTGAGAATCCCAAGATTTTAAGGAAGAGAATGGTGTAAATTTTGTGTAGCTGTGATAAAGTTTGAATGATTTATGGCGAGTTAAAAATAGCCTGCGATTGAGATTTTAAACAGAGTCCACCAGAATTTTTGAATGGAGGTGAATGGAGCAATTATGTGCACTCGTTGTGGTTTAGGCCACCTGGAGTAAAAAACGTGTGTTTTTTTAAAACGAAAACAGCACCAACTGAAAGAGGACAAAAATCTCTATCATTTAGATATAAAATGTGTGTGTAAAGGTAAATTTTTAGTTGAGAAAACATTGCAAGTATCAACAAGACTGAGCTTGCTCAAAGTTAGAGTGAGCGATGACATCACCACTCTAGGGCTCCCATAGAAAATGACTTGAGCGATTTTTGGCCCGAAATTCGTGATTTTTACGGAAACCGCTGGTCAAATCAGTCCGAAAAGACATAGCAACTCGAGTGGGAACAGTTTGGACGACTGTGGAAAGTTTCGTGGCTGTAGCTTGAACGGGCTAGGAGGAGTAGCCGGTAGAATTTTTGTCCTAAGAAGAAGAAGAAGCGGAAGAATAATAACTAGATTTTAAAGTTTGCACGCAAACTTCGATGTTGGCTTGCGCTGGTACCGTTAATACCTTTTTTTTTAAAATGTTGTCAATTCCACAACAATAACATAATCCAACCCTCATGTCTCTATGATTCTCATAAGCTGAGAAAGGTACATGCAAAATTGGCTGCTATGGTAACCAGTCTGGTTGCTATGGAGGGGTCAGTGACCTAACATATTGTTCCCCATGTCAACACGAGTAAAATACACCAACCCCCATGTCTCTATGACTTTCGTAAGCTGAGATAGAGATACGCCATATTGGTTGCTATGGTAACAGTGTGGTTGCTATGGAGGGGTCGCTGACCTAATATATTGTTCCCCATATGAATACGAGTAAATTACAGCAACCCCATGTCTCTATGATTTTCCTGAGCTGAGATAGGTACATGCAAAATTGGTTGCTATGGTAACCAGTCTGGTTGCTATGGAGGGGTCAGTGACCTAACACATTGTTCCCCATGTCAATACATCAACCCCCATGTCTCTATGACTTTCCTAAGCTGAGATAGAGCTGCGCCATATTGGTTGCTATGGTAACCAGTTTGTTGCTATGGAGGCGTCGCTGACCTAATATATTGCTCCCCATATCTATACGGGTAAAATACAGCAACCCCCATCTCTATGATTTTCCTAAGCTGAGATAGAGACATGCCATATTGGTTGCTATGGTAAACAATTTGGTTGCTATGGAGGAGTTAGTGACATCATGTTGTAATCTAATTTTCATTTAGAATAATATAAAGCAACCCCCATGTCTCTACTGTGTTCCGTTCAGAAGATATTTGACATCGATAGTTTTGTAAAAAAAGTGGGTGTGGCTTAATTATTTTATGTTAAATCACAAGGAATGATTGGCTAAATAAGTGATTTGCTTCTTTATTTCTAGTATGACTTTCCAGTGTCAATCAATTACAGAAGCTCTTTTACATTAGGATCTATGGGATTCATGCTCCATTCATTTCAATGGGCCATTGAAAGTCTATGAGACACCTTTGACCTACTTATTAGTAATCAAGTGCAGCTGCTGCAAAGGGCCAGCTGTGGAAACTGCCAGTTTCAACTGTCAGATTTTGAAATGATGGCAAATCTGCTGGAGAAAATCCAATTTTCATGCCTCAAACAAATAAAGATTATAGAAGAACCGTAAGACATATCGAAATGATTCTTTCTTTGTCAGAAGCAGAAGACCCTAACGAAGAGAATGCTGTAAATTTTGTGAAGGTTTGATTTGAAATAAAAAAAATTATGGCGAGCTAGAAAAAGCCTTCATTTGATTCTGTGCAACTGCTCATTTCTGAGAAATCCATACCTCCAAACAAATAAGGATTACAAAAGAAGGACAAGACACATTAAAATATTTCCTTTACTGTTAGAATCACAAGATTTTAAGGAAGAAAATGGTGTAAGTTTTGTGAAGCTGTGATAAAGTTTGAATGATTTATGGCGAGTTATAAATAGCCTGCGATTGAGATTTTGAACAGAATCCACCAGAATTTTTGAATGGAGGTGAATGGAGCAATTATGTGCACTCGTTGTGGTTTAGGCCACCTGGAGTAAAAACCGTGTGTTTTTTTAAAATGAAAACAGCACCAACTGAAAGAGGACAAAAATCTCTACATTTTAGGTATAAAATGTGTGTGTAAAGGTTAATTTTTAGTTGAGAAAACAGTGCAAGTAGCAACAAGACTGGACTTGCTCAAAGTTAGAGTGAGCGATGACATCACCACTCTAGGGCCCCCATAGGGAATGACTTGGGCGATTTTTGGGCCGAAATTCGCGATTTTTACGGAAACCGCTGGTCAAATCGGTTCGAAAAGACATAGCAACTCGAGTGGGAACAGCTTGGACGACCGTGGAAAGTTTCGTGGCTGTAGCTCGAACGGGCTAGGAGGAGAAGCATCGTAAAATTTTGACGTAGGAAAAGAGAAGAAGAAGAAGAAGAAGAAGAAGAAGAAGCGGAATAATAATAAGTTTAAGAGAGATAACAATATGTTGGCTCTGCAAGCCAACATAACTAGATTTTAAAGTTTGCACGCAAACTTCGATGTTGGCTTGCGTTGGTACCGTTAATACCTATTTTTTAAAATGTTGTCAATTCCGCAACAATAACATAATCCAACCCCCATGTCTCTATGATTCTCATAAGCTGAGATAGGTACATGCAATATTGGTTGCTATGGTAACAAGTCTGGTTGCTATGGAGGGGTCAGTAACCTAACATATTGTTCCCCATGTCAACACGAGTAAAATACACCAACCCCCATGTCTCTATGACTTTCGTAAGCTGAGATAGATACACCATATTGGTTGCTATGGTAACAGTGTGGTTGCTATGGAGGGGTCGCTGACTTAATATATTATTCCCCATATGAATACGAGTAAATTACAGCAACCCCATGTCTCTATGATTTTCCTGAGCTGAGATAGGTACATGCAAAATTGGTTGCTATGGTAACCAGTCTGGTTGCTATGGAGGGGTCAGTGACCTAACACATTGTTCCCCATGTCAATACATCAACCCCCATGTCTCTATGACTTTCCAAAGTTGAGATAGAGCTGCGCCATATTGGTTGCTATGGTAACCAGTTTGGTTGCTATGGAGGGGTCGCTGACCTAATATATTGCTCCCCATATCTATACGGGTAAAATACAGCAACCCCCATCTCTCTATGATTATCCTAAGCTGAGATAGACATGCCATATTGGTTGCTATGGTAACCAGTCTGGTTGCTATGGAGGTGTCATTAACATAATATGTTTCAGCTGTCAGTATGGGTGAAGCTTACCAGACCCCAAGTCTCTAGCATTTTCCTAAGCTAAGATAGAGATGTGGCTATATAGTTGCTATGGTAAACAATTTGGTTGCTATGGAGGAGTTAGTAACGTCATGTTGTAATCTACTTTTCATTTAGACTAATATAAAGCAACCCCCATGTCTCTACTGTGTTCCGTTTAGAAGATATTTGACATTGAAAGTTATGTCAAAAAGTGGGTGTGGCTTAACTAATTTATGTTAATTCACAAGCAATGATGGGCTGGATAAGTAATTTGCTTCCCTAATGCTTGTATGACTTTCCAGTGTCAATCAATTACAGAAGCTCTTTTACATTAGGATCTATGGGTTTCATGCTCCATTCATTTCAATGGGCCATTGAAAGTCAATGAGACACCTTTGACCTACTTATTTGAAATCAGCTTGCACCTGGAGTTATCAACTGCCAGATTTTCAAACGAGTCAGCTGACTCAACTGCCAGATTTTTAAACGATGGCAAATCTGCTGGAGAAAATCTGATTTCCATGCCTCAAACAAATAAAGATTATAGAAGAACCGTAAGACATATCGAAATGATTCTTTCTTTGTCAGAAGCAGAAGACCCAAACGAAGAGAATGCTGTAATTTTTGTGAAGGTGTGATTAGAAATAAAAAAATTATGGCGAGCCACAAATAGCCTTCATTTGATTCTGTGCAACTGCTCATTTTAGAGAAATCCATACCCTCAAACAAATAAACATTACGAAAGAATGAACAGAGGTATTGAAATATTTCTCTTACTGTTAGAATCCCAAGATTTTAAGGAAGAGAATGGTGTAAATTTTGTGAAGCTGTGATAAAGTGTGAATGATTTATGGCGAGTTAAAAATAGCCTGCGACTGAGATTTTAAACAGAATCCACCAGAATTTTTGAATGGAGGTGAATGGAGCAATTATGTGCACTCCTTGTGGTTTAGGCCACCTGGAGTAAAAACCGTGTGTTTTTTAAAAATGAAAACAGCACCAACTGAAAGAGGACAAAAATCTCTACCATTTAGATATAAAATGTGTGTGTAAATGTTAATTTTTAGTTGAGAAAACAGTGCAAGTAGCAACAAGACTGAGCTTGCTCAAAGTTAGAGTGAGTGATGACATCACCACTCTAGGGCTCCCATAGGGAATGACTTGGGCGATTTTTGGGCCGAAATTCGCGATTTTTACGGAAACCGCTGATCAAATCGGTCCGAAGAGATATAGCAACAAACTACATAACAGCTTTGAGGTGTGTTGAAAGTTTCGTGGCTGTAGCTCGAACGGGCTAGGAGGAGTAGTACTGGAAAAATTTTTTGTGAGAAAAGAGAAGAAGAAGAATAATAATAAGTTTAAGTGAGATAACAATATGTTGGCTCTGCAAGCCAACATAATAATAATAAATACGTAGGATAACAATAGTGTGAATGCCTCTGCATTCACACTAATAACTAGAAAGTGCATTTCCTAGCGGAAAATGCGTGTGAATGCAGAGAGCTGAAAGAGAATGCTTAAAATTACTGAATTCCTTGGCTGAATGGTGAAACATTAGAAAGTGAAGTGTCAAAAGTTGAAAGTTAAAGCTAAAATGTGAAACATTGTAATCTGAAAAGTGTCAAAATTTGAAAGCTGAAGCTGAAACATTGTAAAGTTGAAGTGAAACAGAGAGAAGAAAGTGTTGAAAATTAAAAGTGGGAGCTGAAAGGTAAAACATTAGAGAGTTAAAGTGTCAAAAGTTGAAAGTTGAAGATAATGGGTGAAACGTAAAGTTGAAAATGTCAAAAGTTGAAAGCTGAACCTGAAACATTGTAAAGTAGAAATATGTAAAGTTGAAAGTGGAAGCTGAAGGGTAAAATATTAGAAAGTTGAAAGTGTCAAAAGTTGAAAGTGGAAGCTGAAATATGAAACATTAGAAAGTAAAAAGTGTCAAATTAATTGTGGAAGCTGAAAGGTAAAACATTAGACAGTTAAATATGTCAAATTTGAAAGTGGAAGCTGAAACGTGAAACATAAAAACAAATGTGACACATTGTAAAGTTGAAAATGTCAATCAATTGGGTTACTATGGTAATAAGTATGGTTGCTATGGAGGGGTCACAGACATAATATATTGTTATCTGTGTGACTACGAGTAATTTAAACCTACACCCATATCTCTAGCATTTCGCTAAGCTGAGTTAGAGAAATGCCAATTGGGTTGCTATGGTAACACGTCTGGTTGCTATGGAGGGGTCAGTAACATCATATAATGTTCCTTGAGTGACTACAGGTAAATTACACCAACCCCTGTGTCTCTAGCTTTTTCCTAAGCTGAGATAGATATGTGTCAATTTGGTTGCTATGGTAACCACTATGACTGCTATGGAGGGGTCAGTGACATTATATAATGTTCCCTGTGTGACTTCAAGTCAATCAGACCAACTCCTGTGTCTCTCTCATTTTCCTAAGCTGAGATAGAGATGTGTCCATTTGGTTGCTATGGTAACCAGTACGGTTGCTATGGAGGGGTCAGTGACATCTAATGTTCCCTGTATGACTACAAGTCATTTAGACCAACTCCCGTGTCTCTCTCGTTTCCCTAAGCTGAGATAGAAATGTGTCAATTTGGTTGCTATGGTAACCAGTATGGTTGCTATGGAGGGGTCAGTGACATTATATAATGTTCCCTGTGTGACTACAAGTCATTTAGACCAACTCCTGTGTCTCTCTCATTTTCCTAAGCTGAGATAGAGATGTCTTAATTTGGTTGCTATGGTAACCAAAATGGTTGCTATGGAGGGGTATGTAACGGAATATAATGTTACCTGTGTGACTACACGTCATTTAGACCAACTCCCGTGTCTCTCTCCTTTCCCTAAGCTGAGATAGAAATGTGTCAATTTGGTTGCTATGGTAACCAGTATGGTTGCTATGGAGAGGTCAGTGACATTATATAATGTTCCCTGTGTGACTACAAGTCATTTAGACCAACTCCTGTGTCTCTATCATTTTCCAAAGCTGAGATAAAGATGTCAATTGGGTTGCTATGGTAACCAGTATGGTTGCTATGGAGGTATCATTGACATTATATAATGTTCCCTGTGTGACTACAAGTCAATTAGACCAACTCCTGTGTCTCTGGCATTTTCCTAGGCTGAGATAGAGAAGGGTTAATTTGGTTGCTATGGTAAATAATTTGGTTGCTATGGATGAGTTGGTGACATCATGTTTAATCTACATTCAACTTAGATCAATATAAAACAACTCCTATGTCTCTACGATGTTCCACTTAGAAGATATTTGACATTCAAAAATGATGTTGAAAAAATGGGCGTGGCCTGTTGAAATTTTGTTAAATCATAAGCAATTATTGGCTGGATTAGTTATATGCATCCTCAATCTTGCTATGACTCTCCATTGTGAACCAATTACAAAGGCACTTTTACAATAAGATCATATGGGAATCAATTGCCCCATTGAAATGAATGGGAGCAATGCATCTCTATGGCCCATTCTAAGTCTATGGGGCAGCCTTAGCCAATCAAATTTCAGTATTCAAATTAGGCCCAGCTGGCTCCAACTGCCACTTTTTGAATCAAGGAGACATTTCTCAGATTTTGACCATGCCTCAAACAAATAAACATTACAGAAGAACCGTAAGACATATCGAGATGATTCTTTCTTTGTGAGAAGCGGAAGACTTCAATGAAGACTATAATGTAAATTTGATAACGATATGTGAAAAATTTGAGGAGTTATGGCGAGTTAAAAAAGCCTTAATGTATAATTTTCAAGCAGTATCTTCTGGGTGAAATGCATTGATCTTAACCCTCCTGTTGTCTTCGGGTCAAAATGACCCTTAGCTGTGTTAAAACCCCCTAAAAAATCAACTTAAAGATAATTTTTTAACTTGAAATTTTATGACTTTTCCTAGATTGACCCAAACTTTAGAAAAAGTGAATTATTGACTTTATTTACATTATCATGCATGCTGTACAAAAAAAGGTACAAAGGTCGTCTTCGGGTCAAAATGACCCGACAGTGAAATTTAATTAAAATCACGGTCACAGAGTTATTTACACACCCCAAAATGTGTGAATGTTTTAGTTCTATCGCAGATCAATCACTAGCAGATGTAAATAAGCAGTAGCAGACGTAGACAAGACAGGTGGCCTTCTCGTAGACAGTGCTTTTGATCTGTGGATTTCCAGAAGTTATAAAGGTGTTGCAGGTGACATTACCTTGAATTCTCTCTGTGCTGAAGCCATGAGTGCGTATTATAACGTCCAAAAGGCTCTAGAGCTGATTTTTTTTTTGATGTCCAGCAAGACAACTCTGATTCAGAGGAAGTGGAGGATGTATCAGAAGAAGAAGATGGGGAGGAATACAACCCAGAGCATGACAAATCATCTTCAAAAGAAGAAAATGCTGAAGCTGAAATAGAGACTTTGCTTTATATGCTCAGCAAGCCAGCAAAAGATGGTATCAAGTTATGGGTTGCTTGTGATGCCAAATCAAGCTCTGCTTGGAAGATGCAAGTCTACACCGGGAAGCCAACCAGTGGAGGCCCAGAGAAGAACCAGGGTATGCGAGTTGTGCTTGATGTAACAGAGGGACTGAGGGGTCACAATGTGACATGTGACAATTTCTTCACCTCTTATGAACTTGGACAGCAGCTCCTGAAGAGGAAGATCACCATGGTTGGCACAGTTCGAAAGAACAAGCCTGAGCTCCCACCTGCACTGCTTGCAACAAAGGAGAGAGAGGTCTTCTCATCAAAGTTTGCTTTCACGCCCACCACCACCCTAGTTTCCTACATCCCAAAGAAAAAAAAGAATGTAGTTCTTCTGAGTACACTGCTCAAAGAAGCTGGCATTAGCGATCGTGAGGACAGGAATATAATCCTAGACTACAACTGTAACAAAGGAGGTGTGGACAACCTTGATAAGGTGATTGGGACATACAGCTGCAGAAAGATGACTGCCCGCTGGCCCCTGGTCATCTTCCACAACATCATTGATGTTTCCTCCTACAATGCTTTTGTGATTTGGAGAGAGATCAACCCATCCTCGGGATGCCTTGTAAGGAGAACAAGAGGAGGGTGTTCCTGGAGCAGCTAGGAAAGGCACTTGTAACTCCACTCTTCGAAATAAGGAAGCATGTCCCCTGCACAGAAGCCTCTGCAGCAGTTGTCAAAGCTATACAGAGTGCAGAAACTCCTGATCAACCTGAGGATCCAGCTGGCAATTTGGGAGAAAATCAGAAATTTGACTCGTTGAGATGAATAAAATCCATTAAAATCCTTTTTGCACATTTCTTTTGTTTCTAAAGCTATAGATATGCAGGTGACGAGGGAAAACTAAAGCATTTACACATTTTGTGATTAATTTTGCTGCATGGCAAAAAAATTTTGGTGTTTAAAATTCAAATAAACTGTTTATATTGGGGATTTAGTGAAGACGGGTCATTTTGACCCGGAAAGACAAGGGGTGTATACAGAATATGAGGACAACAGGAGGGTTAATGGAGCAATTTTCTTCCCTCGTTAAGGTTTAGCCCTCCTAGTTTAAAAACCGTAGGTCATATGAAAGAAACAACTGCATCTATGGAAAGAGGACAAATTTCTCTATTACTTTAATATAAATTTTGTGCATAAATGTTAAAGTTTAGTTTAGGAGAGAGGAATAGATCAAGAAGTTTGAGATGTGAAAAGTTAGAGTGGAAGCTAGAGTGGAGCAGAATTAGGTCAAAATCCAAATTCTTCATTAAACTTAAACTGTGATTAATAAAAATCTGTAAAAGATATGAAAAAGCTGAAAACATATTTTAAAAGCTGAAAATGTGTTGAATTGTTTAAAATTTGAATGATTGCTCTAGCTAAAAGTATGCTGAAGTTATGAAGGTTGAAAAAAAGCTGAAGATTTAAAGAGATTTGAAGAGTCGTCCCATTCATTTCAATGGGAAAAATATTTTAAATAAAGTTAAATTTTATAAAAAGTATAAAAGTTTGAAAAGTGATATGTAATAGCAACCTAGTCTGAAAAAAGCTGAACATTTTGACGTTTGAATGGTGTTTCTAGCGCAAAGTATGCAGAAGGAGTTGAAGACCGAAAAGTGGGAGAATAATAATAATAAAAATAACTAGAAAGTGCATTTCCTAGCGGAAAATGCGTGTGAATGCAGAGAGCTGAAAGAGAATGCCTAAAATTGCTGAATTCCTTGGCTAAACCGTGAAACATTAGAAAGTTAAAAGTGTCAAAAGTTGAAAGCTGAAGCTGAAACGTTGTAAAGTTGAAATATAAAAAGTTGAAAGTGGAAGCTGAAGGTTGAAACATTAGAAAGTTGAAAGTGTTGAAAATAAAAAGTGTGAGCTGAAAGGTAAAACATTAGAAAGTTAAAGTGTCAAAAGTTGAAAGTTGAAGCTGAAACATTGTAAAGTTGAAATATGTAAAGTTGAAAGTGGAAGCTGAAGGGTAAAATATTAGACAGTTGAAAAAGTGTCAAAAGTTGAAAGTGTCATAAGTTGAAAGTGGAAGCTGAAATGTGAAACATTAGAAAGTAAAAAGTGTCAAATTAATAGTGGAAGCTGAAAGGTAAAACATTAGAAAGTTAAAATTGTCAAATTTGAAAGTGGAAGCTGAAACGTGAAACTTAAAAACAAATGTGACACATTGTAAAGTTGAAAATGTCAATCAATTCGGTTGCTATGGTAATAAGTAGGGTTGCTATGGAGGGGTCACAGACATAATATATTGTTATCTGTGTGACTACGAAATATTAAACCTACCCTCATGTCTCTTGCACTTCGCTAAGCTGAGTTAGAGATATGTCAATTGGGTTGCTATGGTAACACGTCTGGTTGCTATGGAGGGGTCAGTAACATCATATAATGTTCCTTGAGTGACTACAGGTAAATTACAACAACCCCTGTGTCTCTAGCATTTTCCTAAGCTGAGAAAAAGATGTGCCAACTGAGTTGCTACGGTAACCAGTATTTTTGCTATGGAGGGGTCATTGACATCATATAATGTTTCATGTGTCACTATGAGTGAAACAAACCAAACGCTGTGTCCCTAGCATTTTTCTAAGCTGAGATAGAGATATGTCAATTTGGTTGCTATGGTAACCATTTGGTTGCTATGGAGGGTTTAGTTACCTCAGTGATTGTTACCGGGGTCACAATTTTTGAAACAAACTCACCCCCATGTCTCTAGCACTTTCCTAAGCTGAGGGAGAGATGTGTCAATTGGGTTGCTATGGTAACCAGTATGGTTGCTATGGAGGGGTCATTGGCATAATATATTGATCCCTGTGTGACTACAAGTAAATTACACCAACCCCCATGTCTCTAGCATTTTCCAAAGCTGAGATAGAGATGTGTCAATTTGGTTGTAATGGTAACCAGTATGGTTGCTATGAAGGGGTCAGAGACATAATATAATGTTCCCTGTGTGATTACAAGTCAATTAAAGCAACTCCTGTGTCTCTAGCATTTTTCTAAGCTGCGATAGAAATGTGTCAATTGGGTTGCTATGGAAACCAGTATGGCTGCTATGGAGGGGTCTGCTACCTCAATTAATGTTTCCGGGGTCGCCATTAGTGAAACAAACTCACCCCCACGTCTCTAGAATTTTCCTAAGCTGAGATAGAGATGTGTCAATTTGGTTGCTATGGTAACCAGTATGGTTGCTATGAAGGGGTCAGTGACAATATGTAATGTTCCCTGTTTGACTACAAGTCATTTAGACCAACTCCCATGTCTCTCTCATTTTCCTAGGATGAGATAGAGATGGGTCAATTTGGTTGCTATGGTAACCAGTATGGTTGTTATGGAGGGGTCAGTGACATTATATAATGTTCCCTTTGTGACTACAAGTCATTTAGACCAACTCCCGTGTCTCTAGCATTTTCCTAAGCTGAGATAGAGATGTGTCAATTTGGTTGCTATGGTAACCAGTATGGTTGCTATGGAGGGGTCAGTGACATTATATGATGTTCCCTTTCTGACTACAAGTCATTTAAACCAACTCCCATGTCTCTCTCATTTTCCTAAGCTGAGATAGAGATGTGTCAATTTGGTTGCTATGGTAACCAGTATGGTTGCTATGGAGGGGCCAGTGACATTATATAATGTTCCCTGTGTTACCACAAGTCATTTAGACCAACTCCCGTGTCTCTAGCATTTTCCTAGGCTGAGATAAAGATTATCCGGTTTGGTTGCTATGTTAAATAATCTGGTTGCTATGGATGAGTTAGTGACATCATGTTGTAATCTACATTCAACCTAGATCAATATAAAACAACTCCCATGTTTCTGCGATGTTCCACTTAGAAGATATTTGACATTCAAAAATTATGTTGAAAAGTGGGCGTGGCTTGATGAATTAATGTTAAATTATAAGCAATGATTGGCTGGATTAGTTATATGCATCCTTAATGTTGCTATGAATCTCCATTGTGAACCAATTACAAAAGCTCTTTTATAATTGGATCATATGGGAATCATTTGCCCCATTGAAATGAATGGCAGCAATGCATCTCTATGGTTGTTAAAACTGGGCGTGGCTTGATGAATTTATGTTAAATCATAAGCAATGATTGGCTGGATTAGTTATATGTATCCTTAATGTTGCTTTGAATCTCCATTGTGAACCAATTACAAAAGCTCTTTTACAATTGGATCATATGGGAATCAATTGCCCCATTGAAATGAATGGCAGCAATGCATCTCTATGGCCCATTGTGAGTCTATGGGAGGGCTAAGCCAATCAAATTTCGTTATTCAAATTAGTTGATTAACAGCTGCCTCCAACTGCCACTTTTCGAATCGAGGAGACTTTTCTCAGATTTTGACCATGCCCCAAACAAATAAACATTACAGAAGAACCGTAAGACATATCGAGATGATTCTTTCTTTGTGAGAAGCAGAAGGCCTCAATGAAGATTATGGTGTGAAAAATTTTAAGATATGTGGAAAATTCTATTAGTTATGGCGAGTTAGAAAAAGCCTAAATTTAAAACTTTCAAGCATTATTTTCTGGGTGAAATGCATTGATCCCAATGGAGCAATTTGCTTCCCTCGTTAAGGTTTAGCCCTCCTAGTTTAAAAACCGTAGGTCATATGAAAAAAACAACTGCATCTTTGGAAAGAGGACAAATTTCTCTACCACTTTAATATAAATTTAATCCATAAAGGGTAAAGTTGTGTTTAGGAGAGAGGAATAAATGAAGAAGTTTGAGATGTGAAAAATTAGAGTGGAAGCTAGAGTGGAGCAGAATTAGGTCAAAATCCAAATTCTTCATTAAACTTAAACTGTGATTTATAAAAATCTGTAAAAGATATGAAAAAGCTGAAAACATATTTAAAAAGCTGAAAATGTGTGGAATTGTTAAAAATTTGAATGATTGCTCTAGCTGAAAGTATGCTGAAGTTATGAAGGTTGAAAAAAAGCTGAAGCTTTAAAGAGATTTGAAGAGTCTCCCCATTCATTTCAATGGGAAAAAATATTTTAAATAAAGTTAAATTTTATAAAAAGTATAAAAGATATCAAAAAGCTGAATACAAGCAACAAAAAAAAAAAAAAGCTGAACGTTTTGACGTTTGAATGGTGTTTCTAGCGCAAAGTATGCGGAAGGAGATAGCTTCTCAAAAAGGGGGGGAATAAAAATAATAATAACTAGAATATGCATTTCCTAGCGGAAAATGCGTGTGAATGCAGAGAGCTGAAAATGAAAGCAGGCTGAAAGTATCTGAAAAAAATCTAAAGTTGAAAGGTGAAGCTGAAAGGTAAAATATTTGAAAGTTGAAAGTTTCAAAAGTTGAAAAATGAAGCTGAAAGGTGAAAGATTTGAAAGTCGGAAGTTTCAAAAGTCGAAAAGTGAAGCTGAAAGGTGAAAGATTTTAAAGCTGAAAGTGTCAAAAGTTGAAAGTGGAGGCCGAAAAGTGAAACATTATAAAGTTGAAAACGTATAAAGTTGAAAGGAGAAGCATTGTAAAGTTGAAAGGGTCAAAAGCAGTAAGTGGAAGCTAAAGGTAAAACATTTGAAAGTTGAACAGTGTCAAAAGTTGAAAGTGGAAGCTGAACGGTATAATATTAGTAAGATGAAATTCTGTCTAGCATTTTCCTAACCTAAGATAAAGATATGCCAATTGCGTTGCTATGGCAAAAAGTCTGGTTGCTCTGGACAGGTCATTTACATAATAGAATGTTCCCAGTGTCACTCTGAGGGAAATGAATCAACCCCCATGTCTCTAGCATTTCCCTGAGCTGAGTTAGAGATATGCCAATTGGGTTGCTATGATAACTATTATGGTTGCTATGGAAATGTCATTGACATCATCTAATGTTTCCTGTGTCACTATGAGTCAAACAAAACAACCCCCATGTCTCTAGCATTTTCCAAAGCTGATATAGAGATATGCCAATTTGGTTGCTATGGTAACCAATATGGTTGCTATAGAGGGGTCATTGACATTATATATTGATCTCTGTGTGACTACAAGTCAATTAGACCAACTCCTGTGTCTCTCACATTTCCCTAAGCTGAGATAGAGATGAGTCAAATGGGTTGCTATGGTAACCAGTATGGTTGCTATGGAGGGGTCAGTGACATTATATATTAAGCTCTGTGTGACTATAAGAAAATTACACCAACCCCCATGTCTTTAGCATTTTCCTAAGCTGAGATAGAGATGTGTCAATTTGGTTGCCATGGTAAACAGTATGGTTGCTATGGAGGGGTCAGTGACATTATATAATGTTCCCTGTGTGACTACAAGTCATTTAGACCAACTCCCGTGTCTCTCTCATTTACCTAGGCTGAGATAGAGATGTGTCAATTTGGTTGCTATGGTAACCAGTATGGTTGCTATGGAGGGGTCAGTGACATTATATAATGTTCCCTGTGTGACTACAAGTCATTTAGACCCACTCCCGTGTCTCTCTCATTTTACTAAGTTGAGATAGAGATGTGTAATTTTGGTTGCTATGGTAACCAGTATGGTTGCTATGGAGGAGTCAGTGACATTATATAATGTTCCCTGTGTGACTTCAAGTCATTCAGACCAACTCCTGTGTCTCTCTCATTTTCCAAAGTTGAGATAGAGATGTGTCAATTTGGTTGCTATGGTAACCAGTATGGTTGCTATGGAGGGGTAAGTGACATTATATAATGTTCCCTGTGTGACTAAAATACATTTATACCAACTCCCGTATCTCTCTCATTTTCCTAAGCTGAGATAGAGATGTGTCAATTTGGTTGCTATGGTAACCAGTATGGTTGCTATGGAGGGGTAAGTGACATTATATAATGTTCCCTGTGTGACTACAAGTCATTTAGACCAACTCCCGTGTCTCCCTCATTTTCCTAAGCTGAGATAGAGATGTGTCAATTTGGTTGCTATGGTAACCAGTATGGTTGCTATGGAGGGGTCAGTGACATTATATAATGTTCCCTGTGTGACTACAAGTCATTCAGACCAACTCCCGTGTCTCTCTCATTTTCCTAGGCTGAGATAGAGATGTGCCAAATGGGTTGCTATGGTAACCAGTATGGTTGCTATGGAGGGGTCCGCTACCTCAATGAATGTTCCCGGGGTCGCTATTAGTGAAACAAACTCACCCCCAGGTCTCTAGCATTTTCCTAAGCTGAGATAGATATGTGTCAATATGGTTGCTATGGTAACCAGTTTGGTTGCTATGGAGGGGTCAGTGACAATATATAATGTTCCCTGTGTGACTACAAGTGATTTAGACCAACTCCTGTGTCTCTCGCATTTCCCTAAGCTGAGATAGAGATGTGTCAATTTGGTTGCTATGGTAAATAATCTGGTTGCTATGGATGAGTTAGTGACATCATGTTGTAATCTACATTCAACCTAGGTCAATATAAAACAACTCCCATGTTTCTACGATGTTCCACTTAGAAGATATTTGACATTCAAAAATGATGTTGAAAAGTGGGCGTGGCTTGATGAATTTATGTTAAATCATAAGCAATGATTGGCTGGTATAGTTATATGCATTCTTAATGTTGCTTTGAATCTCCATTGTGCACCAATTACAAAAGATCTTTTACAATAGGATCGTATTGGAATCAATTGCCCCAGTGAAATGAATGGCAGCAATGCATCTCTATTGCCCATTGTGAGTCTATGGAAAGGCTAAGCCAATCAAATTTCGTTATTCAAATTAGTTGATTAACAGCTGCCTCCAACTGCCACTTTTTGAATCGAGGAGACATTTCTCAGATGTTGACCATGCCTCAAACAAATAAACATTACAGAAGAACCGTAAGACATATCGAGATGATTCTTTCTTTGTGAGAAGCAGAAGGCCTCAATAAAGATTATGATGTAAATTTTTCAAGATATGTGGAAAATTCTATTAGTAATTGCGAGTTAGAAAAAGCCTTAATTTAAAACTTTGAAGCATCATTTTCTGGGTGAAATGCATTGATCTTAATGGAGCAATTTTCTTCCCTCGTTAAGGTTTAGCCCTCCTAGTTTAAAACCCGTAGGTCCTATGAAAGAAACAACTGCATTTTCAAAAAGAGGACAAATTTCTCTACTACTTTAATATAAATTTTGTGCATAAAGGTTAAAATTTAGTTTAAGAAAGAAGAATAAATGAAGAAGTTTGAGATGTGAAAAGTTAGAGTGGAAGCTAGAGTGGAGCAGAATTAGGTTAAAAATGGAAATCTTCATGAAACTTAAACTGCGATTAATAAAAATCTATAAAGGATATGAAAAAGCTGAAAGCATCTTTTAAAAGCTGAAAGTTTGTAGATTTGTTTAAAATTTGAATGGTTGCTCTAGCTGAAAGTATGCTGAAGTTATGAAGGTTGAAAAAAAGCTGAAGATTTAAAGAGATTTGAAGAGTCTCCCCATTCATTTCAATGGGAAGAATAATTTGAATAAAGTTAAATATTATAAAAAGTATAAAAGTTTGAAAAGTGAAACGTAATAGCAACCTAGTCTGAAAAAAGCTGAACGTTTTGACGTTTGAATGGTGTTTCTAGGCCAAAGTATGCGGGAGTAGTTAGGGTTGGAAAAAGGGGGGGGAATAATAAAAAGAAGAAGAAGAAGAAACGGAATAATAAATACGTAGGATAACAATAGTGTGAATGCCTCTGCATTCACACTAACTAGAATATGCATTTCCTAGCGGAAAATGCGTGTGAATGCAGAGAGCTGAAAATCAAAGCAGGCTGAAAGTATCTCAAAATATCTAAAGTTGAAAAGTGAAGCTGAAAGGTGAAAGATTTGAAAGTTGGAAGTGTCAAAAGTTGAAAGTGGAAGCTGAAAGAGAAAATATTGGAAAGTTGAAAGTGTCAAAAGTAGAAAGTGGAAGCGGAAAGGTTAAACATTATAAACTTGAAAATGTATACATTTGAAAGTGGAGGATGAAAGGTGAAACATTAGAAAGTTGAAAGGTAAAGCTGAAAGTTGAAACAGAAACTTGAAAGTGTCAAAAGTTGAAAGGTGAAGCTGAAAAGTGAAACATGTAAACGCTGAAAGTATAAGCTGAAAGTTGAAACACTGAAAAAATGTTAATGTCCAAATTGCTTAAGTAATCGTTAGTTTTAATGCCTAAAAATGAAAAATGTATAGGTTGAAATTTTCAAAATTGCTTAAAGTTAAAGCTGAACAGAGAAACATTGAAAAGTTGCTGAAAGTTTATTCCTGAATCTACTTCCTCACATATACTTTACTTTTATTCTATAGGTCTAGTTTGTACAGAGTCGACAGACAAATTTATAAAATTCACAAAACATTTTATATTTATTTTTCTCATTACAGACATGATCATATTACCAATCTTTTAAGACACAATGCAAGTAGTATATATTTACTGATTAGTTATAAATACAAATGTTATAAGTACTATTCTTATTTCATAAGCATAAGTACTATGCTTTTATTTCAAATGATTGTTACATAAATTTATGTATGTATATTATAGTGAAAAATAGGTATATCCCATTTACATTATTGCTTAAAAAAAGTTCAATTATATTATTATTACTGAGAAAAAAAATATCACAATAAGATAAATATAGTGTGCTACAATTTTCAATTTTGTTCACAGTGTATGTGTCAAATGTAATGGTAAATAATCTGTCAAGGCCCAATAATTTAATTGTATCATCTTCTATGTTGAAAAGTATTCTATTGACCTAATCATCATCATCCCACTGTTTTTCAAAGAGAACATTCTGAACTTTTCAAGTGTAGTCACATGATTCTTTTACTGAATGTCAATTAATAGAGTGATACTGTTTTACTAGATGTTTGATAATAACTATGTTTATTTTTATCTTATAAAGATTTGTCACATCATGGTTAGTCTTGGACTAATATTCCCACTATCCAGATATCTAAGCACCAATACTTCAGAGCCATTTGATTTAAGATTAGAATGGAAACATATTCAAGTCATTATGTGAGACCAATCTGAGCTTCAGAGGTTTTCTGAAAGCTGCTCTGAAACGGAGTTCACATAAACAGAATAGTGACAAATGCTTGGGTTTAGATTAGCCCAAAGCTAAGTTCTCAGATGTGCAAACCCCTAATCCTTCTACCAGCTGATGCTCCAAATTAATAATCGTTTAAAAATTCTGTCCTCATAATTAATTATTCCCTCTAAAGTGAGCAACTGAATGAACTGTTTTTAACAATTTTTTTTTAACAAATAATTTAACCAATTTGAGGAAAAAAAGGCATGTCATGAAAATTAATGAAAAGATGAAGTATAGAATAAACAAATAAAAAAATGTCCTAGAATGCAAAACAAAGATAATGAAAATAAGATTTGTTGTCATAACAATTCTATTGATGATTGATGTCCAAGAGATTTCCTGCTGGATCGTGCTGAGAGTTCACTGTACTGAACAGAGGGTATGTGAAGGGAACGTTATTAACTCATCCTGAAAAGACACAAAAATTATGTATTAATGGAATAAAACAAACAAATCAGTTGAAAGAAACAAAGAATTACCTTAAAGAAGTGGAAGGCAGGAATCCTCCAGTGTCCTGTGAATCCAGTGTCAGTTTACAAAGTTGAGTTTTTTGCAGTATTCAGGGTATTTACTGGGAAATTGACACCACGGTGATTAAAGGCACTATAATACATAAATGATGATATGTGATAACATAAAAACTGTACCCCATGGTTTATTCTGTAGACATATGGACACTGGCAGGAGATCATATGTCCAGCAGACTGCAGGTTGTTGTCTTACAGTTTCTTGTAGTTTTTGAATAATCGCAGAAACAGGAAGTCTCTGTGTGATCCAGGTGGGTCTGTGTTTGTGCCTGCAGCATCTGATCAGTTGTAGCATGATGTCCAGGTGGAACTGAGCTGATTATTGTTAGTCCAGACAGGGATAATGATGGTATAGATTGAACAACTACAAAAACAATGCTATAAAGTGCTAAAAACAGTGAAACCAGTTAATAACATTAAGTAAAAGGAAATGGGATGGGATAAAATGTGAGCATCAGCTGGTAAGAATCAGAAAGTATGTGTTCAATAAAGAACACATACTTTCTGATAAATTTAGGAGGTGTGCAAAGCTGTTTTAGTTTTGTCCTGAATAATGCATAGGCCAAATTTGATAAATCGATTTATAAATATAGAATAATACAATATCAAATACGGTTAAGAACATTTTCTGACCTATAAAATTATTGACAATAACTGTAAATTATTGTCAATAATTTTATCAATATAATCAATATAAATTTTAAATAAATAGCATTAAAATAAAAATATGAGGCCGAGAAGAGTATAAGTCCAGAGGAGTATGAGTGCAGAAGAGTATGAGGTCCAACGGAAAATGAATTCAGAAGAGTATGAAGTCCTGAAGATAATGAGTGCAGAAGAGTAAGAGTGCAGAAGAATATGAGGTCCAGAGGAATATGCATGCTGAAGAATATGAGGTCCTGAAGAGTATCAGTGCAGAGGAATATAAGGTCCAGAAGAATATGAGGCCCAGAGTCCCAAAAATCTGTGCGTACCAGATAATCTTAAACACATAATCTTAATAATTATGTTATGATAGAAGAGTTTTTTTCATAGTAACAAAAGACTTTGATTGTAGGCACAGTTTAAAACACAACTTACCTCTGTATTACCTGAGAGATGACAGTACACAGTAGACTGGATTGTGGTAACTGTAGTATGTTTTCATAACTCCACAGTGCAGACAGTGTTGAGGTCGAGAGATGAAGATGAGGTCCAGCAGTGTATTCTTCTCTGTGGTTGCAGCAGTGATGACTTGAGCATATCCCTTAGACATGAACAGATCCAGTATTGGTTTGCTTGCACCGGATGAAAGGTTCTCATTGAAATCTCCACAGACAACAATGGGATGACAATCCACAATCTCCAGTGCATCCAGAAGGCTTCTCAGGTTGGACAGGAAGGATGTTACACTGTAGTCTGGAGGTCTGTAGACAGCAGCAATCAGTGCATGAAAGGGGGTTTCAACTTTCAAAGCCACAAACTCAAGGTCGGTCACATTGTGGACATACTGTTTTTCACGAGCTTGAATGTGATCTTTGATGTAAATAGCAACTCCACCACCATCACGTTTAGCCAGTTGTGGGAAATTGGTGTAGGACACATGTCTGTTCCTTTTGAACATGTTGTAACCCTGTAGATGGAGACTCTCAGCAACAAAGGATCCTTTGAGATGAGTTTCGGTTAAGCACAAGACGTCAGTAAGACACAGCTCATGATGGCTCTTGATGTCACTGATATGAGATGGCAGTCCTTCTGTGTTATGGTGAACAATGGTCAGAATGTTGGATGTGCTCAATGTTCGAGTGAGTTGAAGAAGAGGCATCATATCTTCCATGCTGGCTTGTTTCATGTTTTCCAGAGCTGCAGTGATTTCTGTATTTGCATATATTTTTCTGTCATCCATGTCCAGTAGGTGCAGTCCCCTGAGAGAGGTCACTCTGCTGAGAGCTACGTAAGCCATGCCAGGTTCAAAGATGTGCTTCAGTGAGACCACCGCTGAGTGTGTCGTCATACCTTGAACCTTGTGAATTGTACAAGCAAAGGCCAGTTTAATGGGAAACTGTCTGCGAATCACTCCTTTCTGTTTCAGATTCTCCTCTGCTCTCTCTATGTACACCAGATCAGATGGATGTCCTGGTTCTCTGTCGTGATGATTCTGTCCAAATGTTTCATTATCCATCCTGAGACCAAGCTTGGTGACATATGAAGATCCATTTTGTTCAGAGGTCAAAATTCTGAGTAATGTAGCGCATGAACCATTGACTAAACCCTGAAAAATGTCCAGATTTCTAGTGAGCATGACGCGAGCTCCCTCAGCAACGTGTAGTGTGTCTGGTAATTCATTACTGGTTCCTTTGAAAGGTGTTGGTTGTTTGGTCATTCTTCCAGTTCGAGGATCCTTCTTATAATCATCAGCATCAACATTCATTGGATGAGAAAACAGTTGAGTTAATGTTGAAGAGTTGTGAGCATCCACCTGCTTATTGGTCGCAAAAATGTGCAGGACATCAGTTCGACAAAGTTGTGGTTCAGTGATGGTTTGTAAAAGCAAAGCTCTGTCTGCGTCTGATAACTCATCTGATTTGTCCTTGACTCGGATCCGGTTCAGCATTTCTGCAAAAGCAACATCATCTTTCTGCCGCATGATCTCCGTTAGAGTGATCATCTGAAAGTGTTCCTGCCACAGGTCGATCTCACACGGGTCATATACACACAGAGGTTTAGATTGTCGGACAGGAGGAAGCTGGAAGAAATCACCCACTGTTATCAGTGACATGCCTCCAAAGGGTTTCTGGCTGCCTTTGATCTGTTTGAGTCTGACATCCACGTAAGCAAAAAGATTTTTAGAGACCATGGAAATTTCATCCATTATCAGGATTTCAGCATTTATCAGCTCGGATCTCACTTCATCCAGTTGGTTTCCCAGGCCTTGAAACGGTGGCTTGAGGCTTCTCGGCAGCTTGAGCAAAGAGTGCAGTGTTGTGCCGGATATATTAAAGGCTGCAGTTCCAGTGAAAGCTGCTAACAGGACAGTAGGTCTGGATATGTCTGGCTCCTCAGCGTGTCTCTGCTGTTTCCTCAGTATTTTAGCAGCTTCTGAGTGGATGCATTTAATGAGATGTGACTTTCCTGTTCCAGCTCCACCATTGATGTAAAAGAAGAACTGATCTGGATTAAGGCCGCAAACTCGTTTAATGCACCAGTCTCTGACTCTATAAAACACACAGGCTTGTTTCTGGTTCAGGTTCTGAATCATTCGGCGTAGTACAGTGGGGTCAATAGCAGGTTGCTCTCGGATGGCTCTGGTTTCTGTTACAGCATTAGACTGACGATTAAAGTCTGGCACGTTTTCCTGTTCATTTTCAGGTTGTGGCTCTCTGGCTTGAAGTTCTTCAATGCACTCTAATCTCACAACTTCAGATTCAGGGGCCAGGTTACACCATTCGTCGATCACACCTCTGTTCTGGTCGTACTTCTCAACAGCTTCCTCAATCTCTTCACTGTTTTTCTCATATTTGTCCTTGTTTTCTTTGACAATTACTCTGACGCTCTCAGAATGGTCAGATCCTCGTAGCTGTACCCAGCCGCTCTCATAAAATGATTCATATGTGGGTAAGGAAAGCCTTTTCAGTTCCAGCTCTGATCGGAAAGGAAGGTAAAGCTTAAGCAATGTGCCGTAAAATTTATCAGAGTCTTTCTGCTGTGAGCAGCGGTGAAATCTGATGATGGCAGGCTTGTCATGTTTTCTCCTCTGAATAAATCCCATCTCATTCAGCAAGGGAAGGACATCTTTACGTTGAGTCTCTTTGCCGTAGACAAATCGACAAGTAGCTGCAAAATCGGCCAAACACATCAACTCAAACTCTGGAGTTTCGGGTCTGCATTTGTATTTGTCCATCAGTGATCTCATCCAAACATTTGCACATTCTGGTGTTGTGTTCTCCAGGTATGAAAGGGGACGGCTCATTTTTAATGCATTGTCATCTGTTGGTATGAACACAACGCCACGAGAACACTTCTTCATGTTGATGCCACATGCACGAGTCACACACTCCTGAGCGCTGATCTCTCTCTTTTTGGAATACGCCTGCATGACGGCCCTCATTTCATCACATTCGTTTACGTTTTCTCTGTCCGAGTTCTGAATGACTGTTTTGAGGTATTCAGATAGCCCCGCCTCTTTCTTCGTTATATAAGAAGTTAAGTACATCACGCACGAAAAAGCGTTCAGAATATAACTTACATCGATATTTGCATCCCATGCTTCCAGCAGATGAGGATTATAGCCATTTACCCAGCAATCCTTAGGGTCACGTTTCAGAATGATGGCGCTGGATTTGTTCATCATGTTGAGACATCGTTCATAATCACTCAGAGTTAAACCACATTGATCCAGAAGCTGCTGCAAACTGAGAGAAGCTGTTTCAGGTTCCATTAACAACATGTTCAGTGGTCTGAGCTTTTTCTTAGCTTCTTCAACATTAACCTCCTCACCAGGTCTCGTAATCATGGTCTTTCTGCTCGGTGGTTTAGGAAATCCAAATCTACATCCAGAGCCAGGGCTTTTGAAACATGTTCTTGAGTGTTGTTTACTGTGCATTTGAACTTCCTTCACTTTCTTGTGTAATTCAGGTTGTTTATGGGGGTCAGGAAGCTGAGCTGTGATGTATTTAGAGACAAAATCACAGATAATTTGATCAGGATCTTCCTCAAACACAGGTGCACCTTCTACCCAGATGAGACAGTGTATGTGTGGGCTTCCTCTGTGCTGAAATTCCACTCTGTAGAAGTAGTCCATGACTTTACCCAGAGGTTGTGCTGGAGATAAGATTAAATCTCTGAATAAAGCTTCAACACGTTTATCAAACATACGCATCGTTGTCACTGGATTACTCCGTAATATGTCACACTTTGCTGCCCAGTCCAGATCCTCAAAGTCAACTTCTTCACCTTGCTGAGTTTTTATTACCTCGATGACTTCAGGCCAACGCATTTCTGCTGCTGAGAACGTACAGAAGAATGTAGGAGTTCCCAGTTGTCTGATCATGGCAAAAAGATCTCTGGTTGTTTTCTCCCAGTAAGCTGGTGTTCCTCTCAGTGGCTGCATGAATCTCACTGCATCTCTGTTCCTCACCAGTTTCTCAACCTCACGTTTATCTTGTAACATGTGTGACGTTATTCTCCGTCCATCTCTGGTCACTGGTTTTCCTTTACGTAACTGGATAGTCATGCTGGAAGTGGCTAAGTGTATTTCAGTCACAAACTGGGCAAAGAACAAGTAATTTGTGTCTCTGGCAAAGCGTTCATCAATACAGAAAAGCCTTGATTTGAAATAACTACTAGGTGTTAATTTAATGCGTCTCTGTTCATCAAGTGTGTTTAGACCAGTAGGGAACTGCACCGGGAATGCCATCGCCTCCAGTTTAGGTGTTTGGAAAAAGCTGACTGGACTGTTTCTTTCAGCAGGGGCAACTGAGTAGATTCCTTCACTAAAACATAATATTTCCTCTGCAACATCAGGAGGCTGAAGACATGAATCTAGAGCGAAACCTCCATTGGGCATATCACCTTCCTGTTCCGCATCATCTCTCGGTTCCTCAGGGTTAACATCATCTTGTAGCATGTCACAGTTTTGCTGTTCATGTTCAGGATTGTTTTGCATCTCTTGTAATGCATTTTGTTCGAATCTGTCGATCTGCATGAGATCATCTTCTCCATATTCATCATCATCATTATCATCATCATCATCCTCATCTGGAAGTGTTGGGTCACATAACTCAGCCTCATCTCTGATACTCACATCCTCATACTGTGGGTGGATCTGTTTGAGTTTATGGAGAGCCTGTATAAGTTTTGACCAGGTTACAGTCTGGAACAGCTGATGACCTCTGTAACTCAATCGTCTCTTCAGTTTCACTCTCAAAACCTGTGAGTCACTTCTCAATCTGGGCAGAGCATTCACGGTTTCCTGGATCTCACTGGGCACACAGACTATATTTCCACAGATTTGTTGTTGTCTTCCTTTCGGCAATGGGATTATTTTTCCAAATGCAATTACCTTTGAAACTAGATGTCTCTCCAGAATATTTAGATCGGACAGTTCAGGTGGAATTTCTACAAGCTCTAGATTGTTGGTCATTGCAAGAGGTGGCATGGCTCCATTTTTCAGGTAACTGTGGCAGGTGTGACAGATCCACTCTTTCTTTCTCTCTGCAGGAGCTTTGCACTGGTTTCTGCACTGATCATCACAATAATGAACATATTTTCCCAACAAACATGATTCAACCACCTCTCGTTTTTTAACGTAACACGATCTTTTACACAGCCGTACTTGGTTTGGAAATGAAGCCTTATGGCACACAGTGCACACATGGGTTGGACCAGCTTTTATGTTTAATCTGAAAACAGATATGGCCTGTTGCATCAAAGGGTTGTCAGTCTGGTGAAACTGCTTGTTCATCTTACTGTATTTCCTTTTTATCTTCATTGCACATCTTATTTTGCACAGAGTCCGATAGTTAACATTATGCTCATATCGCTTTCTCATTATTTGTTTCATGAGCTGTCTGTGTTGAATTCTGAATTGCTTGTCATTTGCATAACGCTGAGTAATATAAGATCGCTGTCTCCGTCTGTAATCAGCATCAGCACTATAACGCGTAGTTACATACTTCTTATGTTTATACCTGTAGTTACTATCACTTCTATAGCGCTCAGTAACATAATGTTTCTGCTTATTCTTGAACAAAGCATCACTTCTATAGCGCTCAGTTACATATTGTTTCTGCTTATTCTTGAACAAAGCATCACTTCTATAGCGCTCAGTTACATAAAGTTTCTGCTTATTTTTGAAGTTAATGTCATATTTATAGCGCTCAGTAATGTATTGTTTTTGCCTCTGCCTCATGTCAATATTGTTTCTATATTGTAGTTTTAGATATTGTTTTTTAATCTCTCTATATTCAGCATTATTTTGGTATTTACTTTTAGTCTTTTCTCTAGATGTTTCATTATTTTTCTTTTGATGAGATTTTTGTGATTGCATTAATCTTTTCTTCATTCGTTCTCTTTGTTGTTTATTCAGTTTTGACAGTTTCCGTGAGATACTGCATATATCAGGAGCAGTGGCATTTTTATCTGCAGTGGATGTGTTGGATTCACTTTGAGGATGTGATGGCAGAAAAATCGAGCAAAATTCATTTGATGACTTCGATGGTGTTCGGGCATCAGCAACTGACGAATTAGGCTCTTGTTGATTCACTGATGATGCAGAAACCATATTAGAGGAGACGGTTTGTGATGTGTTTTGAAACTGGATAGAATGAGATGAATAAAATGAATTTGATTTTTCACCACAGTCATTAAAACCAGGAAGTGCAGCAGGGCGAGGTGTAGATCTGGTTTCATCGTTCAGGTTCACGCTCAGAAAAGCCACAGGTTTCAGTTCATAGTTACACGATGACTGTGTTCCTAATATCTTGTGACACTGTTGGAGTCTATCAATCAAATCACTGAGACGTGTGAAAGTTACCATTACAGCAGTTCCAGATGTTTGTGAGATCGCTGATAGAGGCAATGCGTTTTCTCTTCTCGCGTGTGGATCAAACAATCCATATCTGCCCGATCTGGTTCTGAATACGGCGATGCACAATCCAGACATTATTAATAATGCATACTGCACATCGGATAATAGACAGCTCAAACCTGCTTCCAGATCAAGGAAGTAATCAACAGTTCCAGGTAACGGGTCTCCAAATGTGCCATAACGGGAAAGATGCGATTGGTCAACAGTTAATGTGTTCGTGCGCGCCTCTGCGTGGCCCGGAAGCTCGTCTGTAGACAAATGGATGCTTGTAGGAAAGCGTTTTCTGGCCTCTCTATACATCTCATTACCTTTATCCAGAACAAGGTCAAGGTCTGCACCGGTGATGTTTTCGTTCTCGTAAAGGAAAGCAAGGAACGTGAGGGAGTTACAGGTGCACTGATGGTTTCTGAATTCACCGTATTTACGTGAAGCCTGGCTGCGGGAGGCACAGATGCGTGTTTCAGGAGACTGGTCTACTGGAGTTGAGAAGCTTGCATGTGGTCCACAAACACTGCTACTTTTCACCAAAGTAATATCTGAAACTGCGGGTACACACGGAACTGGCAGAAACGTCTGGACGCATTCAGCAACAGATGGAGAAGACGCGCTAACCTCGGTATCAGTGTCTGGGAGTTCAGCTTGGTCACGTGTTACAATACGCTGCAAACCTGATGTTCTCTGCCAGCGGAGTTTCGCGGATTCTGACCTTTTACCCTTCCTCGGCATTATTCTGTAAAATTAAAGCTTACCCAATAGAAGATAAAACAGCCTTATGTAGTAAAACTAAATTATCACTGAATAAAGCACACCAGTAACTTTACACAGGCAAACAATATAAATGTACGAATTTCCCTTTCAACTCTTGAATATTTGGAATTAACTTTACTCGTAGCGTATTCACAGTAGTCAATGTTAAAATGAACAAATTAAAATTTGATTTTCCCAGCAAAAAATTTACTGACAAAGCTTATTACAAATACAACAATCAAGTAATATTAATTTAGGTTTAGATTAAGATAAAGGTTTAAAATTAAAGCAGTTTAGATTTGAAAACTGATTGCTATTGTATAGTTATAAAATACTGATTATCTCTGTTAATACTTAATTAACTAGAATTTATCAGATGAGTGTATGAGATATGTGTGCTCTTCGTATCAGGATCAGTCTTCGTAGCAGAAAGATCAGGATCCGGTCAGTCAGAAACTTTGGGTTTGCTCAGGAACCAGCCACTCAGTCCTCACTGCTTTCTGTTTTTATTAGTTCACAGAACAGTTAAACCAGCACAGGATGTTTACAACACAAGAGAATGTATATAAATATTTGATGAGAACAAACCTTACTACAAACCCAGCGTAAGGAAAACCAGCAGGTTCACGATTCAGGAAGTTACAAGACAATAGTTATAAAACAAAGGAATTAAATAGTTATGCCAAATGTAGTAGCTTTTAGGCCAAATGTAATTGTTTTGAAGACAAAAGTAGTACGATATTCAAGCCAAAAGTACTAGTTTTCAGGCAAGTTTAGTTTTCAGGCCAAAAGTAGTAGTTTTCAGGTAAATGTAAAAGTTTTCAGGCCAAAAGTAGTAGTTTTCAGGTAAATGTAAAAGTTTTCAAGCCAAAAGTAGTAGTTTTCAGGTAGATGTAAAGGTTTTCAGGCCAAAAGTAGTAGTTTTCAGGTAAATGTAAAAGTTTTCAAGCCAAAAGTAGTAGTTTTCAGGTAAATGTAAAAGTTTTCAGGCCAAAAGTAGTAGTTTTCAGGTAGATGTAAAGGTTTTCAGGCCAAAAGTAGAATTCAGGTAAATAGTTCTTTTCAAGCCAAAAGTAGTATTCAGGTATCAGGTAGTTTCAGGTAGTATTCAGGTAGTTTCAGGTAGTATTCAGGTAGTTTCAGGTAGTATTCAGGTAGTTTCAGGTAGTATTCAGGTAGTTTCAGGTAGTTTCAAGCGGTTTCAAGTGGTTTCAAGTTCAAATTAGATAGAGTGGATAGATAGGGGGATAGAAAGCTAGAAAGGCCAATATCAGACAGAGCGGGTAGATGGGATAGGAAAGACAGAATCGCGTTTTTGATAGCGACAAGAGAGGTCTTGAACAGCTGGACACCTGAAACACAAAATGACAAAAATCAGCCAGCCATTTCAAACAAACTGCATTAATGTTTGATTCCACATGTTACACAGAAGATATTTTCTTTTCATACTAACATTAAATTAATTTATATAAAATCTCCCATGTTCCATTTATTAAATTAACTCTGAATAAGTATAGTAAACATGGAAATGTATTCCATTCGTTCTTGTATTCTGTCTAGCAAGCAGCTTAAGGCTCTTCAAGCTCATCTTTGGATAAATGATCTGCCACAAATGCTGAATAATAATATGGGCAAACACTATGGATGGGTACCGAAACCCAGTACTTAATCAGCCCTGGCACCTAAATATAAAAGACTGGAGTATCGATAAGCTCTGACATTAACGATTCTGCTATTGGTACTGGATGAATAAAAAACATTAAATCCTATTTTTTATTGCCAAAATAAATATTACCTAGCATATTTTACTTGACCAGACTTGTTTAATTTGTGATATTCGTTATTCACGTGCACTGCCATTATTGGAATCTCATGCATGAATGGCATGTTCTACAATAAAGAGAGTTCACATGCGCACGCAGCGAGAGTTCACGCTTACAGAGTGGCGATGGTGCAGAGATAGAAAGGATGGTTATACGTCACAGTTTTTTTTTGCATGCAGTTTCTTAAGAGAAGTGTAACATGATTTTTTTCTTATAAAGGTGAAAACACAAGCAATCTATCAAAATGTTTAGCCAAATGCATTATGTGCAGAACATAATGAAAATTTCTTTCTTTTTCTACAGTTGCTATTAATTCGCTCATTCTCTCTCGTACTTAGTAAAGAAGCTGTTTCACTGCCCTTGGATTGTGTTTAAATTAATTAATATTAACAAGCTTTTCCAAAATATAACAATACTGGCAAAACAGGCTAATAATTGATAGCCTGGATATAACAGCTGTTTCTCTTTCCAGCCAGGAGCGGCTTTAGGCACAGGTAGTGCCTAAAGCATGGGGTCAGTACTTGGAGAAAAAATGGTTTCACCACTAGATCAGCACATGCAGTTTTATTTCTTTAAGTTCACTTTGCATAAAAATAAAACGAAAATAAATTTAAAAATAATGTTGTATATGTTGCTTGCTTTGATAACCAATGTCAGTGGTGTTAAGCGTTTCTTCCTTCTGCGTCATGCTCTTCACACGTTTCCTCAGTGTGAGGCAGTTCTGCGCAGGTGTGCAAAAACTCACTACAACCTTGCTCCTGTAACTTGTTTTTGTTTTAAATGCAGCTTTAAAGAAAAAATATAAACAATGATTTTGAATGGCTTTTAGGTTCAGAAAAGCATCTCAAACTGAAAGTTTTACCCAAAAGCATAATTAAGGCATGTTTAACAGGGCTAGAGGTGGAAATTTGTTCTTTATGTTAATTTTAATTATGAGTATTTAATTTTTTCTTAAGGCCTTTACACACCAATGCATCGGCTGCATGCAGTGAATCTCTAGTCTTTAATACACGAGTGCTTTTGTGACCAAACATCAGCCGGTTACACCGGTTTTCAAGAAATGCAGAAGTTGTTTTTTATTCACAGTGCATCTATCACTGCTGTGATTAGCTCATTTGGTCACATGTCTACAGCTGATAAAGGCAGTGGTAAGGTGGTGCTCAGGAACAGAACAGGGACCTGTACTCTTGGTGGAGCAGAAGTAAAGCCTGGTCACTTCAGATTGCAGGTCTGTCTGGAGCAATATTCGGTAGTTGCTGAATTCACTCTGCATGAGAGATCAGCAGCAGGGGATTTCACACAGTATCACTTTAAAATCACAGAGGACTTCGTCCGTGCTCTCAAACTGAGGCACCGGCAGACCCCCGTGACCCCAAAAAGGAAATAAGCGGGTTGGAAAATGATTGAATCATAAAATAATTTACTGTGGTAATATCAAATATTCAAAATATTCTATAGCTACAACCCTAATTAAAAGTACTGTTTTTGTGAGACCAAATGCAAAATCATATGCATACTTACGACCACAGCGATGCTGGCGTTACCAATAGGAAATTTTACACAGATACACACCGGATGGAGGAAGTCAAGGAGTTCATAAATGTGTGGAAGAGAGAAACAAGTTAGTATTATTACAAAATCAGAGACTTCATGTTGTACAGGCATCTGTAATTTATGTGTCAATTCTGAGTAACAACGTCTGAAGAAATGTCTAAACATTTAAGCTATAATGTGACTGTACATAAAGCACTAATACTAGGAATTTGTTAATCAGAAGAACAGCATCAATATACACAAATATAATTTCAAGTGTAAAGATGTCTGACATTTCAGTGATGTGTAAGGTGTATATGATTACAGTATAGAGTATAAACACAGTATCTCACTATTTATTTACCAGTGTATAGACTTCCACCGATGTTCATATAGTCTGAGTGAGAAAAGAGGTGTTAGTGTGCCATTGTGTAAATCAGTTGGTTTACATTACAATACTTACTGGCATTGAACTTGTGATTTTAATGACAAAGATTTGATTTTAGACCCTTAAAGTATTTTACATTAAAATGCTCATATATTTGCACACATTATTTTACACTTGCCTGTTACTAGTTACATGATAAGTTGTGAAACGTTGAAAGCTTACTATTTAGTATAAGCTGGGAACTAATGAAAATTTGACCAGATGTAATGTTACATGTGGTGTCACGTTAGTGGAATCAAAAAGTTTACAATAAGCAAGTTTGTTAGAAATAATAGGTTAATGGTCCTGTATTGGCCTTTACTTTATCCTTACGCATTTTACGCAATCCAACTGTGTTTCCAGGTGTAGAGAATTTTAGTTAACAATAAGTTGTCTTATATTGGCCTTTACTGAATCATTTTAAAGTTCTAACCAACTGCAATTTACATGTGTAGAGAAATTGAACCGTATAATGTTTTATGAAAAAAATCCTGATAGGAACTAAGTTAACTTGTATGACCGGAAACCGTAACTGTTCATGAGACAATGCTAACTGATTATCGACCACCGACAATAATGCCAACCTAAATATTACGAAGCCTAAAACATTTATTTATAGCCGTGTGAGCGGACATATGTCTCGAAGCAGAGTGAAACTGAGACAAGTGAAAAACGAACATTAAAACCGGGCGTACACTGTTAATATATCTTATCAAAGAGCAAGGATCAAAACATTACTCACCAGAGATGACGACGATGGGAAAAGGGCGGGACATCCGTGAACGCGCAGATTCCATGCGCAGATTCCATGCGCAGCCACGCCAAATGGGTTCCGCGTCTTTCTCGTCCGGTTGTGGCGATTGGAGAAATTAGTTCCAGTGTGCACATTAGCGATGTCCAGAAACTAGTGTTTTTTTACGCTTTAGCATTTTAATTTTGGTCTGAAAGGGTGAAAGAGAACCGCGATTCTGTTGTGACACTCATCAAGAACAACTGATCAGATCTGTTGTTTTACGCACCGCTTCTAGGAACCACCCAAGCTTAAATCACACCAACGTCTGAAATTATAGACTATTTTTATAATTTTGAAGTTCATTATTTGTGTAGATTAAAAATATATATTCTTTTGCCCAGGCATTAGTTGTTTCTTTTTTTCCAAACTAAAATGTACACATATACACAAAATCAATACAATTCACATTTGCAAAAATACAGCAGTTTAGCACAATAAATACTTTTTTTGTTTAGTTTTTTTTTTACATTTGGAAAACAATAAATGTAACTTTACACACATTTGCATATTATGTCTGCAAGAAAAAAGGGGAAGCTTACTCAAAAATAAAAATGTATCATTATAACGGTAGGAGGACGCTCTGTGGAAATAAATAAAAAAAAATCTTCAAAATCGAATTTTACTGAGTGAGGTGGGTAGAGTACCCAAAATCAGTACTCAGGTAAGAGTAAAAGTAACAAACTGTAAAAGTAAAGTATCAGATGGAAAAACTGGTTAATAGTAGCTGGTTACTAGTTACTGCTGATTTGATTGATCTGAAGTGCAAACTTTGAATTCTTTTGAAACTTATTGAAAAGCTACTTCACACTTCTCCTTATAAGTCATTTTGTTTTGTTTAGATAAATCATAGGCTGATGTAAGGTAACTTCTCTCAGTCCTGTAACGGCACAAACTGTAATGCGTAATGAAATTTCAAACAGACCCAGTTGTTTATCTAACCGTTATCGCTGTCTTTTTCACATTCACAACACAAAATGTGTCAGCATCTGAATCTAAACAAGCTAATGCAAGTTAACTCAGCTCTGATAAAACAAAAAGTAGATAAATGCATAATTGGTTTTGAACTCAATTTTTATTTGTAAATATATTTAATCTGTCTAGAGTGACCTTTCAATTTAACAAATCTGTTCAGTGGGCTTTAAAAAACATGGGTTTGTATAGCCTTCTAGTAAAAACGTGTATAACATATTAAAAATTAGTTCAGAAAATGTAAAAAATTCTGGGTCTATTTCTACTTTGTAGAAACTTTGTATATCTTAATGGAAAAAATAGTTTATCATTGCTTAAATACTGATATAGATTAATGTAATAAAATATAAATAAATGCTTATGAAACTGCTTAAAGAATTGTTAGAATTGTTACAGTTTTGTGTACTTGTAAAATAACATCAATATGTACAAGTAAAACAATTATTGATGTACATACATCAATAATTCAAAAATAAAAGAGATAAAAATACATTTTGCTTTTTGCTGAAAGGTGAAACTATGAAATGTTTACATGTCACAATAGCTGAAACAGTTATCAATCTAAAATTAATAGCTAAAACCTTAAACACTGAACATTTAAAAATCTCAAAATTGCTAAAAGAATCATAAATAGCTGAAAGTTGAAGATGAAAGGTAAAACATGGAAAAGATTAAAATCACATAATTGCAGAACAAATAGTTAATAGCTGGAAATTGAAAGTAATAGCTGAATGGTGAAAACGTGAAAGTTGAAAATCTCATATATGCTGAATGAATTGTTAATAGCTGAAAGGTTAAACATTAAAAAGTTGAAAGTGGATAATGACAGGTGAAACTTCAGAAAGTTGAAAGTGTCAAAAGTTGACAGATGAAGCTGAAAAACAAAACATTCAAAAGTTGAAAAAGTAAAAATTGCTGAAAGAATAGGTGTAGATGAACATGGAAGCTAAAAGGTGAAACGTTGAAAAGGTGAAACATAACCAAGTCTTCTTTGAGTGAGTATAATAGACCAACTCCCATCTCTATAGCTGAAAATGTCAGAAATATTTAGCTGAATAGAGAAACTATTACATATTTAAAATATATTACTTTCTAAAAGTTGAAAATGGAGGCTGAAAGGTGAAACATTAGAAAGTGTCAAAAGTTAAAAGTGAAAGCTGAAAGGTGAAACATTAGAAGTTGAAAGTGTCAAAAGTTGAAAGGTGAAGCATTGTAAAGTTGAAAGCGTCAAAAGTAGAAAGTGGAAGCTGAAAGGTAAAATTTTAGTAAGTTGAATCTAGCATTTTCATAACCTAAGATAGAGAAATGCCAAATGCGTTGCTAAAAAGTCTGGTTGCTTTGGACAGGTCATTTACATAATAGAATGTTCCCAGTGTCACTCTGAGGGAAATGATTCAACCCCCATGTCTCTAGCATTTCCCTGAGCAGAGTTAGAGATATGCCAATTGGGTTGCTATGATAACTATTTTGGTTGCTATGAAAAGGTCATTGACATTATCTAATGTTTTCTGTGTCACAATGAATGAAACAAAACAATCCCCAAGTCTCTAGCATTTTACAAAGCTGAGATATAGATGTGTCAATTGGGTTGCTATGGTAACCAGTTTGGTTGCTATGGAGGGGTAAGTGACATTATATAATGTTCCCTGTGTGACAACAAGTCATTTAGAACAACTCTCGTGTCTCTCTCATTTTCCTAAGCTGAGATAGAGATGTGTCAATTTGGTTGCTATGGTAACCAGTATGGTTGCTATGGAGGGGTATGTGACATTATATAATGTTCCCTGTGTGACTACAAGTCATTTAGACCAACTCCCGAGTCTCTCTCATTTTCCTAAGCTGAGATAGAGATGTGTCAATTTGGTTGCTATGGTAACCAGTATGGTTGCTATGGAGGGGTCATTGACATTATTTAATGTTCCCTGTGTGACTACAAGTCATTTAGACCAACTCCCGTGTCTCTCTCATTTTCCTAAACTGAGATAGAGATGTGTCAATTTGGTTCCTATGGTAACCAGTATGGTTGCTATGGAGGGGTCAGTGACATTATATGATGTTCCCTGTGTGACTACAAGTCATTTAGACCAACTCCTGTGTCTCTGTCGTTTTCCAAAGCTGAGATAGAGATGTGTCAATTGGGTTGCTATGGTAACCAGTATGGTTGCTATGGAGGGTCAGGTACCTCAATGAATGTTCCCGGGGTCGCTATTAGTGAAACAAACTCACCCCCATGTCTCTGGCATTTTCCTAGGCTGAGATAGAGAAGTGTCAATTTGGTTGCTATGGTAAATAATTTGGTTGCTATGGATGAGTTGGTGACATCATGTTTAATCTACATTCAACTTAGATCAATATAAAACAACTCCCATGTTTCTACGATGTTCCACTTAGAAGATATTTGACATTCAAAAAAAATGTTGAAAAGTGGGCGTGGCTTGATGAATTTATGTTAAATCATAAGCAATGATTGGCTGGATTAGTTATATGCATCCTTAAACTTTCTATGACTCTCCATTGTGAACCAATTACAAAAGCTCTTTTACATTAGGATCGTATGGAAATCAATTGCCCCATTGAAATGAATGGCAGCAATGCATCTCTATGGCCCATTGTGAGTCTATGGAAAGGCTAAGCCAATCAAATTTTGTTATTCAAATTAGTTGATTAACAGCTGCCTCCAACTGCCACTTTTTGAATCGAGGAGACATTTCTCAGATGTTGACCATGCCTCAAACAAATAAACATTACAGAAGAACCGTAAGACATATCAAGATGATTCTTTCTTTGTGAGAAGCAGAAGGCCTCAATGAAGATTATGATGTAATTTTTGTAACGATATGTGGAAAATTCTTGGAGTTATGGCGAGTTAGAAAAAGCCTTAATTTAAAACTTTGAAGCATCATTTTCAATGTGAAATGCATTGATCTTAATGGAGCAATTTGCTTCCCTCGTTAAGGTTTAGCCCTCCTAGTTTAAAAACCGTAGGTCCTATGAAAGAAACAACTGCATTTTCAAAAAGAGGACAAATTTCTCTACTACTTTAATATAAATTTTGTGCATGAAGGTTAAAATTTAGTTTAAGAAAGAAGAATAGATGATGAAGTTTGAGATGTGAAAAATTAGAGTGGAAGCTAGAGTGGAGCAGAATTAGTTTCAAATTGGAAATCTTCATGAAACTTCAACTGCGATTAATAAAAATGTATAAAAGATATAAAAAAGTTGAAATATACATCTAATAGATGAAAGTGTGTAGATTTATTTAAAGTTTGAATGGTTTCTCTAGTGGAAAGTATGCTGAAGTTATAAAGGTTGAAAGAAGTGAAAGTTTAAAGGAAGGTTGAAGAATATCCCCATTCATTTCAATGGGAAGAATAATTTGAATAAAGTTAAATATTATAAAAAGTATAAAAGTTTGAAAAGTGAAACGTAATAGCAACCTAGTCTGAAAAAAGCTGAACGTTTTGACGTTTGAATGGTGTTTCTAGGTTAAAGGATGCTGAAGTAGTAGGCCGGAGAAAAAAGTGGGAATAATAATAATAAGAATAATAAATACGTAGGATAACAATAGTGTGAATGCCTCTGCATTCACACTAATAATAACTAGAAAATGCATTTCCTAGCGGAAAATGCGTGTGAATGCAGAGAGCTGAAAGAGAATGCTTAAAATTGCTGAATTCCTTGGCTGAACGGTGAAAACATTAGAAAGTTAAAAGTGTCAAAAGTTGAAAGTTGAAGCTAAAAGGTGAAACACTGTAATTTGAAAAGTGTCAAAATTTGAAAGCTGGAGCTGAAACATTGTGAAGTTGAAATATGTAAAGTTGAAAGTGGAAGCTGAATGTTAAAATATTAGAAAGTTGAAAGTGTCAAAAGTTGAAAGTGGAAGCTGGAAGGTGAAACATTGTAAAGTTGAAAATATCAAAAGTTGAAAGTGGAGGCTGAAAGGTGAAACACTTTAAAGTTGAAAACGTATAAAGTTGAAAGGTGAAGCATTGTAAAGTTGAAAGTGTCAAAAATAGAAAGTGGAAGCTGAAGGTGAAACTTTTGAAAGTTTAAAGTGTCAAAAGTTTAAAGTGGAAGCTGAAAGTTATAATATAAGTAAGTTGAAATTTTGTCTAGCATTTTCCTAACCTAAGATAAAGATATGGCAATTGCGTTGCTGTGGTAAAAAGTCTGGTCGCTCAGGACAGGTCATTTAAATAATAGATTGTTCCCAGTGTCACTATGAGTGAAACAAAACAACCCCCATGTCTCTAGCATTTTCCAAAGCTGATATAGGGATATGCCATTTTGGTTGCTATGGTAACCAGTATGGTTGCTATGGAGGGGTCAGTGACATTATATGATGTTCCCTGTGTGACTACAGTCATTTAGACTTACTCCTGTGTCTCTGTCGTTTTCCTAACCTGAGATAGAGATGTGTTAACTGGGTTGCTATGGTAACCAGTATGGTTGCT
>SRMA01026487.1:0-26042 GCA_007224835.1 Danionella cerebrum | reverse complement strand
GAGTCTATGAGAGGGCTAAGCCAATCAAATTTCGTTATTCAAATTAGTTGATTAACAGCTGCCTCCAACTGCCACCTTTCGAATCGAGGAGACTTTTCTCAGATTTTGACCATGCCTCAAACAAATAAACATTACAGAAGAACAGTAAGACATATCGAGATGATTCTTTCTTTGTGAGAAGCAGAAGGCCTCAATGAAGATTATGGTGTAAAAAAATTTAAGATATGTGGAAAATTCTATTAGTTATGGCGAGTTAGAAAAAGCCTAAATTTAAAACTTTCAAGCATTATTTTCTGGGTGAAATGCATTGATCTCAATGGAGCAATTTGCTTCCCTCGTTAAGGTTTAGCCCTCCTAGTTTAAAACCCGTAGGTCATATGAAAAAAACAACTGCATCTTTGGAAAGAGGACAAATTTCTCTACTACTTTAATATAAATTTTATGCATAAAGGGTAAAGTTTAGTTTAGGAGAGAGGAATTGATGAAGAAGTTTGAGATGTGAAAAATTAGAGTGGAAGCTAGAGTGGAGCAGAATTAGGTCAAAATCCAAATTCTTTATTAAGCTTAAACTGTGATTTATAAAAATCTGTAAAAGATATGAAAAAGCTGAAAACATATTTTAAAAGCTGAAAATGTGTTGAATTGTTTAAAATTTGAATGATTGCTCTAGCTGAAAGTATGCTGAAGTTATGAAGGTTGAAAAAAAGCTGAAGATTGAAAGAGATTTGAAGTGTTTCCCATTCATTTCAATGGTAAAAATATTTTAAATAAGTTAAATTTTATAAAAAGTATAAAAGATATCAAAAAGCTGTATACGAGCAACATAGAGCAAAAAAAGCTGAACGTTTTGATGTTTGAATGGTGTTTCTAGGGCAAAGTATGCTGAAGTAGTAGGCTCCGGAAAAAAGGGGGGGAATAAGAATAATAACTAGAAAGTGCATTTCCTAGCGGAAAATGCGTGTGAATGCAGAGAGCTGAAAGAGAATGCTTAAAATTGCTGAATTCCTTGGCTGAACGGTGAAACATTAGAAAGTTAAAAGTGTCAAAAGTTGAAAGTTGAAGCTAAAAGGTGAAACACTGTAATTTGAAAAGTGTCAAAATTTGAAAGCTGAAGCTGAAACATTGTAAAGTTGAAATATGTAAAGTTGAAAGTGGAAGCTGAATGTTAAAATATTAGAAAGTTGAAAGTGTCAAAAGTTGAAAGTGGAAGCTGAAAAGTAAAACATTGCAAAGTTGAAAATATCAAAAGTTGAAAGTGGAGGCTGAAAGGTGAAACATTTTAAAGTTGAAAACGTAAAAAGTTGAAAGGTGAAGCTGAAACATTGTAAAGTAGAAATATGTAAAGTTGAAAGTGGAAGCTGAAAGGTAAAACATTACAGTTAAAATTGTCAAATTTGAAAGTGTAAGCTGAAAGTTGAAACATAAAAATAAATGTGGCACATTGTAAAGTTGAAAATGTCAATCAATTGGGTTGCTATGGTAATAAGTATGGTTGCTATGGAGGGGTCACAGACATAATATATTGTTATCTGTGTGACTACGAATAAATTAAACCTACCCCCATTTCTCTAGCATTTCGCTAAGCTGAGTTAGAGAAATGCCAATTGGGTTGTTATGGTAACACGTCTGGTTGCTATGGAGGGGTCACTAACATGATATAATGTTCCTTGAGTGACTACAGGTAAATTACACCAACCCCTGTGTCTCTAGCATTTTCCTAAGCTGAGATAGAGATATGCCAATTTGGTTGCTATGGTAACCATATGGTTGCTATGGATGGTTTAGTTACCTCGGTGAATGTTACGGGGGTCACAATTATTGAAACAAACTCACCCCCATGTCTCTAGCACTTTCCTAAGCTGAGATAGAGATGTGTCAATTTGGTTGCTATGGTAACCAGTATGGTTACTATGGAGGGGTCAGTGACATTATATAATGTTCCCTGTGTGACAACAAGTCATTTAGACCAACTCCCGTGTCTCTCTCATTTTCCTAAGCTGAGATAGAGATGTGTCAATTAGGTTGCTATGGTAACCAGTATGGTTGCTATGGAGGGGTCAGTGACATTATATAATGTTCCTGTGTGACTACAAGTCATTTAGACCAACTCCCGTGTCTCTCTCATTTTCCTAAGCTGAGATAGAGATGTGTCAATTTGGTTGCTATGGTAACCACTATGGTTGCTATGGAGGGGTCAGTGACATTATATAATGTTCCCTGTGTGACTAAAAGTCATTTAGACCAACTCCCGCGTCTCTCTCATTTTACTAAGCTGAGATAGAGATGTGTCAATTTGGTTGCTATGGTAACCAGAATGGTTGCTATGGAGGGGTATGTGACATTATATAATGTTCCCTGTGTGACTACAAGTCATTTAGACCAACTCCCGTGTCTCTCTCGTTTCCCTAAGCTGAGATAGAGATGTGTCAATTTGGTTGCGATGGTAACCAGTATGGTTGCTATGGAGGGGTCAGTGACATTATATAATGTTCCCTGTGTGACTACAAGTCATTTAGACCAACTCCTGTGTCTCTATCATTTTCCAAAGCTGAGATAGAGATGTGTCATTTGGGTTGCTATGGTTACCAGTATGGTTGCTATGGAGGGGTCATTGACATTATATAATGTTCCCTGTGTGACTACAAGTCAATTAGACCAACTCCGGTGTCTCTGGCATTTTCCTAGGCTGAGATAGAGAAGTGTCAATTTGGTTGCTATGGTAAATAATTTGGTTGCTATGGATGAGTTGGTGACATCATGTTGTAATCTACATTCAACTTAGATCAATATAAAACAACTCCCATGTTTCTACGATGTTCCACTTAGAAGATATTTGACATTCAAAAATGATGTTGAAAAGTGGGCTTGGCTTGATGAATTTTTGTTAAATCATAAGCAATGATTGGCTGGATTAGTTATATGCATCCTCAATGTTGCTTTGACTCTCCATTGTGAACCAATTACAAAAGCACTTTTACAATAGGATCATATGGGAATCAATTGCCCCATTGAAATGAATGGCAGCAATGCATCTCTACGGCCCAGTGTGAGTCTATGGGAAGGCTAAGCCAATCAAATTTCGTTATTCAAATTAGTTGATTAACATCTGCCTCCAACTGCCACTTTTTGAATCGAGGAGACATTTCTCAGATGTTGACCATGCCTCAAACTAATAAACATTACAGAGGAACCGTAAGACATATCGAGACGATTCTTTCTTTGTGAGAAGCAGAAGGCCTCAATGAAGATTATGGTGTAAAAAATTTAAGATATGTGGAAAATTCTATTAGTTATGGCGAGTTAGAAAAAGCCTTAATTTAAAACCTTCAAGCATTATTTTCTGGGTGAAATGCATTGATCTTAATGGAGCAATTTGCTTCCCTCGTTAAAGTTTAGCCCTCCTAGTTTAAAAACCGTAGGTCATATGAAAAAAACAACTGCATCTTTGGAAAGAGGACAAATTTCTCTACTACTTTAATATAAATTGTGTGCATAAAGGGTAAAGTTTAGTTTAGGAGAGAGGAATTGATGAAGAAGTTTGAGATGTGAAAAATTAGAGTGTAAGCTAGAGTGGAGCAGAATTGGGTAAAAATCCAAATTCTTCATTAAACTTAAACTGCGATTAATTAAAATCTGTAAAAGATATGTAAAAGCTGAAAAGAGCTTTTAAAAGCTGAAAATGTGTTGAATTGTTTAAAATTTGAATGATTGCTCTAGCTGAAAGTATGCTGAAGTTATGAAGTTTGAAAAAAAGCTGAAGATTTAAAGAGATTTGAAGAGTCTCCCCATTCATTTCAATGGGAAAATTATTTTAAATAAAGTTGAATTTTATAAAAAGTATAAAAAGTTTGAAAAGTGAAACGTAATAGCAACCTAGTCTGAAAAAAGCTGAACGTTTTGACGTTTGAATGGTGTTTCTAGGCCAAAGTATGCGGGAGTAGTTAGGGTTGGAAAAAGGGGGGGGAATAATAAAAAGAAGAAGAAGAAGCGGAATAATAACTAGAAAGTGCATTTCCTAGCGGAAAATGCGTGTGAATGCAGAGAGCTAAAAAGGGAATGCTCAAATTGCTGAATTCCTTGGCTGAAGAGTGAAACATTAGAAAGTTTCAAAAGCTGAAGCTGAAACATTGTAAATTTGAAATATGTAAAGTTGAAAGTGGATGCTGAAGGGTGAAAAATTAGAAAGTAGAAAGTGTTAAAAATTAAAAGTGGGAGCTGAAAGGTAAAACATTAGAAAGTTAAAGTGTCAAAAGTTGAAAGTTCAACCTAAAAGGTGAAACATTATAAAGTTGAAAATGTCAAAAGTTGAAAGCTAAAGCTGAAACATTGTAAAGTTGAAAAATGTAAAGTTGAAAGTGGAAGCTGAATGTTAAAATATTAGAAAGTGTCAAAAGTTGAAAGTGTCAAAAGTTGAAAGTGGAAGCTGAAAGGTATAATATAAGTAAGTTGAAATTCTGTCTAGCATTTTCTTAACCTAAGATAAAGATATGGCAATTGCGTTGCTGTGGTAAAAAGTCTGGTCGCTCTGGACAGGTCATTTACATAATAGATTGTTCCCAGTGTCACTATGAGTGAAACAAAACAACCCCCATGTCTCTAGCATTTTCCAAAGCTGATATAGGGATATGCCAATTTGGTTGCTATGGTAACCAGTATGGTTGCTATGGGGGGGTCAGTGACATTATATAATGTTCCCTGTGTGACTACAAGTCATTTAGACCCACTCCCGTGTCTCTCTCATTTTACTAAGCTGAGATAGAGATGTGTCATTTTGGTTGCTATGGTAACCAGTATGGTTGCTATGGAGGAGTCAGTGACATTATATAATGTTCCCTGTGTGACTACAAGTCATTTAGACCCACTCCAGTGTCTCTCTCATTTCACTAAGCTGAGATAGAGATGTGTCAATTTGGTTGCTATGGTAACCACTATGATTGCTATGGAGGGGTCAGTGACATTATATAATGTTCCCTGTGTGACTTCAAGTCATTCAGACCAACTCCTGTGTCTCTCGCATTTTCCTAAGCTGAGATAGAGCTGTGTCAATTTGGTTGCTATGGTAACCAGTATGGTTGCTATGGAGGGGTCAGTGTCATTATATAATGTTCCCTGTGTGACTACAAGTCATTTAGACCAACTCCCGTGTCTCTCTCATTTTCCTAAGCTGAGATAGAGATGTGTCAATTTGGTTGCCATGGTAACCAGTATGGTTTCTATGGAGGGTCAGTGACATTATATAATGTTGTCTGTGTGACTACAAGTCATTTAGACCAACTCCCGTGTCTCTCTCATTTTCCTAAGCTGAGATAGAGATGTCTTTATTTGGTTGCTATGGTAACCAGAATGGTTGCTATGGAGGGGTATGTAACGGAATATAATGTTACCTGTGTGACTACAAGTCATTTAGACCAACTCCCGTGTCTCTCTCGTTTCCCTAAGCTGAGATAGAACTGTGTCAATTTGGTTGCTATGGTAACCAGTATGGTTGCTATGGAGGGGTCAGTGACATTATATAATGTTCCTGTGTGACTACAAGTCATTTAGACCAACTCCCGTGTCTCTCTCATTTTCCTAAGCTGAGATAGAGATGTGTCAATTTGGTTGCTATGGTAACCAGTATGGTTGCTATGGAGGGGCCAGTGACATTATATAATGTTCCCTGTGTTACCACAAGTCATTTAGACCAACTCCCGTGTCTCTCTCATTTTCCTAAGCTGATATAGAGATGTGTTAATTTGGTTGCTATGGTAACCAGAATGGTTGCTATGGAGGGGTATGTGACATTATATAATGTTCCCTGTGTGACTACAAGTCATTTAGACCAACTCCCTTGTCTCTCTCATTTTCCTAAGCTGAGATAGAGATGTGTCAATTTGGTTGCTATGATAACCAGTATGGTTGCTATGGAGTGGTCAGTGACATTATATAATGCTCCCTGTGTGACTACAAGTCATTTAGACCAACTCCCGTGTCTCTCTCATTTTCCCAAGCTGAGATAGAGATGTGTCAACTGGGTTGCTATGGTAACCAGTATGGTTGCTATGGAGGGGTCAGTGACATTATATGATGTTCCCTGTGTGACTACAAGTCATTTAGACCAACTCCTGTGTCTCTCTCGTCTTCCTAAGCTGAGATAGAGATGTGTCAATTTGGTTGCTATGGTAACCAGTATGGTTGCTATGGAGGGGTCATTGACATTATATAATGTTCTCTGTGTGACTACAAGTCAATTAGACCAACTCCTGTGTCTCTGGCATTTTCCCAGGCTGAGATAGAGAATTACCAATTTGGTTGCTAAGGTAAATAATCTAATTGCTATGGATGAGTTGGTGACCTCATGTTGTAATCTACATTCAACTTAGATCAATATAAAACAACTCCCATGTCTCTACGATGTTCCACTTAGAAGATATTTGACATTCAAAAATGATGTTGAAAAGTGGGCGTGGCTTGATGAATTTATGTTAAATCATAAGCAATGATTGGCTGGATTAGTTATATGCATCCTCAATCTTGCTATGACTCTCCATTGTGAACCAATTACAAAGGCACTTTTACAATAAGATCATATGGGAATCAATTGCCCCATTGAAATGAATGGCAGCAATGCATCTCTATGGCCCATTGTGAGTCTATGAGAAGGCTAAGCCAATCAAATTTCGTTATTCAAATTAGTTGATTAACAGCTGCCTCCAACTGTCACTTTTTGAATGGAGGAGACATTTCTCAGATGTTGACCATGCCTCAAACAAACAAACATTACAGAAGAACCGTAAGACATATCGAGCTGATTCTTTCTTTGTGAGAAGCGGAAGGCCTCAATGAAGATTATGGTGTAATTTTTTTGAAGATATGTGGAAAATTTTATTAGTTATGGCGAGTTAGAAAACGCCTTAATTTAAAACCTTCAAGCATTATTTTCTGGGTGAAATGCATTGATCTTTATGGAGCAATTTTCTTCCCTCGTTAAGGTTTAGCCCTCCTAGATTAAAAACCGTAGGTCATATGAAAGGAACAACTGCATCTATGGAAAGAGGACAAATTTCTCTACTACTTTAATTTAAATTTTGTGCATAAATGTTAAAGTTTAGTTTAGGAGAGAGGAATAGATCAAGAAGTTTGAGATGTGAAAAGTTAGAGTGGAAGCTAGAGTGGAGCAGAATTAGGTCAAAATCCAAATTTTTCATTAAACTTAAACTGTGATTAATAAAAATCTGTAAAAGATATTAAAAAGCTGAAAACATATTTTAAAAGCTGAAAATGTGTTGAATTGTTTAAAATTTGAATGATTGCTCTAGCTAAAAGTATGCTGAAGTTATGAAGGTTGAGAAAAAAAGCTGAAGATTTAAAGAGATTTGAAGTGTTTCCCATTCATTTCAATGGGAAAAATATTTTAAATAAAGTTGAATTTTATAAAAAATATAAAACATTTTAATAAGAAAAATACAAGCAATCTATTCCAAAAGAAGCTGAACATTTTGATGTTTGAATGGTGTTTCTAGCTTAAAGTATGCGGAAGTAGTTAGCCGTCGAAAAGTGGGAGAATAATAATAATAATAAATACGTAGGATAACAATAGTGTGAATGCCTCTGCATTCACACTAACTAGAAAGTGCATTTCCTAGCGGAAAATGCGTGTGAATGCAGAGAGCTGAAAGAAAATGCTTAAAATTGCTGAATTCCTTGGCTGAACCATGAAACATTAGAAAGTTAAAAGTGTAAAAATTTAAAAGTTGAAGCTAAAAGGTGAAACATTGTAAATTGAAAAGTGTCAAAAGTTGAAAGCTGAAGCTGAAACGTTGTAAAGTTGAAATATAAAAAGTTGAAAGTGGAAGCTGAAGGTTGAAACATTAGAAAGTTGAAAGTGTTGAAAATAAAAAGTGTGAGCTGAAAGGTAAAACATTAGAAAGTTAAAGTGTCAAAAGTTGAAAGTTGAAGCTAAAAGGTGAAATATTATAAAGTTGAAAATGTCAAAAGTTGAAAGCTGAAGCTGAAACATTGTAAAGTTGAAATATGTAAAGTTGAAAGTGGAAGCTGAAGGGTAAAATATTAGACAGCTGAAAAAGTGTCAAAAGTTGAAAGTGTCATAAGTTGAAAGTGGAAGCTGAAATGTGAAACATTAGAAAGTAAAAAGTGTCAAATTAATAGTGGAAGCTGAAAGGTAAAACATTAGAAAGTTAAAATTGTCAAATTTGAAAGTGGAAGCTGAAACGTGAAACTTAAAAACAAATGTGACACATTGTAAAGTTGAAAATGTCAATCAATTCGGTTGCTATGGTAATAAGTAGGGTTTCTATGGAGGGGTCACAGACATAATATATTGTTATCTGTGTGACTACGAAAAATTAAACCTACCCTAATGTCTCTTGCACTTCGTTAAGCTGAGTTAGAGATATGTCAATTGGGTTGCTATGGTAACACGTCTGGTTGCTATGGAGGGGTCAGTAACATCATATAATGTTCTTTGAGTGACTACAGGTAAATTACAACAACCCCTGTGTCTCTAGCATTTTCCTAAGCTGAGAAAAGATGTGCCAACTGGGTTGCTATGGTAACCAGTATTGTTGCTATGGAGGGGTCATTGACATCATATAATGTTTCATGTGTCACTATGAGTGAAACAAACCAAACCCTGTGTCCCTAGCATTTTTCTAAGCTGAGATAGAGATGTCAATTTGGTTGCTATGGTAACCATTTGGTTGCTATGGAGGGTTTAGTTACCTCAGTGATTGTTACCGGGGTCACAATTATTGAAACAAACTCACCCCCATGTCTCTAGCACTTTTCTAAGCTGAGGGAGAGATGTGTCATTTTGGTTGCTATGGTAACCAGTATGGTTGCTATGTAGGGGTCAGTGACATTATATAATGTTCCCTGTGTGACTACAAGTCATTCAGATAAACTCCCGTGTCTCTCTTATTTTCCTAAGCTGAGATAGAGATGTGTCAATTTGGTTGCTATGGTAACCAGTGTTGCTATGGAGGGGTCAGTGACATTATATAGTGTTCCCTGTGTTACTACAAGTCATTTAGACCAACTCCCGTGTCTTTAGCATTTTCCTAAGCTGAGATAGAGATGTGTCAACTGGGTTGCTATGGTAACCAGTATGGTTGCTATGGAGGGTCAGGTATCTCAATGAATGTTCCCGGGGTCGATATTAGTGAAACAAACTCACCCCCATGTCTCTAGCATTTTCCTAAGATGAGATAGAGATGTGTCAGCTGGGTTGCTATGGTAACCAGTATGGTTGCTATGGAGGGGTCAGTGACATTTTATAAGGTTCCCTGTTTGACTACAAGTCAATTAGACCAACTCCTGTGTCTCTAGCATTTACCTAGGCTGAGATAAAGATTATCCAATTTGGTTGCTATGGTCAATAATCTGGTTGCTATGGATGAGTTAGTGGCATCATGTTGTAATCTACATTTAACTTAGATTAATATAAAACAACTCCCATGTCTCTACGATGTTCCACTTAGAAGATATTTGACATTCAAAAATGATGTTAAAAAGTGGGCGTGGCTTGTTGAATTAATGTTAAATCATAAGCATTGATTGGCTGGATTATTAATACGCATCCTTAATGTTGCTTTAAATCTCCATTGTGAACCAATTACAAAAGCTCTTTTACAAAAGGATCATATGGGAATCAATTGCCCCATTGAAATGAATGGCAGCAATGCATCTCTATGGCCCAATGTGAGTCTATGGGAAGGCTAAGCCAATCAAATTTCGTTATTCAAATTAGTTGATTAACAGCTGCCTCCAACTGCCACTTTTCGAATCGAGGAGACATTTCTCAGATGTTGACCATGCCTCAAACAAATAAACATTACAGAAGAACCGTAAGACATATCAAGATGATTCTTTCTTTGTGAGAAGCAGAAGCTCTCAATGAAGATTATGATGTAAATTTTTTAACGATATGTGGAGAAATCTAGGAGTTATGGCGAGTTAGAAAAATCCTTTATTTAAAACTTTGGAGCATCATTTTCTGGGTGAAATGCATTGATCTTAATGGAGCAATTTTCTTCCCTCGTTAAGGTTTAGCCCTCCTAATTTAAAAACCGTAGGTCCTATGAAAGAAACAACTGCATCTTTGGAAAGAGGACAAATTTCTCTACTACTTTAATAATAATTTTGTGCATAAAGAGTAAAGTTTAGTTTAGGAGAGAGGAATAGATGAAGAAGTTTGAGATGTGGAAAATTAGAGTGGAAGCTAGAGTGGAGCAGAATTAGGTCAAAATCCAAATTCTTCATTAAACTTAAACTGTTATTTATAAAAATCTGTAAAAGATATGAAAAAGCTGAAAACACATTTTAAAAGCTGAAAATGTGTTGAATTGTTTAAAATTTGAATGATTGCTCTAGCTGAAAGTATGCTGAAGATATGAAGGTTGAAAAAAAAGCTGAAGATTGAAAGAGAGTTGAAGTGTTTCCCATTCATTTCAATGGGAAAAATATTTTAAATAAAGTTAAATTTTATAAAAAGTATAAAAGTTTGAAAAGTGATATGTAATAGCAACCTAGTCTGAAAAAAGCTGAACATTTTAAAGTTTGAATGGTGTTTCTAGTGCAAAGTATGCTGAAGTAGTTGGCTTTTCAAAAAAGGGGGGGAATAAAAATAATAAAAAAAATAATAATAAATACGTAGGATAACAATAGTGTGAATGCCTCTGCATTCACACTAACTAGAAAGTGCATTTCCTAGCGGAAAATGCGTGTGAATGCAGAGAGCTGAAAGAGAATGCCTAAAATTGCTGAATTCCTTGGCTAAACCGTGAAACATTAGAAAGTTAAAAGTGTCAAAAGTTGAAAGCTGAAGCTGAAACGTTGTAAAGTTGAAATATAAAAAGTTGAAAGTGGAAGCTGAAGGTTGAAACATTAGAAAGTTGAAAGTGTTGAAAATAAAAAGTGTGAGCTGAAAGGTAAAACATTAGAAAGTTAAAGTGTCAAAAGTTGAAAGTTGAAGCTAAAAGGTGAAACATTATAAAGTTGAAAATGTCAAAAGTTGAAAGCTGAAGCTAAAACATTGTAAAGTTGAAATATGTAAAGTTGAAAGTGGAAGCTGAAGGGTAAAAAATTAGACAGCTGAAAAAGTGTCAAAAGTTGAAAGTGTCATAAGTTGAAAGTGGAAGCTGAAATGTGAAACATTAGAAAGTAAAAAGTGTCAAATTAATAGTGGAAGCTGAAAAGTAAAACATTAGAAAGTTAAAATTGTCAAATTTGAAAGTGGAAGCTGAAACGTGAAACTTAAAAACAAATGTGACACATTGTAAAGTTGAAAATGTCAATCAATTTGGTTGCTATGGTAATAAGTAGGGTTGCTATGGAGGGGTCACAGACATAATATATTGTTATCTGTGTGACTACGAAATATTAAACCTACCCTCATGTCTCTTGCACTTCGCTAAGCTGAGTTAGAGATATGTCAATTGGGTTGCTATGGTAACACGTCTGGTTGCTATGGAGGGGTCAGTAACACCATATAATGTTCCTTGAGTGACTACAGGTAAATTACAACAACCCCTGTGTCTCTAGCATTTTCCTAAGCTGAGAAAAAGATGTGCCAACTGGGTTGCTATGGTAACCAGTATTGTTGCTATGGAGGGGTCATTGACATCATATAATGTTTCATGTGTCACTATGAGTGAAACAAACCAAACCCTGTGTCCCTAGCATTTTTCTAAGCTGAGATAGAGATATGTCAATTTGGTTGCTATGGTAACCATTTGGTTGCTATGGAGGGTTTAGTTACCTCAGTGATTGTTACCGGGGTCACAATTTTTGAAACAAACTCACCCCATGTCTCTAGCACTTTCCTAAGCTGAGGGAGAGATGTGTCAATTGGGTTGCTATGGTAACCAGTATGGTTGCTATGAAGGGGTCAGAGACATAATATAATGTTCCCTGTGTGATTACAAGTCAATTAAAGCAACTCCTGTGTCTCTAGCATTTTTCTAAGCTGCGATAGAAATGTGTCAATTGGGTTGCTATGGAAACCAGTATGGCTGCTATGGAGGGGTCTGCTACCTCAATTAATGTTTCCGGGGTCGCCATTATTGAAACAAACTCACCCCCATGTCTCTAGAATTTTCCTAAGCTGAGATAGAGATGTGTCAATTGGGTTGCTATGGTAACCAGTATGGTTGCTATGAAGGGGTCAGTGACAATATGTAATGTTCCCTGTTTGACTACAAGTCATTTAGGCCAACTCCCATGTCTCTCTCATTTTCCTAGGATGAGATAGAGATGTGTCAATTTGGTTGCTATGGTAACCAGTATGGTTGTTATGGAGGGGTCAGTGACATTATATAATGTTCCCTTTGTGACTACAAGTCAATTAGACCAACTCCTGTGTCTCTAGCATTTTCCTAGGCTGAGATAGAGATTTGCCATATTGGTTGCTATGGTAAATTATTTGGTTGCTATGGACGGGTAAGTGACATTATATGATGTTCCCTTTCTGACTACAAGTCATTTAAACCAACTCCCATGTCTCTCTCATTTTCCTAAGCTGAGATAGACATGTGTCAATTTGGTTGCTATGGTAACCAGTATGGTTGCTATGGAGGGGTCAGTGACATTATGTAATGTTCCCTGTGTTACCACAAGTCATTTAGACCACCTCCCGTGTCTCTAGCATTTTCCTAGGCTGAGATAAAGATTGTCCGGTTTGGTTGCTATGTTAAATAATCTGGTTGCTATGGATAAGTTAGTGACATCATGTTGTAATCTACATTCAACCTAGATCAATATAAAACAACTCCCATGTTTCTACGATGTTCCACTTAGAAGATATTTGACATTCAAAATTATGTTGAAAAGTGGGCGTGGCTTGATGAATTTATGTTAAATCATAAGCAATGATTGGCTGGATTACTTATATGCATCCTTAATGTTGCTATGAATCTCCATTGTGAACCAATTACAAAAGCTCTTTTACAATTGGATCATATGGGAATCATTTGCCCCATTGAAATGAATAGCAGCAATGCATCTCTATGGTTGTTAAAACTGGGCATGGCTTGATGAATTTATGTTAAATCATAAGCAATGATTGGCTGGATTAGTTATATGCATCCTTAATGTTGCTTTGACTCTCCATTGTGAACCAATTACAAAAGCTGTTTTATAATAGGATCATATGGGAATCAATTGCCCCATTGAAATGAATGGCAGCAATGCATCTCTATGGCCCATTGTGAGTCTATGGGAAGGCTAAGCCAATCAAATTTCGTTATTCAAATTAGTTGATTAACAGCTGGCTCCAACTGCCACTTTTCGAATCGAGGAGACATTTCTCAGATGTTGACCATGCCTCAAACAAATAAACATTACAGAAGAACCGTGAGACATATCGAGATGATTCTTTCTTTGTGAGAAGCAGAAGGCCTCAATGAAGATTATGGTGTAAAAATTTTTAAGATATGTGGAAAATTCTATTAGTTATGGCGAGTTAGAAAAAGCCTAAATTTAAAACTTTCAAGCATTATTTTCTGGGTGAAATGCATTGATCTCAATGGAGCAATTTGCTACCCTCGTTAAGGTTTAGCCCTCCTAGTTTAAAAACCGTAGGTCATATGAAAAAAACAACTGCATCTTTGGAAAGAGGACAAATTTCTCTACTACTTTAATATAAATTTTATGCATAAAGGGTAAAGTTTAGTTTAGGAAAGAGGAATAAATGAAGAAGTTTGAGATGTGAAAAATTAGAGTGTAAGCTAGAGTGGAGCAGAATTAGGTAAAAATCCAAATTCTTTATTAAACTTAAACTGCGATTTATTAAAATCTGTAAAAGATATGTAAAAGCTGAAAAGAGCTTTTAAAAGCTGAAAATGTGTTGAATTGTTTAAAATTTGAATGATTGCTCTAGCTGAAAGTATGCTGAAGTTATGAAGGTTGAAAAAAAAGCTGAAGATTTAAAGAGATTTGAAGAGTCTCCCCATTCATTTCAATGGGAAAAATATTTTAAATAAAGTTAAATTTTATAAAAAGTATAAAAGATATCAAAAAGCTGTATACGAGCAACATAGAGCAAAAAAAGCTGAACGTTTTGATGTTTGAATGGTGTTTCTAGGGCAAAGTATGCTGAAGTAGTAGGCTCCGGAAAAAGGGGGGGGAATAAGAATAATAACTAGAAAGTGCATTTCCTAGCGGAAAATGCGTGTGAATGCAGAGAGCTGAAAAGGGAATGCTCAAATTGCTGAATTCCTTGGCTGAAGAAAGAAACATTAGAAAGTTTCAAAAGCTGAAGCTGAAACATTGTAAATTTGAAATATGTAAAGTTGAAAGTGGATGCTGAAGGGTGAAAAATTAGAAAGTATAAAGTGTTAAAAATTAAAAGTAGGAGCTGAAAGGTAAAACGTTAGAAAGTTAAAGTGTCAAAAGTTGAAAGTTCAAGCTAAAAGGTGAAACATTATAAAGTTGAAAATGTCAAAAGTTGAAAGCTAAAGCTGAAACATTGTAAAGTTGAAATATGTAAAGTTGAAAGTGGAAGCTGAATGTTAAAATAAAGGAAAGTTGAAAGTGTCAAAAGTTGAAAGTGGAAGCTGAAAGGTGAAACATTGTAAAGTTGAAAATATCAAAAGGTAAAAGTGGAGGCTGAAGGTAAAACATTCTAAAGTTGAAAACGTATAAAGTTGAAAGGTGAAGCATTGTAAAGTTGAAAGTGTCAAAAATAGAAAGTGGAAGCTGAAGGTGAAACTTTTGAAAGTTGAAAGTGTCAAAAGATGAAAGTGGAAGCTAAAAGGTATATTATAAGTTGAAATTCTGTCTAGCATTTTCCAAACCTAAGCTAAAGATATGGCAATTGCGTTGCTGTGGTAAAAAGTCTGGTCGCTCTGGACAGGTCATTTACATAATAGATTGTTCCCAGTGTCACTATGAGTGAAACAAAACAACCCCCATGTCTCTAGCATTTTCCAAAGCTGAAATAGGGATATGCCAATTTGGTTGCTATGGTAACCAGTATGGTTGCTATGGAGGGGTCAGTGACATTATATAATGTTCCCTGTGTGACTACAAGTCATTTAGACCCACTCCCGTGTCTCTCTCATTTTACTAAGCTGAGATAGAGATGTGTCATTTTGGTTGCTATGGAAACCAGTATGGTTGCTATGGAGGGGTCAGTGACATTATATAATGTTCCCGGTGTGACTACAAGTCATTTAGACCAACTCCCGTGTCTCTCTCATTTTCCTAAGCTGAGATAGAGATGTGTCAATTTGGTTGCTATGGTAACCAGTACAGTTGCTATGGAGGGGTCAGTGACATTATATAGTGTTCCCTGTGTTACTACAAGTCATTTAGACCAACTCCCGTGTCTCTAGCATTTTCCTAAACTCAGATAGAGATGTGTCAATTTGGTTGCTATGGTAATCAGTATGGTTGCTACGGAGGGGTCAGTGACATTATATGATGTTCCCTGTGTGACTACAAGTCATTTAGACTTACTCCTGTGTCTCTGTCGTTTTCCTAAGCTGAGATAGAGGTGTGTTAACTGGGTTGCTATGGTAACCAGTATGGTTGCTATGGAGGGTCAGGTACCTCAATGAATGTTCCCGGGGTGGCTATTAGTGAAACAAACTCACCCCCATGTCTCTAGCATTTTCCTAAGCTGAGATAGATATGTGTCAATCAGGTTGCTATGGTTACCATTATGGTTGCTATGGAGGGGTCATTGACATTATATAATGTTCCCTGTGTGACTATAAGTCAATTAGACCAACTCCTGTGTCTCTAGCATTTTCCTGGGCTGAGATAGAGATGTGTCAATTGGGTTGCTATGGAAATTAATCTGGTTGCTATGGATGAGTTGGTGACATCACGTTGTAATCTACATTCAACTTAGATCAATATAAAACAACTCCCATGTCTCTACGATGTTCCACTTAGAAGATATTTGACATTCAAAAATGATGTTGAAAAGTGGGCGTGGCTTGTTGAATTTATGTTAAATCATAAGCAGTGATTGGCTGGATTAGTTATATGCATCCTTAATGTTGCTATGACTCTCCATTGTGAACCAATTACAAAAGCTATTTTACATTAGGATCATATGGGAATCAATGGCCCCATTGAAATGAATGGGAGCAATGCATCTCTATGGCCCATTGTAGGTCTATGGGACAGCCTTAGCCAATCAAATTTCAGTATTCAAATTAGGCCCAGCTGGCTCCAACTGCCACTTTTTGAATCGAGGAGACATTTCTCAGATGTTGACCATGCCTCAAACAAACAAACATTACAGAAGAACCGTAAGACATATCGAGCTGATTCTTTCTTTGTGAGAAGCAGAAGGCCTCAATGAAGATTATGGTGTAAATTTTTTTTTAGATATGTGGAAAATTCTATTAGTTATGGCGAGTTATAAAACGCCTTAATTTCAAACATTCAAGCATTATTTTCTGGGTGAAATGCATTGATCTCAATGGAGCAATTTGCTTCCCTCGTTAAGGTTTAGCCCTCCTAGTTTCAAAACCGTAGGTCATATCAAATTAACAACTGCATTTTCAAAAAGAGGACAAATTTCTCTACTACTTTAATATAAAATTTGTCCATAAAGGGTAAAGTTTAGTTTAGGAGAGAGGAATAGATAAACAAGTTTGAGATGTAAAAAATTAGAGTGGAAGCTAGAGTGGAGCAGAATTAGGTCAAAATCCTAATTCTTTATCAAACTTAAACTGTGATTTATAAAAATCTGTAAAAGATATGAAAAAGCTGAAAACATATTTTAAGAGCTGAAAATGTGTTGAATTGTTTAATATTTGAATGATTGCTCTAGCTGAAAGTATGCTGAAGTTATGAAGGTTGAAAAAAGCTGAAGATTTAAAAGAGATTTGAAGTGTTTCCCATTCATTTCAATGGGAAAAATATTTTAAATAAAGTTAAATTTTATAAAAAGTATAAAAGATATCAAAAAGCTGTATACGAGCAACATAGAGCAAAAAAAGCTGTACGTTTTGACGTTTGAATGGTGTTTCTAGGGCAAAGTATGCTGAAGTAGTAGGCTCCGGAAAAAGGGGGGGGAATAAGAAGAATAATAATAACTAGAAAGTGCATTTCCTAGCGGAAAATGCGTGTGAATGCAGAGAGCTGAAAAGGGAATGCTCAAATTGCTGACTTCCTTGGCTGAAGAGTGAAACATTAGAAAGTTTCAAAAGCTGAAAGCTGAAGCTGAAACATTGTAAAGTTGAAAGTGGTTGCTGAAGGGTGAAAAATTAGAATGTAGAAAGTGTTAAAAATTAAAAGTGGGACCTGAAAGGTAAAACATTAGAAAGTTAAAGTGTCAAAAGCTGAAAGTTCAAGCTAAAAGCTGAAACATTGTAAAGTTGAAATATGTAAAGTTGAAAGTGAAAGCTGAATGTTAAAATATTAGAAAGTTGAAAATATCAAAAGTTGAAAGTGGAGGCTGAAAGGTGAAACATTCTAAAGTTGAAAACTTATAAAGTTGAAAGGTGAAGCATTGTAAAGTTGAAATTGTCAAAAATAGAAAGTGGAAGCTGAAGGTGAAATTTTTGAAAGTTGAAAGTGTCAAAAGTTGAAAGTGGAAGCTGAAAGGTATAATATAAGGAAGTTGAAATTCTGTCTAGCATTTTCCTAACCTAAGAGAAAGATATGCCAATTGCGTTGCTGTGGTAAAAAGTCTGGTCGCTCTGGACAGGTCATTTACATAATAGATTGTTCCCAGTGTCACTATGAGTGAAACAAAACAACCCCCATGTCTCTAGCATTTTCCAAAGCTGATATAGGGATATGTCAATTTGGTTGCTATGGTAATCAGAATGGTTGCTATGGAGGGGTCAGTGACATTATATGATGTTCCCTGTGTGACTACAAGTCATCCAGACCAACTCCTGTGTCTCTCTCATTTTCCTAAGCTGAGATAGAGATGTGTCAATTTGGTTGCTATGGTAACCTGTACGGTTGCTATGGAGGGGTCAGTGACATTTAAGTTCCCTGTGTGACTACAAGTCATTTAGAGCAACTCCCGTGTCTCTCTCATTTTCCTAAGCTGAGATAGAGAGGTGTCAATTTGGTTGCTATGGTAACCAGTATGGTTGCTATGGAGGGGTCAGTGACATTATATAATGTTCCCTGTGTTACTACAAGTCATTTAGACCAACTCCCATGTCTCTCTCATTTTCCAAAGCAGAAATAGAGATGTCTCAATTCGGTTGCTATGGTAACCAGTATGGTTGCTATGGAGGGGTCAGTGACATTATATAATGTTCCCTGTGTGACTACAAGCCATTTAGACCAACTCCCGTGTCTCTGTCGTTTTCCAAAGCTGAGATAAAGATGTGTCAACTGGGTTGCTATGGTAACCAGTATGGTTGCTATGGAGGGGTCAGTGACATTATATAATGTTCCCTGTGTGACTACAAGTCATTTAGACCAACTCCTGTGTCTCTATCTTTTTCCAAAGCTGAGATAGAGATGTGTCAATTGGGTTGCTATGGTAACCAGTATGGTTGCTATGGAGGGGTCATTGACATTATATAATGTTCCCTGTGTGACTATAAGTCAATTAGACCAACTCCTGTGTCTCTAGCATTTTCCTGGGCTGAGATAGAGATGTGTCAATTGGGTTGCTATGGAAATTATTCTGGTTGCTATGGATGATTTGGTGACATCATGTTGTAATCTACATTCAACTTAGATCAATATAAAACAACTCCCATGTTTTTACGATGTTCCACTTAGAAGATATTTGACATTCAAAAATGATGTTGAAAAGTGGGCGTGGCTAGGTGAATTTATGTTAAATCATAAGCAATGATTGGCTGGATTAGTTATATGGATCCTTAATGTTGCTTTGAATCTCCATTGTGAACCACTTACAAAAGCACTTTTACAAAAGGATCATATGGGAATCAATTGCCCCATTGAAATGAATGGCAGCAATGCATCTCTATGGCCCATTGTGAGTCTATGGGAAGGCTAAGCCAATCAAATTTTGGTATTTAAATTAGTTACTGTAATTAGTCAGCTGCCTCCAACTGCCACTTTTTGAATCGAGGAGACATTTCTCAGATGTTGACCATACCTCAAACAAATAAACATTACAGAAGAACCGTAAGACATATCGAGATGATTCTTTCTTTGTGAGAAGCAGAAGGCCTCAAAGAAGATTATGGTGTAAATTTTTTTAAGATATGTGGAAAAATTTATTAGTTATGGCGAGTTAGAAAAAGCCTTAATTTAAAACCTTCAAGCATTATTTTCTGGGTGAAATGCATTGATCTCAATGGAGCAATTTGCTTCCCTCGTTAAGGTTTAGCCTTCCTAGTTTAAAAACCGTAGGTCATATCAAATTAACAACTGCATTTTCAAAAAGAGGACAAATTGCTCTACTACTTTAATATAAAATTTGTCCGTAAAGGGTAAAGTTTAGTTTAGGAGAGAGGAATATATCAATAAGTTTGAGATGTGAAAAATTAGAGTGGAAGCTAGAGTGGAGCAGAATTAGGTCAAAATCCAAATTCTTCATTAAACTTAAACTGCGATTAATTAAAATCTGTAAAAGATATGTAAAAGCTGAAAAGAGCTTTTAAAAGCTGAAAATGTGTTGAATTGTTTAAAATTTGAATGATTGCTCTAGCTGAAAGTATGCTGAAGTTATGAAGGTTGAAAAAAAGCTGAAGATTTAAAGAGATTTGAAGAGTCTCCCCATTCATTTCAATGGGAAAAAAAATTTTAAATAAAGTTAAATTTTATAAAAAGTATAAAAGATATCAAAAAGCTGAATACAAGCAACCTAAAGCAAAAAAAGCTGAACGTTTTGACGTTTGAATGGTGTTTCTAGAGCAAAGTATGCGGAAGGAGTAGGCTCCAACAAAAAGGGGGGAATAAGAATAATAATAAAAATACGTAGGATAACAATAGTGTGAATGCCTCTGCAGAAGAAGAATAACTAGAAAGTGCATTTCCTCGCGGAAAATGCGTGTGAATGCAGAGAGCTGAAAGAGAATGCTTAAAATTGCTGAATTCCTTGGCTGAACGGTGAAACATTAGAAAGTTAAAAGTGTCAAAAGTTGAAAGTTGAAGCTAAAAGGTGAAACACTGTAATTTGAAAAGTGTCAAAATTTGAAAGCTGAAGCTGAAACATTGTGAAGTTAAAATATGTAAAGTTGAAAGTGGAAGCTGAATGTTAAAATATTAGAAAGTTGAAAGTGTCAAAAGTTGAAAGTGGAAGCTGAAAGGTGAAACATTGTAAAGTTAAAAATATCAAAAGTTGAAAGTGGAGGCTGAAAGGTGAAACATTCTAAAGTTGAAAACGTATAAAGTTGAAAGGTGAAGCATTGTAAAGTTGAAAGTGTTAAAAATAGAAAGTGGAAGCTAAAAGGCGAGACATTATAAAGTTAAAAATGTCAAAAGTTAAAAGCTAAAGCTGAAACATTGTAAAGTTGAAAGTGGAAGCTGAATGTTAAAATATTAGAAAGTTGAAAGTGTTAAAAGTTGAAAGTGTCAAAAGTTGAAAGTGTCAAAAGTTTAAAGTGGAAGCTGAAAGGTATAATATAAGTAAGTTGAAATTCTGTCTAGCATTTTCCTAACCTAAGATAAAGATATGGCAATTGCGTTGCTGTGGTAAAAAGTCTGGTCGCTCTGGACAAGTCATTTACATAATAGATTGTTCACAGTGTCACTATGAGTGAAACAAAACAACCCCCATTTCTCTAGCATTTTCCAAAGCTGATATAGGGATATGCCAATTTGGTTGCTATGGTCACCAGTATGGTTGCTATGGAGGGGTCAGTGACATTATATAATGTTCCCTGTGTGACTACAAGTCATTTAGACCCACTCTCTCATTTTCCTAAGCTGAGATAGCGATGTGTCAATTGGGTTACTATGGTAACCAGTACGGTTGCTATGGAGGGGTCAGTGACATATAATGTTCCCTAAGTGACTACAAGTCATGTAGACCAACTCCCGTGTCTCCCTCCTTTTCCTAAGCTGAGATAGAGATGTCAATTTGGTTGCTATGGTAACCAGTATGGTTGGTATAGAGGGGTCAGTGACATTATATAGTGTTCCCTGTGTTACTACAAGTCATTTAGACCAACTCCCGTGTCTCTAGCATTTTCCTAAGCTGAGATAGAGATGTGTCAATTTGGTTGCTATGGTAACCAGTATGGTTGCTCTGGAGGGGTAGGTGACATTATATAATGTTCCCTGTGTGACAACAAGTCATTTAGACCAACTCCTATGTCTCTCTCATTTTCCAAAGCAGAAATAGAGATGTCTCAATTTGGTTGCTATGGTAACCAGTATGGTTGCTATGGAGGGGTCAGTGACATTATATGATGTTCCCTGTGTGGCTACAAGTCATTTAGACCAACTCCCGTGTCTCTCTCATTTTCCTAAGCTTAGATAGAGATGTGTCAATTTGGTTGCTATGGTAACCAGTATGGTTGCTATGGAGGGGTCAGTGACACTATATAGTGTTCCCTGTGTGACTACAAGTCATTTAGACCAACTCCCGTGTCTCTCTCATTTTCCTAAGCTGAGATAGAGATGTGTCAATTTGGTTGCTATAGTAACCAGTATGGTTGCTATGGAGGGGTCAGTGACATTATATAATGTTCCTGTGTGACTACAAGTCATTTAGACCAACTCCCGTGTCTCTCTCATTTTCCTAAGCTGAGATAGAGATGTGTCAATTTGGTTGCTATGGTAACCAGTATGGTTGCTATGGAGGGGTCAGTGACATTATATGATGTTCCCTGTGTGACTGCAAGTCATTTAGACCAACTCCTGTGTCTCTGTTGTTTTCCAAATCTGAGATAGAAATGTGTCAACTGGGTTGCTATGGTAACCAGTATGGTTGCTATGGAGGGTCAGGTACCTCAATGAATGTTCTTGGGGTCGCTATTAGTGAAACAAACTCACCCCCGTGTCTCTAGCATTTTCCTAAGCTGAGATAGAGATGTGTCAATCAGGTTGCTATGGTAACCATTATGGTAGCTATGGAGGGTTCATTGACATTATATAATGTTCCCTGTGCGACTATAAGTCAATTAGACCAACTCCTGTGTCTCTAGCATTTTCCTGGGCTGAGATAGAGATGTGTCAATTGGGTTGCTATGGAAATTAATCTGGTTGCTATGGATGGGTTGGTGACATCATGTTGTAATCTACATTCAACTTAGATCAATATAAAACAACTCCCATGTTTCTACGATGTTCCACATAGAAGATATTTGACATTCAAAAATAATGTTGAAAAGTGGGCGTGGCTTGATGAATTTATGTTAAATCATTAGCAATGATTGGCTGGATTAGTTATATGCATCCTTAATGTTGCTATGACTCCATTGTGAACCAATTACAAAAGCTATTTTATAAAAGGATCATATGGGAATCAATTGCCCCATTGAAATGAATGGCAGCAATGCATCTCTATGGCCCATTGTGAGTCTATGGGAAGGCTAAGCCAATCAAATTTCGTTATTCAAATTAGTTGATTAACAGCTGCCTCCAACTGCCACTTTTTGAATCGAGGAGACATTTCTCAGATTTTGACCATGCCTCAAACAAATAAACATTACAGAAGAATCGTAAGACATATCGAGATGATTCTTTCTTTGTGAGAAGCAGAAGGCCTCAATGAAGATTATGGTGTAAATTTTTTTAAGATATGTGGAAAATTCTATTAGTTATGGCGAGTTAGAAAAAGCCTTAATTTAAAACCTTCAAGCATTTTTTTCTGGGTGAAATGCATTGATCTTAATGGAGCAATTTTCTTCCCTCGTTAAGGTTTAGCCCTCCTAGTTTAAAAACCGTAGGTCTTATGAAAAAACAACTGCATCTTTGGAAAGAGGACAAATTTCTCTACTACTTTGATATAAATTTTGTGCATAAAGGGTAAAGTTTAGTTTAGGAGAGAGGAATTGATGAAGAAGTTTGAGATGTGAAAAATTAGAGTGGAAGCTAGAGTGGAGCAGAATTAGGTCAAAATCCAAATTCTTCATTAAGCTTAAACTGTGATTTATTAAAATCTGTAAAAGATATGAAAAAGCTGAAAACATATTTTAAAAGCTGAAAATGTGTTGAATTGTTTAAAATTTGAATGATTGCTCTAGCTGAAAGTATGCTGAAGTTATGAAGGTTGAAAAAAGCTGAAGATTTAAAAGAGATTTGAAGTGTTTCCCATTCATTTCAATGGGAAAAATATTTTAAATAAAGTTGAATTTTATAAAAAGTATAAAACATTTTAATAAGAAAAATCCGAGCAGTCTAGTCCAAAAGAAGCTGAACATTTTGATGTTTGAATGGTGTTTCTAGCTTAAAGTATGCGGAAGTAGTTACCCGTCGAAAAGTGGGAGAACAATAAAAATAATAATAATAAATACGTAGGATAACAATAGTGTGAATGCCTCTGCATTCACACTAATAAGTTTACGAGAGATAACAATATGTTGGCTTTGCAAGCCAACATAACTAGATTTTAAAGTTTGCACGCAAACTTCGATGTTGGCTTGCGTTGGTGCCGTTAATGCCTTTTTTTTAAATGTTGTCAATTCCGCAACAATAACATAATCCAACCCTCATGTCTCTATGATTCTCATAAGCTGAGAAAGGTACATGCAAAATTGGTTGCTATGGTAACCAGTCTGGTTGCTATGGAGGGGTCAGTGACCTAACATATTGTTCCCCATGTCAACACGAGTAAAATACACCAACCCCCATGTCTCTATGACTTTCGTAAGCTGAGATAGAGATACGCCATATTGGTTGCTATGGTAACAGTGTTGTTGCTATGGAGGGGTCGCTGACCTAATATATTGTTCCCTATATGAATACGAGTAAATTACAGCAACCCCCATGTCTCTATGATTTTCCTGAGCTGAGATAGGTACATGCAAAATTGGTTGCTATGGTAGCCAGTCTGGTTGCTATGGAGGGGTCAGTGACCTAACACATTGTTCCCCATGTCAATACATCAACCCCCATGTCTCTATGACTTTCCTAAGCTGAGATAGAGCTGCGCCATATTGGTTGCTATGGTAGCCAGTTTGGTTGCTATGGAGGGGTAGCTGACCTAATATATTGCTCCCAATATCTATACGGGTAAAATACAGCAACCTCCATCTCTCTATGATTTTCCTGAGCTGAGATAGAGACATGCCATATTGGTTGCTATGGTAACCGGTCTGGTTGCTATAGAGGTGTCATTAACATAATATAATGTTTCAGCTGTCAGTATGGGTGAAGCTTACCAGCCCCCAAGTCTCTAGCATTTTCCTAAGCTAAGATAGAGATGTGGCTATATGGTTACTATGGTAAACAATTGGGTTGCTATGGAGGAGTTAGTGACATCATGTTGTAATCTACTTTTCATTTAGAATAATATAAAGCAACCCCCATGTCTCTACTGTGTTCCGTTCAGAAGATATTTGACTTTGAAAGTTATGTCAAAAGTGGGTGTGGCTTAATTAATTTATGTTAATTCACAAGCAATGATGGGCTGGATAAGTAATTTGCTTCCTTAATGCTAGTATGACTTTCCAGTGTCAATCAATTACAGAAGCTCTTTTACATTAGGATCTATGGGGTTCATGCTCCATTCATTTCAATGGGCCATTGAAAGTCAATGAGACACCTTTGACCTACTTATTTGAAATCAGCTTGCACCTGGAGTTATCAACTGCCAGATTTTCAAACGAGTCAGCTGACTCAACTGTCAGATTTTCAAACGATAGCAAATCTGCTGGAGAAAATCCGATTTCCATGCCTCAAACAAATAAAGATTATAGAAGAACAGTAAGACATATCGAAATGATTCTTTCTTTGTAAGAAGCAGAAGACCCTAACGAAGAGAATGCTGTAATTTTTTGTGAAGGTGTGATTAGAAATAAAAAAATTATGGCGAGCTACAAATAGCCTTCATTTGATTCTGTGCAACTGCTCATTTCAGAGAAATCCATACCCTCAAACAAATAAACATTACGAAAGAATGACCAGAGGTATTGAAATATTTCTGTTACTGTTAGAATCCCAAGATTTTAAGGAAGAGAATGGTGTAAATTTTGTGAAGCTGTGGTAAAGTTTGAATGATTTATGGCGAGTTAAAAATAGCCTGCGATTGAGATTTTAAACAGAGTCCACCAGATTTTTTGAATGGAGGTGAATGGAGCAATTATGTGCACTCGTTGTGGTTTAGGCCACCTGGCGTAAAAACCGTGTGTTTTTTAAAAATGAAAACAGCACCAACTGAAAGAGGACAAAAATCTCTACCATTTAGATATAAAATGTGTGTGTAAAGGTTAATTTTTAGTTGAGAAAACAGTGCAAGTAGCAACAAGACTGAGCTTGCTCAAAGTTAGAGTGAGCGATGACATCACCACTCTAGGGCTCCCATAGGGAATGACTTGGGCGATTTTTGGGCCGAAATTCGCGATTTATACGGAAACCGCTGGTCCAATCGGTCCGAAGAGATATAGCAACACGAGTGGGAACAGTCTGGACGACCGTGGAAAGTTTCGTGGCTGTAGCTCGAACGGGCTAGGAGGAGAAGCGTTGTAAATTTTGGACGTAGGAAAAGAGAAGAAGAATAATAACTAGATTTTAAAGTTTGCACGCAAACTTCGATGTTGGCTTGCGTTGGTACCGTTAATACCTATTTTTTAAAATGTTGTCAATTCCGCAACAATAACATAATCCAACCCTCATGTCTCTATGATTCTCATAGGCTGAGATAGGTAATTGCAAAATTGGTTGCTATGGTAACAAGTCTGGTTGCTATGGAGGGTCAGTGACCTAACATATTGTTCCCCATGTCAACACGAGTAAAATACACCAACCCCAATGTCTCTATGACTTTCGTAAGCTGAGATAGAGATACGCCATATTGGTTGCTATGGTAACAGTGTGGTTGCTATGGAGGGGTCGCTGACCTAATATATTGTTCCCCATATGAATACGAGTAAATTACAGCAACCCCCATGTCTCTATGGTTTTCCTGAGCTGAGATAGATACATGCAAAATTGGTTGCTATGGTAACCAGTCTGTTTGCTATGGAGGGGTCAGTGAC
>SRMA01026486.1:44533-195109 GCA_007224835.1 Danionella cerebrum | reverse complement strand
CCTCAAGAAGATACTATTCTTATTATATCATCTTATGTCTTTCATTTATTTTTACTTAATATGTTTCAGTGACTCAAAATACTTAGCAAATCCATGGTTAAAAAAATATTACATTGATTTTTTTTTTGTAAAGAACAGTTCCAGTCAAATGCATAATTAAGGTATAAACAGGGTTAAAAGTTAGAGGTGGAGGTTCCAAGTAAAAAGAAATAAAGATTAGAAATGTACAGAAAGCATGTTCATCCATTCTGCTCTCCATTCTGTTTCTTGTCACAATGTACTTTTATTTTAGTAAATATTTGGAAATTTCCATCAGTATTTTTTTGGAGATTAAAGTGTATTTTGTTGAAATAATTAGCCTCTTTTTCCTCCTACATTTAGGATTCAATGTTCTAATGGAAAGCTTTGAGAGCTGTTTATTTACACTTCTGTAATTATATTATGTGGCTGTATAATTTATGGTGAGTAAAAATACTGTCATAAAGTCATAATTTAGCTGCAATTTGATTTGGATACAATAAAGTATAATGCTACTTACCGTATGTGCATCTGTGGTTGATTTTTACATGGTTTATTTTTCTATTGCATTTTGGGTAAGAAATTTAAATGGAAAAGGCTCACTGCATTAACTGATCAGTGGAAGATTATTAATAAATAGCTGAAGCTTTTTTCCTTTGAATGCATTTTTATGTTATATTTACATTAAATTTAATACAATTTAATTTACACCCTACCAGAATAGGGTCTGGCATAGAGGGGGGAACACATGAAACACTGGGTACATGGTTGGGCCTTCTGGAGACTTCTGGGAGTGCTGCATACATCCCATTCTAACCACAGCAATGAACTTTTTAAATTTATTAAGTTGTATTTTAATGTGTTTCTGTGCTTTTACATAAACTGATTCAATGTTTGAACAAACTTAACATTTGATTATACAGGTCTTGGTTAATAAGTCCACTTTGAATAACATGAAATTCAAAAAAATAAATGAACACTAAAACAACACAGCAGTTAAGAAATACATAGACTTACAAATTCAGAGACTCACTCATGGTAATATGAAACTCTTTGAATTTCTGATTACCCGTTTTTTTCATGATTTTAGGTACATTTTGCACTACTTTTTAAACCCATTAAAGAACAGTATACAATTTAAAAAGACAAGTAGATCACAAGCTAAAATATTAGGTAATATCATCCGGCCTCTAGGGGGCAATGTGAAAATTTAGTAAACCCAAAGACGGAAATGTTAAGGAGGAAGACGTTTATTGCACTCTGGGTGAGAGAACTCTTCTTCATAGACAGTTTTCAAAGGTTCTTTTTGTTTCTCATAAAAAGTTTCCTGATGTTTCCTGTGCTTTTTCACACGGTGAAGCTACGAGACGATAAATCTCAGTGACTTCATGATGCGCATTGTGACATTTTTATATCACAATACATTGTGCCACGATATACTGCAAATCTTAAATGGAAGACTAGTGCTGATAAATATTTGGGTATTTAAATAAATCAGTAAACCAATTAATTGTCTCGTGTTAAGCCTGGAAACATGTTAAAGCATTGAATATTTCAATAAAAATCAAAATCAATAAAGCTTTCCTTAAATTTTACTATATTCTTGATGATTTTGCGAGCCAAATTGGTGAATTTGTAAGATTTTCAATTCATTTAACCACTGGTCAATACTTATGAGACACAACATTCCACAAGTCTGATCAAAAGTCTGAAGCATTCCAAGAGAAATCACATGAACAGGTCAAGAGGTCAAAAATAAATCACCAAGAAACCACAGCAGGGGATGTACTGATTTCACTGAAAATATGCTTTATTTCATTTGGTTTTATTCAAGGCAAACCATTGAGAAACTTACCATATGCCTTTGACAGGTCAGCGGGACGAGCTTGTGACAGCGTTTATGGACCAGCAGCTTGCAGTTGATACACTTGTAGCCCTGACGCCCCAGTCCCCATATCCTCTCGCTGCAGTGGCCACAGTACGCTTTCTGTACAAACATAAACAATCAGGGCGACTGAAGTTACTTATCTGTGATCAGGTTAGCCAGGGCCCGTCTAACCTGAGCAAACTGTGAAGTAAACGATGCCCTTCAGATATCAAACATTCTGATAACACACATCAGTATAGACCTAGATTAAGATAGGCTGGTTTATTAGGAATCAACCGGAGGTTAATCAAAATGATAACGTGCTTTTAACATTGAAATGATTTCTTCTAGATATCCTTACCAATCATCATTTAAAAAAAAAAAAAAACAGAGCTCACTGAAAACGGCATTTGCATCGTCCTTTGTTTAGATCCTGTGGACAGTTAAAAATACTCATTTTTAGAATCCCCTTTATTTTTTATTTTAAGCAAGCATGAATTTTTCACACTCAGAAATATATTTTTTTCAAAATGGACATCATACTTTTGGTTTTTAAGAGTCAGTTATTTTTCTATTCATCTAATGCAGGTTTTTAAATAAACTTAAATCTGGTAAAACGATGCTTGGATTTCTCCCTTGAAATCCTTGGATAGAAAATCTGAAATATGCAAAATACAAAAAAATCCTGCAAATACCATTTAATAGGGATACAATTGTGAATAATTTCTTCAACAAAATATTATTGTATGACTGGTTAAAATATTTGCTGCAAAATTATTTGTTAAGTAAACCTTTACGACAGAAAATAAATCAAAGATGACGAGCAGTTTATACTGTTTGGCAAAAATGTGGAGAAACAAGAGGATTTGGGCTATTTCTTTCCGGTTTCCTGGGGGAAGTCGCTATGAAAATGTGGGTTGATGGTGCATGTGCCTGTCACGGTTGCTGCTTTGAATGAAGTAGAAATGACTCACCTGTGGGTTAATTTTGGTTTTAAATATAATGTGTAGGTTTAAAAATGGTTATTAGCTTTGAATATTTTAGCTTTCTGTTTTTCAAAATTTTCTGAATTAGCTCAGACATTCGACTTCTAAGTGTTGACGCTAAACATCAACTTATATCTTTAAGAGTTTTGCCCTGTACACAGCTCCCTGCAATTTATTCATAAGCCGATTCAACACCCCTTTCTCTTCCCCACACTTTTCAGATTCCAAACTATCCAGTCCAAAAACTCCCATAAAAACAAAAAAGTGAACATCAAATGTAACCACGTAAATTTTTGCACTGCAAACATAATATGCTACAATTACATTTGCAGCAAGCAAAGCTCCTCTCAGCAGCACCTGTGTGTATTTAAAGGTGCTTTTAACAGATTGGGTTTAAAATCCCAGAGAGCACATAGGAGGACCCTGCTGACAGTGCTTGAACCAACAATAACTAGAAATAAAACACACACACACACACACACCTGCTCACACACGTTACGTGAGCCATAAATAAATGAAAACATCTTTAGCTCAGTTTGTTGTGATATTTTTATCTGCTGGGCGATAGAGAGGAATATTAGAAAAAAAGTGAAACCCTTGCAATACAAATTTACTTGCACTGCAGCATGAACACAAGCTCTGTAGAGATTTTACCTAAAGCTTTACACAAATTCTGTCTGTTTTATAAGGTAAAACTTTCCTATATTAGCCAATAATCACAAAGTATTTTCAATGAGAAAGCTAAAGTTTTTCCAACGATTAAGGTCATACCCGGGATGTGACACAACGCTAACTAAGTGACCTTTATTGACGCAGCTCATTAGGGGACAAGTATTGCACAACATGCATTTAAATCTGTGAAAAGAAACATAGTTAATCATTGAAAACTACTCTGGTAATATTATGTCAATCACCAAACGCTGTGAGGCGTCTTATACTGGAGCTGGAAATGTCTGTTTCCAAATGAAACCTAAAAGAATTTTCATAAAACCTGGAGCTTACTGAAGGGTGACTAGAAGGCAACATTAGATCCAAAAATCATCAAAAATGGAATGATTTTATTTACTACTATAATAATAGATTCAAAATTAGATTTTTTTATTGATTTAAGATTTTGAAATTGCAAGGAATTGCTAATTAATTGCACAGGACTCCAAAATATAATTCTCATGATTCACATCATTCCTACTCGATTGAAAACAGCCAGTGTGGATGCCACACACACTGGTGCATTGGTTAAAACAACAAAACTAAGTAAAAGACAGCTGGATTAAATAAAAAAATATATTTATGTACAAATAAAAGTCATTAGCAGCTGTTCCATATATTAGAACAGATCCAGTGTGAGAGTATGATAGCAAACTAAGCTTTAAATATCATTTTAACATCTCATACTTAATTTTTTCATGTTAAATTTGAAGTATGGAGATATCTTGGATGCACCACATTTTTAAAAACCTGAAAACACCTCGCTCTGAGCAAACACTTCGTGTGAAAGGAACTCGCTGGGTGCCATCAAATAAATTTGACAGGACTAATAATAATATAAAAAGGTATTAGAATACAGTAACACATATAAACATATGAAATACATTAAGACAAATAATTGTTAAAATGAAAATAAATTGAGATAGCAACAATGTGTTTGTAAACCCCACCAATACTGGTCAGATCAAGAATCCAGTCAGGACAGTGGATTACACCTTAATCATAATCACAAACACCACGGAGTTAGAAAATGCATACAACTGGGACAAGCATGCAGTGCAAATATGCCAGAGATAGAAATATCGCTTAAGATAAGAAATGAATGCACTGCTCCAGTTAAACAGATACGAATACTCTGAGGTCATTCACAATGACATCATCTTTGAATCGTGGAAGAATGAGAATGATCCTCCACATCACAGTGTAGCCCTGATCACCTGAAATGCCCCGTATATTCAGCACACTAATTATAATAACTGGTGGGGACTAAAAAATCTGCACCACGACAAAATCCTCAATCCACACGAGTAAAACTGGTCCTTCAGCCCACACAAGAGAACAACTTGTGCTCCAACAGAAAAGCGTGCAATTTGATTCTGCTCCTTCAGGACTTGGCATCAGGTCTCTGTGTACCGCTGGGTTACACAAGAACTCATCTTGAAGAGTCAGAACTCATAGAGCCGTCACGAATCAAAGCGATTTACATTCATTCTCTGCTCCCTGACGTTCATTTGATAGAGAGGTTTACCCACCAGTTTTTAAACACTAGATACACAAATGATGCATAAAGTACACGGTGTCCCGTGAAAGAGAACATGCCATGACTTTCACCAAACAACATTAGTGCAGTTCACCTTTGCATAAGAAATATGATACTATTTTATTTAACATTTAATACAAGAACAGGGTAGAACTGTGGCATTGTGTTCAGCACTGCTGTCGCCAAATGACAAGCTTGCTAGTTCAGTTCCAGATCTTTCTGGGAGGAGTTTGAAAGTTCTTAAGAGTCCTTTCCCCGTGATTTCATAAGGTTTCTGAAGAGGTGTCCCAATCCTCCCTTCAACGAAGGGCAGTGTAGATTTCTGTTTTTACCAGTGTTATTTTGGTCAACGATGATGATAATGAAATTAATTTATTGACAAACCTTTTTTGTGATGATAACAAGGCATGGCGTCTCTGTTTTGATGTAAACTTGAATGAAGATGAAACAAGAGTGAAGAACAATGTTAATGAGTTGATGGTTAACTGAACGTTCAACCTGATAGGCATTTCTGTATTTCACTATTCATGGCTGTAATCTGTCATTTAAAATGTAAAGTATCTACCGCCGCAAGTTAACCCTGGTTGGTGGGCTTGGTGGTCGGAGACATTCGTACATTTTCCAACCCGCTTATTCTCTTTTTGGGGGTCTGCCAGTGCCTATCTCCAGCGCACATTGGGCGAGAAGCAGGGGTACACACTGGACAGGTCGCCAGTCCATCGCAGAGTGGAGTGACATGTTTACTTTATCCTATCAGAATAGTCTTATGATGTCAATGAAAAGTTTTTTTTATTTATTTTTTTTTCCTAATTTCCAAATTACATCAAAATATTATTTATTATATTAAAAAATGCCCAGCACTATGCCAATCTTTCATAATGAGTTGGCTGACGTATAAGACAGAATTTACCTGAATTTACAGTGGCTCTAAATGTGACTGATGCAGAGCAATATAACAATATTTAAAAGTCTTTATCATATTTACTGCGGGGTTCAGAATGCAGGTCAGTCAGCTAAGAAAACTGAACTCAATTAGCATTGACCGACTTTTTATTCCATCTGAAGAGCTGGGAAGGGAAATGCATGGAAATGATGTGAGCAAATCACAAGCATGTGTCAATTCCCATTAAAACTGAGTTAATATCCATAAACTGAGGCATTTGAATCAAACAAAGTGATCTTTTACCTGTTAAATAAAGTGCTTACAGCTGAGTTTTATAATAGGGCCAAACAAAAACAAATCCTTCAGAAGTTAGATGAATCAGAACATCATTGCAGAAAAAATGAGGACTATGAGTAAACCTCAAACCTCTTTAGGAAGCATCTACTCTGTGTAAGTCTTTGGTTCAGTGGCAGTTGCTTTTATTACCAGTGTTTGATGTTTAATGAGACACTAAAGCACAAACAGTCTGGCTGAAACTCCACACCTGCCACCTCCATCGCCATGCCAACAGATGCCAATTTCCTTATTTATTGCATCATAAATTAATCCCTGTGAACTTCAGACTCAAATTTGAGGAAAAACTCTGCTAATCCACAATCCACAAATTGACCCAAAAGGAAATAAACCCAGTAAACTGCACAAATCCTGTTTCAATCCACCACGTGATGTGATTTAAAAACAATAAAGGCTTCAGAATGTATCTGTAAAGTTTTGAAAGGGGATTTGACATGAATGTTTCTCAAAGAAAAGATGCCACAAACATATGATGGATTAAAGGAAAAAAGGAAAAATGAACAAAAGCCTTGAATGTTAGTGGATGTATGTACTGGTATTCTATGTTTCTTTTCCAGTGGGTCTAAAGAGTGCTGAGATCACAGAGTGACAGAAGAGAAAATGTGCCTTTGAAGAAGGACTGAGAAAGAAAACAACATGACCTACTTCACTTCATCCCTTGTTTCTAAGGACGAAGAGGGGATAAGTAGGAAGAGAATTAAAGAAACGGCATAGGGATGCAGAAGAGAGTGAATACTGATCCTCATGCCACTTAAAAATTATTTATATTGGGGTTTGAAATGAAGAACAAGTATTAAACCATAAAAAATCTTGTGAATTATGAAAATGATAATGTTCATAATGTAATATAATTTAATGTCCCAAATATATTCACCTAAAATACTGGGATAAAAATCACTGAAAAACATTGCAGCATATGATCAGTTGATCATCAGTTTCTAAATCTTTTATATTCACTGATATCAAAATAGAATCGCAGGGGTCAGGTAGTGCAATCCTTTATGGAAAAGTGTCATAAAATGAGTAATAACATCTCTTTTTTCATATCAACAAATATTCTGGATTCAAAAAGTAAAAAGAAAAAAGAAAAAGGTAGGTAGGTTGGTAAAAAGGTAGATAGATTTATTTATATTTAGACGAGCAAAAGTATCTTTTAAAAGAGGCGTTTACGAGTGAAATTATTCCAATCAATGTTATTTTTTAAACAAAGTTCCTTAAACAAAGTTTTTCTTCCAGCCACACCAGTACATTGATTAATCAAATGGATACAGTGATCAGTGAGTTAAGTGAATGTAAGTGTGTACAGTACGAGCGTGGTTGAGGAAGAGAGAGAGAATAACAGCGTTGTGTGCCTGTGTGTGTGTCAGAATTGTTCACACATAAAATGTACACATGTGGAGTTTATCGTAACTCAGGTCACTTTATAACTGGCTCTAATAAAATCTCTTTTTTTTTTTTTTTGAAAAAAGCTAAATTAATTCTAAGTGCTGATACTTTCATTGTTGTTTCGGCAATTTTTGGATTCTCAGTCCTGGCTTAAATTTTACTAAAATCGTTGGTGAAAAAAAAGTCAGTGAGACAGACTTTGGACCTTGAAAATTAGTGGATAAATCATTACTTAGTGGACCACCATAAATGCAGTCAACAAACAAACAAACCAGAGTCTCCAACACTTCCACTAGAGAAGGTTGAACTCACCCTGTTAAAGCGCTTGGCCTGGAAGAGGTGACCATTCACCCGGTACAGTTTCCTCCATCGTCGAGCTCCACGCCGATAGATCGATTCTAGGAAAGAGAGGATACAGTTGTAAACCAGCAGCATGGAGGAAAAAATAAATCAATTCCAACACTGAACGAGGGAAGATGTTCTTGACCCCTGCCAAACAGATAGAGAGAGATTTCAACAGCAACTGAATAAAAACATCTCAAAGAAGTACGATATTTATCCCTCTCACTATCAATCCTTCCTTCCCAGACTCATCTGACCCAGCCCGCTCTTCTCACTCTCTTGTATCTTTTCTCTTGTCGAGCTGCTCTTCCCGGAAACATCTCTTTGGTTGCCTGAATGTACAAAGTGACAAGCATCTGGATTGACCTACATTGATTCGAGGAGAGAACACTTTGATCTGCAGCTTCTCAGGGGTTTTGTCTAAAACTACCTTCATATTATGAATGGCGTGACCTTTCTAGAAGGTTTCAAACATGTAATGATTACAGATAAGGTTGACTGTCTCCATCTGAACTTAAGCGTAGTAAACAATTAATTTCACATACGGACTTAAAAACTAATTACCCATCTGTAATAATGCAAAAAGAGCCATCCAAAACTATTCAAGCCATTAAATGGGAAATGCTACTTAGACACTTGTCTCAGTCCTAAACTCATGGCATACACCCTCTTGTGATAGCATTCAAAATAAAACACTTCAAACTACACGATGGCTACACCAGAAGCAACAATGACAAAGTAATGACTTCACAAGTGTATTATTTTTATATGTGTGAAATAAATAATAATTAAAGCTGCAAGCAGTAATCCAAATAGCTCTCATACCATTCACCATACAACAAGATCAGTCTTTTTCAGGTAATGTATTCAAACAAAATCTATTCAAATTTCATAAAAAATGGACAAATTAAATAATGAAAAAGCATTAAATAAAGTGTTAAATAAATATTGTTGTTTTATTGTAATGGACAATATTATTATGGGTGCAAGAAATACCTCACCAATGTCAAATACTGTATTTCCTGTGGCCACCTGGTGGCTCTATACTGATACTGTAGGTTGCTATATCAATGTTTTCACATGTGTCAAGTTTAACCCCATTCAGAAATTCTATTAGGAAGTTATTAGCAACTTCCTGTTTGTGGTCGAATTAAATGTTCTGACAACCGCTGTCTGCGCATAGTTTAGGAAATGCTTGGCTCTACTCTGTGGCTCAGTCAGTAGCGCATTACCCAAGTTCAAACCCCAGGGGATCAAACTTCAAAGAAAACAAAAACTGACCAACACTATTAATTCCTTGATATGCAAGTCACTTTGGATAAAAACATCTGCCAAATGAATAAATGTTAAAGAAATGTTAAAAAAACACACTGTACCAACTTAAATTATCAGAGTTGAGTGGGTTGGGTTACTACATCATTCAAGTTAAACAAATGCAAGAGAAATCCATAACACCACCATAAAAACACCAAAGAAGAAGAAATGTGAGTGTTTCTGGCTGTGATGTTAAATGAAGTTGGGATTCTTTCTGGCCAATATGTGAGCTCAACAACTGACCAGTCAGCAATCAATTTTCAAAGTGATAGTCTGCTTTTAGAACCTCATGCAAATGGGTACCAAAAAACACACAGAGGCAAACCGTTGCCTTACAAAACATGTGTATAGAAAAATGGCATTAAATGTACATAATCTTGCTCTGTGCCCCCTATTTTGTCTTTCAAAGATGTCTGTTTCAGCAGGCACTCATCATCTTCAGGCATGAGGAAGATGCTGAGAATTGAGACGTTTCATGTTTCTGCACTCTACAACACTTTGGTTACATAAACTCGGTTAAAACTAGCAAGTGTCAGAAAGCTGCTAATGAGCACCGGAGGACAATCAAGCCAGCAAAACTTATTTATACATAAAAGAGAGATAGAGAGATCTAAGCAAAATATAAAATTAAAGTCTCAGTAAAGCCTTTAGAAACGAATGCATGGCACGATGCACTGCTTGGATGTTAAACTCTAATAATAAATCATATTCCACTTTGGAGAGTTAGGCTCAGAACACTAAATAAACAGGAATTCAAAGTATTCCTCATTTCAAAATGATTTAAGATGAATCATTTATTACTAGAAGATGATGAAAGTGACTCTTACAGAACAAAAAAGACGTTCCAACGGAGCAGTTTAACATGAGAAGATCTTTAGGATGACAAAAATTACACAACTTAATGTTAACTTTATTCAAAGCAGACCTAGATCACAACAATGTTGCCGTTTGTTGCATGACATCATAGTGATTGAGTCATTATGAATCACTCAAGTGATTCCCTCAAGAACTGCTTTTAAAGCCTCTTTGCTCGACAGAGTGATGCTGATCGTTTGGAAATTGCATGGTTAAGGGTGCGGCAGGCACAAATTCACTTTTTCCATCATCGCCATGGCAACACAGGGTCTCTCCTGTGCCATTCATGCCAAATGCTAGCAGCATAAGTGGATGACAGCCGAAACGCATGCAGAAACGCGTCTCAAACATCTAGAGATGAACAGCTGGAATGAAGTTTGTACGTGTGATGTTATGGTTCAAAGACAAGTGTAGAAAAGTGTCATTGAAATATCTTTTGGTATCAAAGAGAAGAACTCGCTCTTCTTCGGAAACTTCAAGCTATATCTCTATCGGTTGAATAATTACATATATCATTAGTGGATATACTTTCATTCTATAGCTCAAGGTGAAGAACAAGGGAGTTACAACAGTAAGACCATGGTTTAACCTGCTTGGAACACATAAACTGCCAGGATTCACCTTGAAGACCGCTTGGAATCAAGGCATCTATTGATGAAAAAGAAAATGCATAGAACAATAAATACCTTGGCTGGAACACTGAGAATAAAACTTTCATTTTCTCTGTTTGTACAGATCTGCTTAATTGTGTGTTTCCCTAAACTTGAAGTTAAAAAAAAAAAAGGTTTTGAACGAACAAGTTTTGAAAAAAAGAGGGTCCAATTAGTACTTGCAAGGTGTACCTAATAAAGTGGCCAAGGAGTGATTTGCCACTGACCCCGACATTTCAAGAAAACCTTTTGAAAAGCTGATCTGTTGCTGTGTTTACACGGAAACTCAAGAACAAATATTCCAGTTAACTGTGACCATGTTGACAAGGCCTAAATTTGCTCAAAAAAGGCTTAACGTCAGCACAGTGTTGATGATCTGAAAATACTGAACTTTTTTCAGTGTTTGTGCCAAGACTGTGGACCACCTGATGATGTTTCCATCACAACACTCTTAACTAACACACTGGGGCTAATTAAAACAGCGACGAGAAGGTCTTTCGCACTGACATCATCATTGAGTTATACCGCTTATCTTATTAACTTCACCCTGGTTCAGAGGAAGACCACAGGAAACAAGACTCTGCTGTTGCTATAGTTACAGTCAAAGCATTAGTTATAGTCATTAATTCTAATACTGACCACAGACAGAATAAGAGAAACCTGTGTCTACAAGCTATAGTTCTCAGCTCACATGACATTTAACAGTTTACCTTGCTATACCAGCAGTCTAGAAAAGTGTATTTTATTCCTCAAAACAAGAAGAAAAACAGGTTTTTACCAGAATAAATGACATCAATGTGCAAATATCACTTGTTATGAAATTTTCCATTAATTTTACCAAACACATAATACATATAGAAATTGTTGAGCCAATTTTCATTATTTTACATGGAGGGTTCAATAACTTTCAAGGCATAGAAACAACTTTTCAGCTTGTTCACGTTCAGATTCTGTGCAGGACCTACAGTAAAAACTTCTAGTTAAACATGCAATCACAAGTACTTTGTACAAAAATAACAGCACAAATGAAATGACCAAAACATTATTGAATGTGTTTTTACAAAATTACAAAGTACCAAAACATCAACATCTTCCTAAGATGTTACTATGACACATTCAAAAAAAATCCATTGCATTCTGAGTATCAAAAAATGAACTACTAAGTATACTAATTCCTTCCAGTAAATTCTCTTGAAAAGAAGAATTCAAGGCCGAACAAACCATGTTAAGCATTAATACTGCAACACAGCCATGAACAAGGATTGCATTCTGACACATTCCCAACTGAAATCCAAATTTCCATTAAAAAACAAGTTCCATAAATGCAGACGAAAGTTAAATGAACACATTGTAAATTGAGATATGATGAGAGATATTAACAATATGTCACCATAACGTCACTCCTGCGGTCCATAATTAACCAGTGACCCCAACAGTTTTCTCAAAGTGAGCACAACAGATCATTACAAGTCTGTCCTTGATCAGGGGATGGAGGGCGACAAGGCACCCGAGGGTATATCCAAGCTTGGAATAGGCTCAACACTGACATTCTCTAAATCCCAAAACAGAATCATTATAGCATTTTCCTCACCGTTTAAGCAAAACTGTTTACATCCATCATCACCTTGACCACATACACACTCTGCTGCACACTTCAAGACCAACGATAGGCCATCAACATTGCAAACTTAACATTCTCACTCAGGCATTATCGATATCTCTCTAACTGGACAGCAGTTACGAGCGTGGCTGAGGAAGAGAGAGATAGCATTGTGCACCTGTGTGTGCATCTGAAACAGATTCAACAAAACAGTGTTTATGGCTTGAAACACTATTAGTTAATGGAGTTTACTCAAGTAAAAATTTTGTATAGAAAATAGAAAAACAATCTTTCTTTGATGTTTTTATTGCTATTAGGGCACTTGACACTGGAATCTCATTGCGTTCATATTTTAATGAACATATCATCCATAACAATGTGAGTGTGAGAATTATCAGATAGATTTTGTATTTTTTGCCGTATTTAAACCCTTGACATTCTTTTACTATTCTTCACTTTCCTTTTATTAATACTTTTTATTAATCCTTTGCTCTGTTAATCATTTTTATTAATGAGAGTTTTGCATTTTGCAGCATATTTAACTTGAAAGAGATAAAAGTAGCAATAAAATAGGACTTTGAAAGTTCAACATAAGTGATGCAGCCCCAGCGAGACACAGGTACCACATGGCAGAGATCCAAATGTCTGACCTTAAAATGAACAAAGGTTTTGGAGCCGGAAAGTCTGCTCTGGACTCCTTTGAATACAGTGCTGTAATTGCTGGGAAAAACTGCAAGAGTAAAAGCTGGACTCCTTCTTTTGACTCACAAAATCTAAGACCACATCTAATCAACAATATAAAGCACACTTTGTCATTTTAAAATGTATTTGCAGCTAAATTATCTACATTTAATTAAATGGGCATGAACTGGATGTTTGAAATTGTCCATGCTCCACGTTATATTAAAAGAGTTGAGGAAAATTGCAAAAACATGCGAACAAATAACAAAAAATGTGTAAGAGAAGAAGAGCTCAGCTAGATGTAGGAATATCCTGATATATATTTGAGGATTGTCAGTGGGATGCCTTGTTGTTGCTTTGTTTTGTAGACATGCACCAAGCACCAGGGGGGTATTCCAGAAAGCTTGGTTAACTTACCATATGATAAATCATAACCTCTGGGTTGATTTACCCCAAACAGGCATACCATGAGTATGTCGGTTCCAAAACACCTGAGAAGAGTAAGTTTAATCAACCTCCAACTGGTTACCCAGAGTTAATGCGCGTGCACGGTGCATATATAAAGACATTTTCAATGGATCGCCGATTTCACGAGTCACCAGGGAAAGTCAAAGCGAAAAAAAGAGAGCGGCGTATTTCACAGAGGCGGAGTTGGAGGTTTTAATGCACGCTTATGAGGAGTTTAAGCCAATAATATTAAAAAGAAGCAATACAGCTGCATCAGCTAAAGCAAGAGAGTTGGCTTGGCAAAAAATAACGGACAGAGTAAATGCGTGAGTGTATTAAATTACAAATTTGGTATTGGCTCCCGTTTTATTATAATACAAAATAATGAAGTATGACTTATACAGCCTTTTGAATATGTTATATCACTACGAAAATAATTAATACATGTATAGATATACATAATATGACTAAATATTAAATATGCGTCATAGATTTTACTACAAAGGACAAACCTGCCACTCTGTGGAATTCGTCTTTAATAACAAGCAGAGGTTTATGGCCAGGGAACTGTACAAACATGGGTAAGAACTGTTTAAGTGCCAGACATACTGTACGAACGGCTCTACACACAGTTGCCTTTCCACATGCTCTGAATCGCCCACACTGTACAAAAAATGTCCAGACGCAAAAAACCTAAGTGCTATGCACAGAATGTTTTCTGTGCTAAGCGCAGAACCGCGGTTTGTCACATTCGCGATATGCGGTTTTAAAAGACGTGTTAAATAAACTAACGAATCTTTTGAAAAACGATAACGCTCTTTCAAATATTCATTAGGGTATGCAAACACATCAATACGTGGTCTTATAACCCTCTCCCGACGAAAAAAAACTCGTATAATTTGTGCTTCTACGTCCACAGGATCCTCATCAAAAGGGCACGCCATGCTCACCAACCTTCTGAAACGAAGTTACACTGAAACATAACCTGCTCCCGAGCAGGTTATCTTCAGAGAGTCAGTTGCTATGGTTACATACATACCCAGAAAGTTACCTCCGTTTTTGGAACCGAAAGTTGAGGTTATCCACGAACTTATCCTTAAACATACCCAGGTATGTCACATAACCTGCTTTCTGGAATACCCCCCAGGTCAAAATCTTTCTGTATTAGATTATTTAATTTTAATGGATCTCTATATATTTGTTGTTGTTTTTTTTTTTTTAAATGAATCATTTTTAATATTGTACAGCACAGAAAATAGACTTTTTAACGGTGCTTCATAAACACAAGTTGAGCATGGGTGAATAAAGTATGTAATAGAAAAAAATATTTTGAATCCTAGATAGAACAGGAAGTTACATCATAAACAGGAAGTTACATCACAATGGCTCTATAAATCAGGTAATTGGTAATCTCGGTCTATCTCTTCCAGTGTCTTCATATTAATGGATAATCACAACATTTCAATAACAAATATTGCTTAAAATTTTGGAAACCATGTAGAGAACCTGAATTCATAAGATTTTAAACTTTACACATACAACCTAAACATAAACCAGCGCATTTCCCCTACATTAAATAGGAGGGGTATCCTAATCGCCAAAGCCTTAAGACTGAAAATCTGGCTCTAGGCTTGATTTTATTTTTATACAGAACCTCACAGCAGAGATAATTCACCAGATGGATCTATAGTTTGTTGTTCAAATTCAATAAGTATAATATTCTTAATTTTCACTGTAATGCCTTTCCTGCATCTATAGATAACCCCTCCCGGAACATATAACACTTAAACCCCCCTTAAACCTTGGGGTAACAGTCTACTTCCAGTCAAAATTAATGCTCTAATGCTTTCAACAGTATGATGATTATCAAATGTATCCTTTTTTTGCTTTTCATTTCCACTGTTGAATAGTACTCAAAGTTCACAAACAAAGGCAACAAACTCAGTTGATTCCCTCACCCCCGCTAAAACAGGCGCTGATCCCTCCTGCGACATTCTGAGAGCAAATCAGTGTTGTATCTCCCCACATTCTTCCTCCTCCCTCACCGGTCTGAGGAACCACAACGAGGGAACACAACAGCCCAGCGACACCTGTCAAATCCTTGATCGCCAAGGAGAAGCCCGCCATGGAGCACTGGAGAACCTCCGTTCCAACTTAACCAGAGTGTGTTTGCGAGAGGAAAAAGCAAAAAGGGCGCAGACTCTGAGAGCAGGGTGGCTTCGAATGGGTTTGACTCACTTCCACACATTGTTGGGTGGGCTGGCAGGAAGATGATAAAGGGGCTTTCCTTTGCTGTTTTGAGGGTGTGTAGGATCAAAGCTGGCTGCTTGTGGGATTCGAGTTGAATGCAACACACGGCTGGAACTGAAGGACACAGCAGGGGCGCAACAGTCCAGTGCTTTTCTGGACAAGGGCTCTTATATTCGCCAACAGCGGGACATTAAGCAAACACAGAAACAGTAACTCTTCTGTCCTTGGACACTCTTTTTTAATGTATTTGTATCAATATTTTTATGATAAGAACATGACATTATTTTAATTAAAATTAAGGTAATTCAATGTAAAATAAAACATTCAATGTTTTCACTCAGAGAAATTATTCTAATGTAAATAATCAAGGCTAAAATGGCTGAATATTTAATAAAATATTGGAAACTTACTAATGGTAAATGACAAAACATATTTTACACACTGAAGTAATTAAGTAACTGCTGGAAAGTACGCATTATCGTTTGGGGTGATGTGAGCCATTTTAATTATTATAGCAAAACCTTATCAACTCAACAATGCTATAAATTTGGACCTTATCAACTCAATAATGTTAGAAATATGCATCAAATTATATTTAAAAGGGAGTTCAGTGATCAACCACGATGCCTTAATCCAATAGATCAGACTAAATATAATTACTGTGGGAGTTAGTATGAAGCACAAGACTCACACAAAGCAAACAAACACACATACAGAAACCCTCGTGAGTGTTGTTGAGCTCTCCAAGTATCCAATATTGTTTTAATTAATGTGATATTGAAGCCTTGTAAGATGTTAAAGCAATCAGATCACGACAGATGATCATGACTGCTAGCACACTTCACTGTGATGCAACTCCTCTGATCTGCTCTGGCGTGGGATGGGAGTGTATCTGCGCACTGTGTGGGTTTCGCTGGGCCCAAGCCAAACAGAAACACATCTCATACCAATCATGGAGTCAACGCTTTGTGACAAATGGCACCTACTCAACATACTTGCACAAGCAAAATTCAATGAAGTTTGTATCAGTTTGGGCAAGCAACTGAAAAAAGAGTTCACAGTGGTAAACCACGTCCTTGTAAGCTGATCCTAAGCCGGTCAGCTTTTGCAATACCTTGTACATTTGTACCTGCTGTTTATTCTCACAAAGGCAGGTCTAATTTCAACTCCTGAAATACTGTATTTTCTTATACAATAGAATTTTTGCAGAACAACCACCCTTAAGGCCAGTTTTGAGAAATGCCGCTCAAAAAGAATGGATTCCTCGTCTAGCAAAGATTTTTTGTCAAGTCACTCATATCAGACTAAATATGTGTGATCTGTACAGATGAACCATAGAATCTGTACAGATTCAGATGCTCTGTAAATGGTTTTAAAATGTTAGTAATTGAGCATGTTGACATAATTGTTCATTGAACTATAACTCATGCTGTTTGTTCTAACGCATCGATAACTTTAGACAAATACATCATAAGCTAGTAGTGGACAGACTTAATAAATGTTCGGTTGCACTTTCCATTCAGCACGTTTCTTGTCTCAATCACTGTCCGATCGTCAGCAATTTTCCTCCACAGATTCTCCTTCAGGCCATTGTCCTTGTTGTGTTTCTCATACAATACACTGTTTATATTTGTATAAACAAAACTGATTAATTGTTGACCATTCATAATTTTGCCTGAATGTTTACTATAGTTGCTATAGCCTAGCAGCAAGCTGCATTGTGATGGAGGTCAGAGAAGTTTCCATCAGACATGTTTGTTGCTGGGAAAATCCTCCTGGGGCGAAAAGATAATTTTGCCCCAAGTATAACATAAACATAGTTTAAAAGTAGATATTAACTTGGTAAACAGATCTATTAATCTGCAGGTTCTACGTATTCACAGGCAAATTATAAATGACCACATTATTATTTTAGGTGTGGAAATACCCCAAAACACTGGTCCCTATTGAAAGAAAATATTGAAAAGGTTTCCCACCCAAACTTGGAATGTCATTACAGGAAAGAAAACCTTGTCTCTTAAGCAATTTCATGTGTCATTTAGTCTTAGACTTGCCCTCCTACAAAACTATGAAGTGGGAATAAACTCCAAGCTCAAATGGATTTAGGTTACTTATATATTTGAGGCCACATTGTGTCTGAAGAGCACAAAGCAAACGCTGATAAATATAACATTTAACCTCTCAACATTATTATAATTATATAAAATGCTGTCTGTCAAGCAATTGTTCCTCGAAACTTACTTCAACTATTGTGGTGTAATCAAAAAAAAAAACACAGTAGTTACTTAAGTCTCTCATATACTATTTCTTTCAAACCACTCTTCAGGATACTCAGGCACTATAGCCCAGCTTACAATGAGTTTATTTCTAAAGTTGTTGAAAAGCACAAAAAAATACATAAAAGTAGGAGCCATAGCTTCAAGTTTGTAAAAGTTATTCGCGAATCACTTCTCCGTCTTCATTGCTTTTTTTATTCCCTTGTAAAAACACCACTTTCAGAGCATTAAAATCATATGAAGCACTTCCTCTCTTGTGTACTAGTCACTGATGAGGTTGACCCTGCAAACCGAAACACCCATGGGGCAACGCATGTGTGTCTGTGTGCAATGCATTAGTATTAGTCTATTATTACATAACTACTGCGCTGGGCTCTTCACAATGATTATAGATTTTTAGACACTGGAATAAAAAAATGACTTCTGCTTTGCGCAGATCCAATGAAAATATATCACTAAATATTTAAATGTTTAAAACTTGGGGCAGAGAGTTTGGAAATATAACCGTCACACCCTGTTATCTCCTCCATTTCAGTCTCCCTTTTCCTCCCGTCATCCCTTTTCACCCTTTTCATCCCAAACGTGCTCTTTGTTTATGTTTTATCTTTGTTTAACTCATGGGGGAAACTTTTAATGAAGAAAAAAACGCATATAATATTAGGATCATAAATAAATATCATCCCTAGATTGATGTACGTTATTAATTATATTAATGTTGAATTCTTTTCAATGCACACGTGGCCTGTGAAAATGAAGTCTAATATTTTGGTTTTTGACAACGTTAGTACTTAGGTTAAGCTAATTCACCTCTCTGTTGAATTTTGTATTGAAGCAGACACATAGAGAACCGAACGTAATCACAGAACTTGATCAAAACACCTCAAGGTAAAAATAGGATCTTAATTCACAAGATGTAAACAATGCAACGCCACAATTTCTACGATAGAAATAAACATCTAAAACGAAGCCTCCTTGCAGCTGAGGATATCCTGGTGCTTTTTTTATATTTTGAATATGTCCTTGAAGCTCCCAAAGTGAAAAGATAACCATATTTCATTGTGCATGATGAGTGCTCAGGATTCCCAATCCAGAAATATTGTCCAATCAGCTTGTGGACCTCTCGCTACATACCTTTGAGTTCACGTTAAAAAGTGCAAATGAGTATGCTAACTAAATCAAAAAACAAATGTATTCTTTCATTATTTGCTCCAGATGAAATGAAGCAAACAAATCAAACTACCAAAACGCAAAAACTAACGTCAATCCCAAACTTTAACAAACTGAGCTTCGATACATAAAATGTATTGAGGTAAATGTAGTTAGAGGGGAACCAAACACTATTTTACTGTGTGGATTTCACCAGTGGAAGCCCATCATATTGATCCATGAACTAAAACAGAATCTAATCCATGAATGGATTAAAATGAAAAGGATCTCACTGTCAGAAAGTACAAAAGGGCAAACATATTATCACACCAGTCAACCCGGTCAATACAGCTTGAAAATTACTTACTTTGTAAACAAATAAAAGCAAAGACTGACAACCGAGGCTGTGATGTCACTATTGAAGTCCTATAAGCTCAAATGAACACTCAGAAAAGAGGACAGTTAAAAAAAGGACACACGAGACAAAGAGGAAGAACTTTCAGTGCCACAGAGAAATTTAAAGCAAGAATAAACTTTAACTAGGACTAAAACATGCCTTAAAAGTCTAACCATGACTTAAACCTAATAAACATTTAATTGTAGTTTGATTTAAAAGAGGCATTGAGACATAAATGTTACCAAAAGCAGGTTTAAAGTCATCTATATTGTGAACGTTCTCACTCATCTACACGAAAAAAAAATCTCCTACTTCTCCTCCAAAATCACAGTCTTCCTGTCTTTGTCTAAGCATAGTACCTTTGACTCGCAGATAGAACAGCAGTGTTAGCAGCATCCCTGCACAGGCTGGTGATGCCTGGACCCACTTCACGATCCCACTTGCATCCCCCCTTCCATTTTAACAGGAGCTCAGTATATGTGTACCTTTGGACCCAACTGATTCGCTCAAACTCACAAGCAAAGCATCAAACACCTCTCTGTCTCCCCCTGCCTTGCATACAGACATCTGAAAAGCACTCTGAGCATGCTCAGTTGGACTTTCCTTGATGTTTTTAGGTTGTTCCAGTTCTTGTTTCACGAGGACCCCTGCAGGATGTTCCCCTTGCTTGTAGATACTTGTAATACCCCACCCCAGCCACATGAGGGCAAAACTCACTCTTTGGATAACTCTGGCCTGGATTTGTGTCTCTTTGGGGACTTGGTGCTATTTTTAAGCCCTATGAAGCAAGGAGACGATTCACGCAGGTGAAAAGAGCTTCGGGATTTAAAGAGTGACATTTAGTAGAGATACGAGGGGAGATTTTCACTGGGGAGCAATGGGAGACTATTTGAGCCTTGGTATTTGAGATTTACCAAACTGCATTTGAAAATAAAAAGAGAAATATCATTACAATTTTTACTCTACTTCTACTGATGGAGACTGATCGGTAATATGCCTTTATTTGATTATATCATCTACAGTTTCTTTCAAAACCATTTCCAAGTTCATTAGAGAAATCAGAGTTTGACAATGCATACATCCTCTGGGGATGAGACCTTTGGAACCATAAATCCTGAAAATTTCTCCATAACTTTGTCTTTCTCTATTTCATTCTTCCCCTGCACACCCCTTATTTCTCTCCTCGACTGGCTGTTGTTGCAACAGTTTAAAGGTTATGAAAGCATTTTTTAAATACCTGAAGAATGAGAAAACTCTCTTTCTTTATCAGAGCCGGGCCCTCTAGAGGAAACTCTTCTTATCAGAGGATTTTAACCTCTACCAGTACTTCACCTTCAACACATTTTCTGCCACTCAAACCAGCAATAGCGGAATTCCTTAACAAATATTTTTTCTCAACAAAATGTGCGACCGTCTTTCAGTTTTATTTTACAGACCGTAAATCGGTGTTATCAGTGCTACCTAGTGGTACAAATTAGGGATAACCCATGGAAGTAAAAGACCTGTGAAATGGCCTGTTTTACACATTTCTGGTATAAAAACAGACACAACAGCATAAAAAGTGCTTGGAACAGTGTAAACGGTTTAGAAGGTTCATCTGGTTTTGACCTTCGCTTTGCAATTTTGGGGAGTGATGAAATTTTATTTTGTCTCAACCTTTTTTATTTTTGTCATAAAACATAAATTGTCAGGAACTCGAGACAGAGAACTCAAATGCAGGAGCTTAAAGATTTTATTCACCAAGTACAAAGTAAAACCTCCACGGGGGAAGGAAAACCTGTCTTAAACTAAAACTTTCTCCAAAGGAGAGCAAGCTATAACTAAACTAAGAAATAAACAAGGCCAGAAAATTAATCTTTACATAGATATAGCCTGGAAGGCGCAAACACGGACCGGGACCAAACTCACGTTCAGAGTCGCAAAATGCTACAATAAACCCGCGCTGCTCGCAGGCAGACCTGGGTAAAATATAGAACAGATAATTAGCACTAGACAGAGAACACCGGGACAAATGATGAGCGAACAACTGAACAGGTGGAAATGATCAGGGAAACGCACGATCACAATTGAGAGAAGAAAGACGCAGAACGGAAAAATCCGGATGGATGTGGCAAGCCAATTGTACATTTAAAGTTGAGCTTTAAGCCAAACGATCACAAAGAAAAGGGAGAACGTTGAAAAATAAAGCAAAACGAGAAGAAAAGGCAGGAAACTATGACAATAAATATTGTTTGTCATCAATTTCTCTTCAATTTTTTTCCAATAAAAATGACAACCTAATACTCAGAATTTCAGGGTTGCTGCAGAATGTTTGTGCACTATAGTGAAAATATATTTGTGAATAAAAGAACCTGGGGTTGTGCTAAACACATGATATTAAGCATCGTCACAAAACGTTTATTTATTAGACCAAATTTGAAACTATGGTAAAAAAAACACACTTTAAGGATTAATTTCACAGCAAAATGATTCTTTTAAAGGTAGAGTATATACATTTTTTACCACTAGAGGTGCTTTTCAGAACGTTTTCAAGGTCCTTGAATGAAACACTGGGGAGTCATGGGAGTTGTAGTTTTAGCTTTTTAAAGCATTTTAAAATGTAAATGGCATTTTGCATGTTTTCATTATTTTCTTCAATTAACAACATATAAAATGGCTAATCTCAAATATGTAGTGTTAACATAACACAAGTGTATGGCTCTATAGCCACATAAGCTACAACGTACTAACATTACAACACACACAGGAAAAAGTGAGGAGGCAAACATACATGGTGTTTACAAATCCAGAACATGTTTTTGGAACTATTTACAGGATGGTGAATAAACTCTGTATTATAAATTCTGACTGTAAACTTAATTTCATAGCATGATTCCTTTAAGAATGATGAGGATGTCACTGTCTTTGTGTTGTCACACAGACCACTGGTTCTCATTGAATCCCGAGCAGTCTGTCAGATATATTTATCAAGCACATGTGTCTGTGTAATCCAATCGTGATGCCTGACAAAGCTTTCCAGCTGGTAAAAACAAAGCAGATTGGACAGAGTGGGCACTGATGAAAATGTAGAACAAAAGCAGCCATGAATGCTGTGACTGACAGGTATGACATCATTTAAAAGACCCCTGATAAAAACTGATGGTAAGATTTGGGGTCTTGAGGTTTGTTTGTGCAAAGAAGATAATTTGCAATATTTCGAGCAGATTTTTTCTGTGTGGTCATAATGATCAAATGTTTTCCAGCCGTAGTGTATGTCAAGAGACCACACAAATGCATTAATCCACAGCATGTCAGCTGTGCCATCTGTGGATCAAGGCTTACGCAAGAAAAGAAACCAGAAAAAGAAGAAATGGAGTGACAAGATTTGGGAAAGTCTGATTTAACCAACGGGCATCATGACACCGCTGTTTGATAGTGATAAAAGAGTTTGATCTGAAAAAAATAAACGAGAGGATTTTAGTCAGGGCTATAAAAAAAGGATTAAGAACATCACTAATAGGCGCTACTGTTTGTAAAACGAGAAAGAAAGCATGGGAGATTAAAACTGTGAAACTGCTACTGTAAATATCGAAAGTGGACATACATTCAAGAGCTGTAATCTTATCCAGATTACTGTGCGTGTGTGACAAAAAAGCTGACCACGCCATCTGAATGAAACATTAGCCAATCATAAGTATCAATTTTTACCAGCTCCCACATTCCATCAGCAGTGCTCTGGTTCGTGGTAACACACTGTAATCTGACTTGATGCACACAGTTCTGTGGATAAAAAAAGGCTTTAATTTTTCCTCTGGATTATATCATCAAGCAGGTCCAAATCACTTCCTGTCTAGGACTTTAAATGTCTGTCTGTGGCTGGAAAAGCTTCATGAAAGCTACATGTCGGTGTAGCAAGAACCAGCAAATATTTACTTTTATTTAGAACGGACAGGACAGTAGCCATGTTTCCATCCACTGATTTATTTTTTTATGAGCATTTAGGAATATCACACTAAAAACCGTGGATGGAAACACCAAGATGCACATGAATTTTAAAAATGCGCATAAAAAATTTGAGTAGGATAAAAAACGTGCATAAACTGAGATAGAAACGCATTTACCAATAAAAAAAAAATTGCAATGCAATAGCAATGTGTTTTTCTGGCAGAACTGGGGCATGATAGGGCGCCATTAACCGACTAACCAATTCACCGATTTTGTCATTTCAGTCATTCTAAAATTCCTTAACCAAAGTCTATCCTCAAAGTGGTTTGGGATTATCACCTCACAGAACTGTCTCAACAAATCCAACTGGCGACTCCAAAGGCAAGATGACATGACTACCGTTTGTGTTCACAGTGTTTTTGTTCACCACACTTGATGGATCGAATGCCGAGCACAACTTTTCAGTATGGCCTAGACCTGGTCATGATTTTTTATAATTTCAGATTTGGCCGGTCCTCCTTATGACATTAGCAGTTGCATACCTTGCAAAGTGTGAAGTAAAAGGATAGTATCAACAAGTTGTTCAGTAAAATATTGATGGAAAGGATTCAGATTCATTATTTACATTTTTATATATTCTATAACATATACTGAATCAACAAACAGCTTGCAATGGAACGACCAAAATATGTGAAAGGTTTAGGAATTGTTTACTACTACTTTTAAAAAAAAATCACATGTTTAAACAATGGTGAGCCTTGTTTTCCTTCACACCGAAGTCAAGGCATCCATCCAAACAAATGGCCAGTGATTTTTTTGTTTATGTTTATTTTCTGCTTATGAAAAAAGCCTGATTGCGTGTAAATATATTCCATTGTGTTCCTCGGAGAAGGTCAAACCCTGCTATGATTGCTCATCAGTCTTTCTGAATATGAGAGTGATAAACACAACACGCCGCCTACTCTGAACTCACACTCGTAGACAATCAAACTTATTATCTTAAAGAATCTTCTCCACTTCACCTTCATATTTATTTCAACCACATACTGTGCGCTGCCTTCCACCCATTTTCACTGTGCTCCCTACATCTATATCCAATGACAACTGAGTTGAGAATCCATCTGAGTAAAGCACTTTGAGTTTACGTCGTTTGCAGTATATCCAGCCGTGCATCCTTTCAAAGAAGCAATATTCAAACAATGATTTTTAATTTCAGACAAACACAGCCTTGTGACCTGAGCATGACCTGATTTAATTGCCATGATGAGCACAATGACCTTCTCCACATCTCCCAAGCAGAAGGTAACACCAATGCCATACATAATCACTGTACTGGACTGCAGACGCTACACACTGAGCTCATTAGTGACCAATCACGTGTAGAAACATACATCACGGCCTTCTTTCTCTGCATGAGGCCACAGTCATCGGTGGAAATGTGCAAAAATCACAAAAATATTTGATCACTTTGAAACATTTATTAAAGCTGTGCCATGCAATGTTGCATTGCATTTTAAAATGTCGTTTAAAATCCGATGCAAGCATCGCTCAATAGCCTTCCTCCAAGCATCAGGGGTTTTATGACAATGACAGCTGGCTCCTTCATGCATGATGACAGACAGGCAGCTCAGACACAACCAATCAGAAGAGCCGATCCATCACACATGTAAATAAACAGCCCTCCTCCCTTCTCCACTTTCATCCATAGTTTTCCTCCTTTAAGCCCCAGCTCACTATCACAGACGGTCATCTGAAAATCCATAAAGGAAAAATCCCACTGTTCATGTGTGAAATCCAACACTGCATCTCCATTGGCCATTGTTTATTCAAGGTCAGTAACATAGAACTAATTAATTCATTTTTGCAATGGATCCCTAGACAGCGATCAGTCAATGGTGCATCTTCAGAGGTCGAGGGGCTTCAACACACTATACATTATCTCTGCTATGGAAAAGAGGGATTAAGAGCATCAAAACTGATCATGCTCAGTTCAAAAAGGACACAAACTTTGACCCTGAAAACTTCCACTGTGATAAAAAGCTACCGCCAACAAAGATCTGAAATGATTTACACACCAATACATTTTTACAAGTCCGTATACATTTTTTTCCAGCTCACAAATAAGGGTAAATCCTATGAACTCTCTTTGGAAGCTCAAATTGTCGATGTGCTGAAACAATACAGTGTCTTCCAGAAAGAAGGTCAGTAGGACTATCTTGACAGATTCCTGTTAAATAATAAATGCACGAATGACTAAATAAATCTTTGACATTAGACTGAGCAGGAGAGATCCGAAATCTTATTGGCTATTAGGAACCACAAAGGAAACATTTCTTTGGCTACAGAAATGTGACGAATGTTGACAGTGAATTGACTGAAAAGCTGCTGATTTTGCAGAATCTGTCTCCATGTATTGCAGATAGCAAATTCTTACATTTGGAATAAAAAATCTTTACTCTATAAGATCTACCAATAGTGTGAGGTTAGTTGTAATATATGATATAAACATTGTACCTGAGAGAGATTTGGGTTGATGAGACCCTTAGGCTTTGAAATGTAGATAAGCAAAGGTGCATGATGGTAAATCACACAGCTGAGCACCAATGAGTGCATGGTGTGGGTGGATAAGTGAGGTCACCTCTCTCTATCTTTGGTGGGCGAAGAAAGGGAAAAGTAGTACACTTGTTGAATTTACAAGTATTGTCAGAAGGCCAAGGGTTAAATTACATCCCACAACATGTTCTCAAACTGTTTTTGTTGCATACGAACAACAAAAACTGATCTGTCGTTTGAGTTCGGAGGGATCCTGAATTCAGAAGACGGGATGGAAAAGAAAATAAATAATTGTATAATATAAGAATGCTTCAGAAGACACCCCAGCAGTACTTTGTTGATTACAACACCCACACTATCATGGATGAATATGGAGGAGGCGAAAATGTGGGTTTAAAAAGTAAAAAAAAAGGGAAAAAACAAGAAGGCAAGAGAGAATTTTTATATAGATTTACAATTTTCCTTTTGTTTACTTTGGTATCTCCACGATACGTATTGTGAAATTTTCAGGGAGTATGAATAATGGTTGATTATTTTTTACATTTTTTGTTTTATGAGCATCTGAATCTAATTTCGGTTATGGCATTTTCACCCAAGATCATTCACATGTGTCTTAATATTAAATGCTGTTGGAATGTATTTGGGCCATTCCACAGAATGTGTGCCATTTCTGACCCTGGTATTTCTATGTATACATATGTATTAAATTTACTTCATAAATACATTTTATTACTAAGCAAAGTGTACTACATATTATTCTTAGTGCAAATTTAAGCTAAAATGTTTAAAAATATTGATCAAATCCACAAAAACACTGAAAAATGGCATTTATTGCTTGTGCCCAGTCTCTGATACACTTAACCATAAAATATAATAAGATCTTTCAAAAGCAACATTTCTTTTCAGCAGGTAGTTGCATCACTTGGATCTTTAGAAGGCTGTGGGAAGAGTTAATTTTGCTCATTTTCCTTTTTACATATTTGATGATTTTGTGATGATATCTTGGAGCGCCATTTTTGGAATACTATCCTGTTACTCAAATTGTTTCAGAGATTTAATTAGTTTATTGTAAAATGCACATACTTGGTAAATAACTGACTTTACAGAATTTCTGGTTCTATAATCTTATGCATATCTAATAAACATTTAAATAAGCTACTTAAGATGGACCAAAAACCATTTTGAATACTTAAATATGTTTGCAACTAGAATCTGTTTTTAAATCAAGTAAACAAAGAAATTTTGAAAAAGTTACAACAAGCAAATAGTACTCATTAGGTGGAATGCCTCATTTGCATGTGTATTTAATACCTGATTTAAAATGTAAGCATACATGTGATGTGGGATTCAGGCTTTATTGATTTTGAAATGTTTGAATGAAGAACTGGCATGCAATTTTTGAAAAAATGCTGCAAAAGTATTTGAATCCAAATCCGCCCACACAACAAAACCTCCAGTTGAAACTAAGGCTAAAGTTATCCTGCCTCTATTTAGGACACATTATATCGTCATTGCCCCTCTGCACAATGACAGCACAGCTTTTGCTTAGCCAACACAAATATACCCATGAATCAGAAAAATAGGATTCAGATCCCCTAAATCAAGGCTGTGGGTTTTGATTAAATAGATTTTGAGAAACAATGTCTTTAAGCAGATGTGCATTGTGACTGATCCTAAATTGGTTTGAGAAAAATATTACACTTGTATAACTGCATTATGCAAGTTTTTTGTGTTTTCGTTTTACTCCCTTTTAACAAGACGTCACAAGACTTTACTAATAAACAGTTTTACTGTAACAAGTCAAGGAAACAAGTAAAGCGCTCTGTACAGTTTGTTCCTTCTGAAATAAAACCAAGCAATTTCCCAAGAGGTTTTGATTAGATAGTATTGTACAAAAGCTTTAGACGGGTGTGAAAAATGCAGTAAACAGAGAATGCTTTCTTCAAAAATAGACATGTTAATCTTTTATTTTAATCAATGAACAAAATGCTGTGAATTACAGAAAGAGAAATCTAAATTGAGTCAATATTTGGTGTGACCACCCAGAAGCATTTCTTCTAGGTACACTTTCACACACTTTTTGAAGGAACTCGGCTGGATGTTCCAAACATCTTGGTGAACTAACCACAGATTCTGTCTCTCCATGTAATCCCAGACGCACTCAATGTTGGGATCAGTGCTCTGTGGTTGCCATACCACCACATTCAATTCGTTGTGTCACTGAAGATAGTTCTTTCTGACAACGCGTTTTGGGTCATTGTCCTGCTGCAAAACAATTTTCAGGGGTAATCCCCCTGGAGGTTATTTCATGATGGCTTAAGTGTCTGACTGTATTCCTCAGTATTTAGAAAATCATTAATCCTGACCAAATTTTCAGCTCCATTTTCAGAAATGCGGCACCAAAAAGCTCAAGGAGCATCCACCATGTTTCACTGTTGCTTTCAGATACTCATTACTGTTCCACTCTCCAGCCCTTTGACAAACAGCTACCTACAACCATATATATATATATATATATATATATATATATATATATATATATATATATATATATATATATATATATATATATATATATATATATATGTATATATATATATATATATATATACATACAATCACATTTCCAGAACAACTGGTGCCTTTTTCTGCAGCCCAGTCCCTATGGATTCATGGACACTTGAGTTGATTGGTCTTGTTCCCACCTCAAGACTTTGTTGATGAAGTATAACCACCTTGTGTCTTGTTGTTGGACTCAATCTCACTATGACAAGATTTCTCAAACACATAGTTTTTAACAGAATTCCTGAGTTACTTTGTGTTAGAAGGTACCAACAACAAATATTAATTTGATTTAATTTGCATTTTTCCTTCGATGGGTCTCTTTGCATTTTTGTATATTTACAAAAATAAACAATTATCAATATTTCTGAAAATATTCTGTGTTTTGAGCATTTTTTCCACACCCATCTATAACTTTTGTACAGTACAATTTTATTCTAAGGAGCTACGATGAAAACAACTCGGAATAAATCAGCGTTACCGAGTTCTTCCAGTAATGAATTGGTTTCGGCAGGCTCACCAGGAATTTAGACTGTAATTTTGTGCTTGTATTATAAAGGGTTCAGCATGAATATCCACATCAATCCCTGCTCATCAAACTCTTCCGGTGTTTTTGATTATCTTTTGGTCTGTGAAGGTAAATTTGATGGTTTGTTAATGGATGTGAGGGATATGAATCTTGGTTTAATTCAAATGTACTCTCCGCATTTCTTAAAGATTACTCGACTATAGAGTAGAACCCCCCAGATTTCATCATGAGTGAGATTCCATCTGCCGGATAAATGGATATTCTCATCACTTCAAGTAGCATTTATTTCTATCTGTACAATACACAAACTAGGGCATTGTCCTTGGTATCTCTGACAGAAGAGCTGGTCATTGTGTAAATGGGACTCTAAGAACACAACTAGGGCTCCAGAAAACACTGTTTAACATGACAAATAGGAGAGCAGGAGGCAGAGGATGAATGTGTATCTGTGTGTCTATTTTCAGAGAAGTGTGTATGAGCACAGCAGAGCACACTCCGGGCTCCAGGCGTGATACACATCACATGACAGCGTGAAAAGAATAGGGAAAAGAAAGAGGAGGCTGACTGGACTCAAAAAAACGTATTTCACTGATCGGTCTCATGATGAAGTGCCTTAAGGGGTTTATGAAATGAGAAACCAAAAGTGCTTGATTAATGAAAAAAACATTGGTAAAAGTTAAAATCGTTTTTAAAAATGTGCTTATATTGGCTTCAAGCAAGGGTAGAATGCTTTTCTTGTGATGTTAGAAGGCAAGATTTGGCCCAACCCGTCTGTGACGACATCAACCCTGAGAGCATCCAGGACAACAACATAACCAACTTTATCATAATGTTTCATTCACTCTCATCAGACAGACTGGCATGAAGCAGAGCTGAACGTGGGTATGCAAATCTAAGCCAATCAGAGAGCAGCACTCACTAATCAGGCAGACCATGCAGGAAAACTAAAAAATGCGCTCAAAAGCTCCTTGAAAAGTATTGCATTTTTAAAATATAAAAAGAGCAATATTCATATAATTGCACCTCAATTAAAAGCAAATGAATGACCACTTTAAATCCTAAGCGTATTCTCATCCAGACATACCCATTAGAGGTTTAGGATTTTGATCCTCAAAACAAGGTTCTGTTCTTCCAAACAGGAATATTTTAAGAAACAGTGCTACACTCTGATATGGAAACTAACACTTTCTAAACCAGGGATGTCGAAAATGGTCTACTAAAATTTATTAATAAAAAATAACTTTAAAATTTGGTCACTCTTTATTTATTTAAAGCTAAAGACGCTAAATTGAAAGAACGGATTTACTGCTGTTGTTGTCTGCATGTTGCACGTTTGTTATATGGATCTCCCTTTTTTCTTTAACATGTCTTGTGTACGAATGAACAAGGCTGCATTGAAGAATCAGAGGTTTGTTTTGGTTTATATGGGTGAGAGATAAGGAGGTGATTGATAACATGAGTGTCAGCAACTAATAACTCCCCCCGAAATATGTTAATCAAAAAGCACTTCATATTTTCAGAAATGTTTATGGTGACTTAAAATACTATCATGCAAATGCAAGTGGTTTTCAGAAAATGAATAAACTAAGTCTTTAACAAAACCATTGATGTCTTAATAATGGAGATTTTAAAATCAAACTATCATTAGTGGCCATAAAGTTAACAAATCAACTAAACAGCTCAAGAGATGTGACCACTGAGAAATGATGGTCCGCTTCATGTTTTCTTAGATGATTCAAAGCAGAAGAAAAATGATGAAATCTAACCTGGCCGCTGGAGGAGTAGAAAGGAGGAGGAAAGAACAGCAGCACAGATAATGAACGGAAGACAGTGACCGGCGTGGGAGAAAATGAGAAAAGGACAGAAAAATAGACAGGTCATAAGCAGAGGAGAAGAATGAAACATGCTGAGCAGAAAGGATGGATGGAGGAGCAGAGATAGACAGGAGTCTGAAAGTCGGCTAATGAGCAAACTGACGATGACGGGAGAGAAATAATGAGGATTGCCTTCAATACTTCATTAAATTCTCTGCAAACTGTCTTTTGGATGAGATCTACTGTATTACCTCATAACAGCCATTACCATGACGATAAAGTTTACCCGGCAACAACTTTCATACTGAGCTAGCACCTTCTCACTACTTCCTAAAATAGCCACAAAACATGAGCGCAACCGTAAGGGTTGAACAGAGACAGATTTTAGATCAGTTGTACTCCATTTCCAACCCGAGGGTAAGTTTTTACCAAGAAAAAGCATTACATGCGAGGACATGGCCGCACACACTAGTCAGCAGATAAACATGAGCAGCAAGTTATAAGTTAAATGACATGGTTGTATGCATAGGAAATGATAAACATTCTGTGATCAAAACTTTATTCAAAATAGTCTGGCCTCGTGGTAAAGATGGTGTGCCAAACAAATCCCAAACCTGTCGTCATTTCTCAACCTTTCTCTCTACCCACATCTCTTCCCACCATAACACTGTCTCATCTATTCCAAACAAAAGAGCCAAGGTGTTTTCTTTGATAAGAAAGGGTTTACATGAAAACTATTTATTTGTTTCAAACTGCAATATATAATAATGAATCTCCCGAGATAAAAAAAATCTCATCTACATTCTGATTTAAAACCTTTATTAAACAGTTTTACACAAAATACAATTAAATAACAAAAAAGTTGCATATCATCTTGCTTAAAAAAATGTGGCATTCATCTTGCGTTCATTGAAAATTCCTCAACATATTAATTGATGTTTAAGTAAAAAAAAACAATATTTCTGTGCACTGTTAAATATTATGAATGAACCATAGATGAACTTGTCTAGTGCTGCACATTAAATTGCTTTACAGACCACTCGGCAAAAGCTTTCATCCTTGGTCAGCAGCAGGAGATCTTTGGTATCTTTCTAGAATTTAAATTTCTCGGCTTTTGTTTCTGTCGTAGTTGTCGTCTTCGGGTTGGATTTCGCGTCCTCCCCACAGACAACAACAGGACAGCCTCATCTACATTATTTTATATATTAGAAAAAAAAGGCGAAACACTGAAGATGTGTTTACTTACCAGGCCCCACCCAGATAGTCATGTGATTGAAAAATGAAAAATGGATTGGTCGAATGGATTAATTGCATTTTTCTTAGAAAAAAAAAACCCTGGAGATTGTCTTAAAAGTCCAAAAGTGAAGCTTATTTTAGTGGTAACTTTATCACTATTTTTGGAACCGAACCTTTCAAATATAAGACAAGTTGGATTTCCTCTTTGTACACAAATTTCCTGCTTGGAAAAAACTTTAAAGGAAATGTGGCTTGAATATGGGAGTGAGTGACTGCCAAAAATAATACACGCGCGATGGCAGCGACAACATCCCACATTTCAGGAACCATAGGATTAGATTTATATATTTACTTTAACACTATTAAAAGCTAATGAGCGAGCCAATGCAGGCACTTAAGGCCTATACACACCGATCTGAATTTTCGGTCCAAATTTTGTGCTACAACGCACCTCGATTGAAAACCATGGGTGCCAATGGGCCATCACACATCTAACCGAACAAGTGGTGCCAAAGAAAAAGAATTTTGCATTGCCATATTGGTTCCGTTTTTCGCAAGATGACTTGAGTACGATGTAAAAGAGCTACTCTGTGAATCCCATATTTTCATAGCGACTTCCTACAGGATCTGGAAAGAAATAGCGTGCCACAATTTCTTGCGTGCCTCTCTTTTCTCCACATTTTTGACAAACAGCTCCCTGTGAGCAGCCACTAACAGTATAAGTCCATGATTATTTTTACGTGTCCTTTTGATTTCTTCTCTGGTGTTATCTTCTTTTTTTGACATGGAGAGCATCTGTCGTACCATAAACGCCATCTTCAGCCAGGGAGCAATCAATATTTTCTCGACCCAAACGAAAAACACCCTGGTGAGAAGCCATCCGAAGTTTGTGCGGATCTCAATTCAGATCGGTGTGTAAAGGCCTTAATGTTAGCAGATGCTAACGTTAGCTAGTGTTATAAACAGATTAGTGATGAACTCTAAAACAAATTTTAACTTTCAATTGACTGACTCCCAATGTTGATATTTCGCTTCGTAATGTTTTTTTTTTTTAAAGGAATGAAACAAAAGCTCAACTGCAACAACTTGGAAAAAAAACACTACTGATCTGTAACACTAGTGATCTGTACTGATCTGCAACACATGCTTAACATTTTTTGCTGTTAAAACACAAAGGAAAGTTCGCTCAACCTCAATACATCTCTATGATTCTTACATTTACACTGAGCATGGGTTTGGTAAAATTCTGTGTTCTCTCTCTAAAGATCTCTCTTCTCTTGAGGTAGAGATAGAAATAATGTAATTTCAATCATTTAAGAAAGTGAACTGCAGAAGACTTAACTTTTAATGGAACACTCACATAAATTTTTCGCACATTGAATGATGCAAAAATGCTGAGATTTTTTTAAATTTCCTTTTACTCCAACAGCAGTCATGGTAAAATAATACATTTTAAATTATAGAAAAATACCTTGTCTACATTTTACAAGCCTGAGGGTTGGTGACATCAAAAATTTGAGTGCTTCATAAAGAAATTGTATTTGATTTATTCAGCAGAACAACTAATCAATCATCTTCCAAAAAAAAAAAAAAAAAAAGACAAAGTGTATCAATAACCCTTCCCAGATTTGTCTGGAGCATTTGCATGGCATCATCAGGGTTCTCCTGAGCAGGCACTGCTGCTCTGCAGCGGCCAGATTTAGATTTATAAGCAATCAATACTGAAACAGGTGGATCATATGGCATCCCAATACAGCCACTGCAGCTAAAAACAGCAACAGCTAACCATATTCACGAGACAGATGCACTTCACTAAAAAAAAAACGGTTATTTTTACAAATCAAAGAGAATTTATATCATGAAAATGATCCAAACATCAGACTTCAAGACCAACTAAACTGTCTTTGGGTCACTCAATCTAACGTCATGCGACAACGGTATCAGGGTCCTGACATTCCAGCAGAGCACAGTCCACCTTTGTTATTGTCCCAAAAAACAAACTAGCGTGAATGTGACTCCTTCAGTCACAGAAAGGATGTAAAGCCTCGTGTTTGGGTGCACGTTGGCCAAAAGGCAGAGGACCACTGTCATCCCACTAATTATGTCTGTCAGACTTAAATACTGCATGAGCACCTATTTAAACCATGGACCCTCTTTAGGGAGAGTGAGTGAGGGCCTGAATGAAACTGCTAATTTGGACTAATGCTGCACGGTTCTCTCCAATAGTGGCCACACACATAAATGAAACACAATATTCCACAATGCCACTGACATACCATACGCCTTAGGATGCATCAGCACTCTGGAAGCAAAGGGTATGGAGAGTGCCCCATCCTTTGTGTGTAAAAGCTAAATAAACGGATGCTAGCTATTCTCGGGAACTGTGAAGGTAAGCAAATCACACAAACACATAAATACACGCAACACTGCTGCACTCGCCAACAGGTTCAACCCCCGTGTCTCAGTCAAGACGAGCCATGGAGTAAAAGCAAGGTGAAACGAGAACACCCAGAAAGCATCAAGTACACACACATGTAAGTGGATTGACACATGCCACATGTCAATCACAGCCGCACACAAAGACACAAACGGGATAAATCTGGAGGCTGTGGTGCTCACCAGTATCTTCTTGTATTCTGCTCGTTTCAGCACATTTGCCCTGGTAGCATCCAGCGACGGACCGGCAACATCCCCTCCTCCTCCCTCACGCAATCCTCCGCTCTTCCCTCAATCTCTCCTCTTCCTTGTGACTTATTTCATTATTTCTCCCCCTCCCTGCAGCTCTGTTGCTCCCTGTGTGCAGTCGTTACAGCTGGCCGTCCTTGTATAGGCTGTCTTCGGTGGATGGATGGTTGGACGGATATTTCTATTAAGCCGGATGGCTCTGCTGGATGCTTTAATTGAGATGGGCGGCACAAACAAAAGGAGGGAGTTCCTGCTACACAGAACGGATATTTTGCTGCGGTGCCTGGCTCTACTATCTACTCTTTGCCTCACTTCTCTATTATTTCACTCTTTTGCCCTTTCTCTCTCTCTCTCTCTCTCAGTCTCCCATCCTTTCGTCAGGGTGTAGCTTTGTCCCTAGAGAGCTGATAGCAAACAGCTGAAGGGGTTGTGGAAAACATGGCATGGATTAAGAGGGCTAGTGGAGTGGAGCACCAGGGTGGATGCTGAAAGAGCTTTGTGTGGGTTGAGGGGGTTTTGCTTGTATGTGAGAGGGAGCATGCTTATAAAGGGGAGTAAGGAAGTTGATTCATTCATTCATTCATTTTCCAACCCGCTTATTCCCTTTTGGGGTCACATTATTTAATGACCATAAATAATTAAATCTCAGCACATTATATTGCTCTCCTAAATTAAGTTCCTCGATTTAACTAGCATGCACAGTATGTTTAGGGAAGCCAAGCAATAAAAAGGGCAAATGAGAAGTTTGGTTCTAAAATGTGAGTTTGGTTCTAAAATACAGAATCTGAAGTGTATTTTTTCACATTTAAAAAGCCAAAAAACACAATGCTTGCTGTGTAATGGAGTCCTAGTTTGTCTCTTTCTCTCCAGATAAACACCAGTCTAGTTTTTTCCCGAAACGTAACCATTAAACCAAGCAGTCCAAAAGTCACCAGCAGGTGGAAAGAGAGACTGTGGGACACAGACCGACTTGACCTGGCAGAACTCCGATGTTCAAATGAGTGAGTCCAATATCAGAGTGTGGGTTCTGACACTGTTTTACCCATCCATTCTGAAACCACTTCAATATCAATGTTGTTTAACAAAAAAAAATTATAATAATTTATACTGAGTTATCGCATTTAGAAAAAAAAAATTGCCTCACAATCCCAAAAAACATGTGGTTAGGTTAATTGAAAAATCTAACTTCCCCCTTAGGTGTGAATGTGTGAGTGAATGTTGCCCCGCAATGGACTGGCTATCTGTCCAGGGTGTACCCCCGCCTCTCGCCCAATGTGCGCTGGAGATAGGCTCCGGCAAACCCCCATGACCCCAAAAACAGGAATAAGCGGGTTGGAAAATGAATGAATGAATTTAGATTTCCCTCAAACCACTTTTACTCATACTTTTTAAAGCTTTTACTCAAATTCATCAAAATGGAGTTATGGCGTTAATTGGAATTATCGAGTAAAAACTGTGTATCTTAATATGTGGCAAGCGCAACCAGCGGAAGGTGAAGTGGTTTACAGGGTACAGCACACCTAACAACCATCCAAACTGCTTAGCAACCATATGTTGGACCATATTATCCATTAAAACAGTTTGACTTGAAAAACCACTAAAGTCTAGCTATGGAAATATTCAACAGTCAACTGCAAGCCCTGTAAACGTTAAAAATTTTATTGGAATTAAAAACAACAACACTAACAACACACTTTGCTCACGACGCGATACATACCTCAATATTATGTCTACGATAAGATAAACATACATATTTTACAACACTGTTTTAACCTACCCTTGAAACTATTGTGTATATAACAAACCATCATTGGAAACAAATTAATTACAAAGTTTTGAAACCACAAAGTTAAGAAGGCTAGGGTCTAGTTTGATATGTATGAAAGCATTTGATACCATCCATCCACTAGGGGGCAGTGTTAACGTTTGTATTAAATCATCTCTTTTAGTCTAAGTAATGAAGAGAGCTATTTTTATAATTGTTCTCATGTAAAATGTGAGTAAAGGAGAGTTTATAAGTAAAGGAGTAAATATTAAACAAAAGACGACAAGGTAAAGAAGTTTCAGAAGTTACTAGAATCACAATCAACACCAAGAGGCAAATACACTACGAATAGCGGTCAAATTTAAGATTAGAAAACTTCTGTTTTATATCGACGTGATACACTTTCAATAATTGTTACATGTGATGACCCAAATTTTCCTTCAAAAATACCTCCCATTACCATTTAATGAGGAGGTAGAACATGCTGTTGAACAGAAAGAAATGTGGTCCAGAACAGAAATGCATACAGACAGAGATGGAAAAAGCCTGTCACTTAAAGGATAGCAGACAGAATGAACAAAACAAAAATCAAATGCTCGCCGTGTAGAAAAGACCGGCGAAATCCACTAAGGACCCATTAATAAAACATATCAACTCATTTAATGCAAGCCGGCGCATTGAGAGAAATGTGGAGATACAGCACTGTGTTCCTGTCACTGACTCAGCAGTTAAATAATTTAAATAGAAATTATCCAAAGCTCAGACATGCATGTGCACCACTGAAATGGTGTCTTGTGTTGTGCTGTGCAGTGATTCGTTTATTTTAGGTTTGGTTTAATATCATATAATGCAATTATGTTTAGTAATTATTCCATTGCCATCACTGTGGATCCACTGTGTGTTCGGTGAGCTGTTAAAAAGCACAGCAGAAAAGGGGAAATGCACCATTCCTGATCCAGGGATGAAAGAGATGTGTTTCCTGTATTGAGTGACTGCGGCAGACCGAATGACCTCTTTAAACCACATCAGCACTAAAGCACACCAAAAAGCACTGAAAACACTTTAACTTACTGTCCTCTCCTGGGCACGCCATGCCTGGCTTTTCAGGAATGCTTGGAAATACTGAAAAAGGAAAAAAATAAATAAATTGTTGAGGCTCAGACTAAATGTTTCACTTATGGGTTGCTATCTTATCAAATTTGTGCAATTTTTTTAAAGAAAGTGACACATGATCTTTTAATTGATTTTATAAATATCTGCACTATTTTATGACTAAGTGTAATTCTATGAATGGATAGACTGATAAAGACTAAACTAATTCTTTAGGGAGGTTGTAGAGCTGAATAATCCATTCATTATTATTAATAAAATAACTGTACAGATATTTTGTGTTTAATTTCAATTTAAAACCAAAAAAAAAAAAACAATTAGACCAACATGTATCATTTAATATTATTACAGCGCTTTTATTCTTTTGATATTATTAATTAGCGATTAGTGTGAAAAAAATCTGGAATTTTTTTTGCCCATATCGCATAACCCTTGGAGGTTGTGAGATAATCTGTACCATGTAGGAGGAGACCAGAACTCCTACTCCGAGTGTAGATCCGGAAAGCTTCCTCCAGCTCCATCTGCGATGAGATTGTACACGGATCTCCTTTAAAATAAACATATAAATGAACACATTTAATACTTCTATCAAAAAATAAGATACAATAAGGCTAACATTCATCAGCGGTGTCAAGAGGAGCAGCTGTTGTGAACTAATCTCTGGAACCAGAAGCTGGAATATCACCTCAACAATAATACTTGCTTAAAACATACACTGGGTCCAGGCCAACAATCAAAAATATACGAATGCCTGAATCAAAGCCCATAAATCTCAAATACCTTCATCATCAATCCACTTGAGTGTTATGGGGACCTCTTTGCGCACACCACACATCTGTCTGACCTCCTCACAAACCTCTGTATACGTCATGGCCAAATCCAGGTCTGAGATCAGCATGTCCCTGAACACAAAACAAGTTTTAAACAGGCCTCCCAACACTTTCGTTGAAACAACGAAATTAAATGAGTTGTCAGGTACAACATAAAATGTGACATAAATCAGCAAACATAGAAAATGCTGGCAAAATACAAAACAAAAAAATTTTTTTGTTTTGTATGAGGTTTGCTTCATCATTTTAGAAGTTTAGGAGTGGTTTGGAATTCATTTTTATGAATTCATTTTTGTCAGTGCTTTAAAACATTGAGCAAGTAGCATTAGCATGTAGCATTAAGCAACTTTTTGATGTTGATCAAGTCAATCTTATAAATTAACTACATATACAGACTAAAACATTTTACCAAAAACATAATCTAAATAGACATTTGATAACCCCTTTTCAGTTTAAAAGAACACAAAAAACTGTCCAACCAACAACAAAATGAAATAGAGAAAACAATTTCAGGGGATAACTATATGACCAAACTATGACCAAAATGCCCAATTTGATAGGTTCCCCACACACATAATTCCATAACTTGTGCAGGAAATGATCATGGTGGAAGCTGTTCCATCAATAAGTGAAAGCAATGTGTGTTACTATGGTAGTACAGCGAGTCAGGCTGCGAATGGTTTAGCTCACATCGAACAGCAGGCACATGCGCAAAAGATTAGGCTAGAGATCAAAAACATGTAAAAAAAAAAAACCTGGAATCAGAAGAATAAGAGTTGTGCACATGTTTCAGACTCAGAGACTTACGGTAATGCAAGTACGGTATATCCCTGTTTTATGTGATGTATTGGAATATAATCGATAATGCCATATTCTTTTAATTCTCTTTCTACTCATCATAAAGACACACTATTTAATGCTGATTATTTACAAGTTTTGGTAGTTTTGATGACACTTTCAATGTTAACTCCACCTATTCTTATTGTCATTCCTGTGTAAGAAATAAAATAGCATTTTACTTTGATATTGTCTTCTTTCTTCACAACTTACTGTTTTATATCAGATATTTTCAATGGCCATGGGCCGAGCACCTCCAGAGTACTGCAGGCATAAGGCGGGCGTTAACCTGATGCATGTTTTTTTCTTGTGGGGGAAACAAGCAAACTCCTTCCCAGAAGGTCGTCGATGAGCCTCGAACCACCAACCTTCTCAATCAAAAACCATAGTGCTACCCACTGCATCGTGCCGCCCTTTTTAAATCGTTAGCTTTAAAATGTTTTAAAGCAGCTAAGCTAGACGGTTGATGGCCAAACTGCTGAAAAACAACACAAATCACTTTCTGCAGCTTTCAAATGAAACACTGAGTTGAACGAGAGCACGGCCAGAACAAAACAAGCAACATCTGTTTGGAGACAGAACAAGAGACTTGTGTTTGGAAGCTCCAGTAGCCTGTTAGTGTTCACAGACAGACACAGCACATTTAGAACGGAGCCAAGTAGAGGAAAGCATTCTCTGTGAAGTAAAAACTGAAATAGAATTCCTCAAAACAATTTTTCATTTGCTTTTTAAGTTTTACTAATTTCCACTTCCGTCGATGAGTTACAAAAACCATATCAAATGATAAATCTCTGCATTTTATTTGTGAGGATTTAATCTGTATCAGTCCACAAGGAAGTCTAGAATGCGCAAACACTGTGAGAAGTTTTATGAATGCCATAAATAAAATAATTACATCAGTAAAAACTGTCGTGACCTAGTTTCAATGCGAACACCTTTTGTTTTGGTAAACTGCATTATAGTACTGTAGCCTGAATTAAAAATGTACAATGCTATAGAATAAATTGACCTTATACTGAAATTATAATAAATAGCATATTTGTACATTTTACGAAAAAAAACTGGTCACAATGGCCATTCAGACCTCTGACGTTTCCATTAATGGTGGAAAATGTGATGTGTGGTTTATAGCTAAACTAGTGTTTGTTCTGAAATGAGTCCAATAGCAGTCGACTTTAGCTGGTCTCCAAAGAATCATCTGCTCCCTTGCCCCCATGTGCCCATTCACCCCTCAGAATCCTCAGCTATCTCCACTACTGCAGGAGAGAAAATCTTGATCAATAAATAAACACACGCCTCTTGCTGAACCAAGTTTCACAGTGAGTCATGTGTTTAACTTTCACTCTGTTGATCCCCCCCCCCCCATATCGAAAAGTAGTGTTTCTGCCCTGAAATAGATGAGACAATAATGTATAAAGTGTGGCAATAATGTAATTTGCATTGCATGTAACTGCCTGTTCACTCTACACTCTAGATTAGTGAATAATGTTTTTGTTGTTGTTGTTGTTTGCAGAATATTGACTACATTATAATTGTTTTGTTCACTTTTGAAAGCAAGTGATTGATGGGATACATATGCTAGATCAACTAACGACACAAAACAAGACTCGGCGCTGCATTAAAGTAAAAGCATGAACATAATAGACTAAGGAAGCATCTTACTAAAACTTTCTTGATTTTCAATTATTCAAAATCATTTTCCATCCCGCAAATGGATTTCATATAAAACAATTAACACAGCTACTAAATCTAGTATGGATAATCACATTATTACACCTTTTTAACAAAATGCTCAAATTTTAAAATCTGAAGGCCATTGAAGTCATTAAACCAAAAATAAAACCAAAACCGTTGAAATAACACAAAAACAACGTTCAAATAAAGTTTTTCAAGAGAAAGTTTGTTTATATTCACATAGAGTCCAATCAGAACCAACGGGGCCATTTTAGCTTGAAGCAGAGGCCGACATGAATATGTAAAACTTGACCAATCAGAGATCAAAAATCAGAATTCTTTAGTGAGGAAATAAAATCAATTAGTGATTCTTTTAAATGTGTTTTAAGCTATTTAATTTCATGTAAAGTCCTTCTTTAAAAAAAAGCTCTATTATACATGGGCTGGCTCACTGTCTAAAAAAACACTACTGACCTCCAAACTCAAAAAGAGCTGCACAAAGCCAGTAAAGTTCTGCTATAGAGCTGTAGTTCATCCACACTGGCTAAATCATCATGTGAACGTGAACATGCCCTGACTGAACTATTAAAAAAAAGAATGAGAATGATCAGCTAAGAACACCCCCTCAAACTCAAGACATTTTAACACAGCCCCTTTACAAAAGTATAGTGTTAAATAAAAGCCTCAGCACTTCAACTGTACTCAGAGCTCATTTGAATAAAAGAAAAGTTTGTTTTTAATCAAATCAAATTGTTGTGTGTCTCGGTGAGGCCACATTTAGAGTTATGTTAGAGCAAGAAATGAAACACAGAAAGTTACGTTATAATGGGCCTGTGGATTGACCCTTCTGTTTGTGATTTATAGTAGTAAGTATTATCTCTAGAGCTCTCTGTGTGGTTGCTATAGCAAACCCAATCTCTCTGAACCTCCTGGGGCCTGGACTAAAGTCCAGTGGTGGAAATGGAAATGAGAAACTCTTGCCAAGTTAAATTCTCTGTTGGCATGGCATGATGCCGAGGGTTGTGCTGAACAAGTCCATTATTCTGTGCTCAGAATGTCAACTTATTTTTTTGTACTTTCATTGTATAATATTTAATTTATTGACATCTTTTGTTGAACTAAGCATTGGAATTTTTACTTTTTTAGAGTTTTACTGAAACAATTCACATTGGTTCACCAAAATGAGTACATTTGTGCTACACAATGTGTATTACATTTTTTACCACAGATCTACAGGAAAACCTGTAGTTTCATTTTTCTTTAATGCAAAAGAGCACAACAGAACCTAGTTTTACATGTCACAGGTCAAACTGATGACTCTGCAAAGTTTGTTTTGAGTCAATTTTAAACAGGCAATACCATTCTCCAAATAAAACTTCAACAATCCCATTCTTAATCCATAGGGTTTTGTTTACCATCAACCCAGCCTTTGGTTCAACTATTCCAAGAAGGCTTTCCACAAGGTGTGTTCGTGGGAATTTTCCACGATTCTTCTTGTAAATTAATCTAAAAGGATGAGGTAATATATATATATATATATATATATATATATATATATATATATATACCTTGCATTGAGCGCAAAGCAGTATCAGCTGTCCCTGCTAGAGCTGTAATCAAGCCTAAAATTTTTACTGTCTTATTTATGTGCCCAGACCCGACCCGTGTCTGGAGTCATCCAAATGAACTGTCACAAGGCGGAGGGCAAAGAACCACTCAACCAAGTGCATATAATGCAGTATAGAACCATGGCTGAAAGTTGATTATCCCGTTTACACTATGGTCACTTGCCAACATAAACATAATAAAGTTATCAATAATATCTGGGCTGCATAAAAGGCTGAAACAATGAAAGCAGCAAGTGTTGTGCCATTGTGACTAATTAGAAAAATAGTTCCATGTTCAAGGTGGTTTACCTGAACTGAAATCTTTATGAGGCAAGTTGAGTTTATTTGGGTAAGTATCATGCCAATTGAAGAACAATAATCATTTCAAGGTTAAAGGTTTGTGTGGCAAACTTTCCTTGGGACTTAACACACTTATTTAACACAAGGGCACAATTTAAAAGCATGCACAGTGACAGAAAAGCATGTTGCTAAGCAACCAGCTGGTTCTGGATCTGTCAGCTAAGCACAAATATCCATGTATGGTGTAACTTCTAAAATCCATTTGTAAATGTGGGAAACAGTTCAAAATTCTTTTTTAAAATAGAAACAAATTCTGAATTGTTCCGTACACAGGTAGAAAAACTCATGTATAAGAATGACACAGAGGAACTAGCTATTGACTCTATACTTCCCATAGCAGGCTATCTGACAAGCGTGTGCTCAGGTCTTGTCTAAAAGAGGTACATCAGTCTGAAAGCAGTCGAAAAATGATTAACAGACTGAAATACGTCATAGATTTAGCTCCAGGAAGTACAGAGTTCATATTATGAAAAAAACTATATAAATAAACTTGGTAGACTGTTGCCTTGTTGTCCAGATGTTTCTCATTTTGGTATTGAACAATTACTCATGGTCTTTTTGTTCAGAAAAGCACTGTGGTAATGTTTTCCCAACATTATCAGTCATTCATTGTTGTTTAGCATTACGAGTAACTATTCATCCACGGGGTGTGAAGAATTGGGTGGGTATCAATAATGATTCAATATGCTCACCACTGTGTCTCTGATTACTCCTTACCATTGTCTTTTTCAGCCAAAAATTAAATCAAAAAAGTATTTTATGATTATCCAGATCACACTTCTGTAGAGACAAATATATAAAGACAAGTCATGGTACAGGGTTCAGGGCCATTGCAGGCAATGCAGGTCATGTGTGACCTCAGCTACTTATATTACTACATTCAGTCCATGTTTTACCCTCATTAGCTTCACTAAAAAACATGAACTATATCATACATCAGATTCCCGTAGCATGAAGTAATTCCAGAATTGACCAGGATCTGTCCTTTTACAAAAATGTATTTTTGTTTATCTATTTTTTTTTATCATCTTGACAGATTTTTTGTATTTTTTTTGCATCAAAAAAAGACCAAAGACAGCTATAGTTTTGCATGAAGAAAACTATCAAAATGACAGGATTGGCTGAATAAATGCATATAAATTAATAAAAACATTTTATTTGGGGTGAAAACCATCCTTGTAACCAATTCCACGAACCTGAATTCAATGAAAAATAAATTTGGGGGAAAAATTTAACCCGCAATAAACTTGAACCCAAAAAAAACTATTGAACTTTATTCACTATATAGATACCTTTTGAAAATCATTAAAACCCTTTTGTGTAAATAATGTAATTTCTGAAGAAATACATTTTAAAGTTCTGCTTTTACAAACTTTATTGCTGCCCTCTAGAGGCTAGATAATATTACACACTCTAATATGTATCAAACTAGACCCCGGTGTTCTTAGCTTTACAATCTGAAAACTTTATTAATTTCATTTTACAGCGTATATGTTGCAGTGGTTTCAGTAATGTTTTTTTTTAATAATAACAATTATTTTTTACATTTTACTAACATTGTGATGTCATATCCTATATCATATCATATCATATTGTGGTTTGTATCGTATCAAACTGAGCATTCCCTTACACTCTATACTTGTTTATGAAGAATATTTGCTATTTTGTATTAGGTAAATTGGCTTCTTGATTTTTTTCATAGTAGAATTTGAAATGTTTTATAACGTATTTATATTATTTATATACTGTTCTAAAAATCACATTAATTTAAAAAAACGTTCGCTTTGAATCAACTACGTCAACGTTTAAAGTTGTCAACAATCGCAAGCTGTAATAAAAGTACGTTTAGTGGTTATAAACAAGTTTTACTAACAACATAAACTGCCAAACGCTGGAATATTCCGACTTTTGTTGTCGCACAACAACAAGCCGACTTTAAAACAATACTCTGTTCAGTTTTACAACACTCACCCTCCATAGTGTGCCTTCACTTTCACATATTCCGAGGGCAAATCCATCATTGAACCGTTACTGACAGGCATCATAACTCCAGAACACTCTTGGGACGCGCCAATACACAACCTTTACCTGTTGACAGTTGATATCAGATGTAAAGATACATAATTCCGGAAGGACTCTTGTCAATGGTCAGACTCGTCCTAAAAGCCCCTGGAGTCACGTCACCGCTGAAATGAGCCATATTGAGAGAGCGGTCTTCAGCTTTTTCCGGTACGCTGGATTTTACGGTGTCTTTGCTATGGTTACACATAGGGGCGGAGAGAAGAAGTGCAGCTAGCGTTACTTCCAGGGCTGGCTTGGCCTGTGAATCCACCTGTTGAGCTCCTGAGCTTCCGTAGAACATTTCCGTGCGCGAGAAGCCGCAGACCTTGCCGAAAACGGCACTTTTCAAAATATAATAAGAAACGAGCGAATTTAATGTCCCACAATTCGTGCGCAGTGACGTCAGCGCAGATCGATTTAACGGTGCGGATCGATTTAACGGTCAACGAACGGTTTAAACCGTCGAGTCAACTCTTCGTCGCTCTCGCTCTCTCTGCAGGTCTCCATTGAGACTCAAAGCTTATCCAATTAAACCGAAGTAGGTCGGTGCGAGATGGAAGAAGCGGCTGATGCACCTGAATGTGCTGAAAACTAGTCATCCGCACTTAAACACACTATAAAAAATGTCTAACAATTAGACCTTGAAATGCTGCAATATATATAAGTGTTAAAAAAAACGTATGAAATGTTAATTATGATATGATGGAAAGTATTTTTTTCTTTTGTTGATGTATATTCTCTGAATAGCTTGAAAAATAGCCAAAATGGATTTAAATGAGCTATGTTTTACTTGCAATACCTGTTGCCTGAAATTAGCAAGCCACGCCCCTCTACCTGCATGAGGGTATAAATACCAGCTGTTGAAACAAGCGTTTTTTTCAGGGGAGCTGATGATGGGTTACATTGGGAACCTGAACATTCCCTTTCAGTCAGTCCATGTTTTGTTGAATAACTTGACTTTATGAGCATACAATTATAAATAATATTATGATAACTTGGGCGGCACGGTGGCGCAGTGGGTAGCACTGTGGCCTTCCAGTTGGAAGGTTGCTGGCTTCCACCCACAATCCCAAATACATGTGTCAGGAATCTTGGATCTTTATGTGTGAGTTGCCCTGTGATGGACTGGCGACCTGTCCCTCCGCCTCTGATGTGAGCAACAGCAGCCCCCCAGTGACCCCAAAAGAAGCGGGCAGAAAAATTAATGAATGATGTTAACAAACCTTGAAAAACAGTGGGGTTTCCTATAAAATACTAAAGTTTCCGTTTTATTTAGTCTGGTGCTATAAAAAGACTACAATAAATTGAAATTATTTAAGCCACAGAATTTGACAGGGATAAACTGTTACACAAAAACATACACATTTAACAACATAAAGTGCAACCCCAGTTGACATTTTTACTGTATATTTTACGTATTTTACAGTGTACCCATGCTAATGCTGTATTATGCTAACAACTGGCTTGGATAAAATAAAGTAAACATGTCACTTCACACTGCGATGGACTGGCGACCTGTCCAGGGTGTACCCCCTCCTGTCGTCCAATATCCACTGGAAATAGGCACCGGCAGACCCCCGTGACCCCAAAAGGGAATAAGCGGGTTGGAAAATGAATTAATGAATGTCACTCTAAAAAAATAAAGTGTTCAGTAATTAACATAGCCATGTTTAATAATTCTTATAAACAAAGAGTAATTAATGCATAACCTGGTAAAATAATCATTGATCGTAAGGCCAGTATAAATATTATATATCCTAAGCAAGGGTTCACATGTTGTTTCAATACTCGGTGTATCCACTTGATGTCGCTACCGACCAACGTTAACTACAAGCTTTAACGGGGAAAGGGTTTAACAAAACCAATACGTGGAATTTTGCAATGACTTCAAGAGTGGTACATATTTTTACGAGACTTACGGGTGATTATGTTTGAATATATTTATTGTAGAAAAAATAAACAGAACGTTTAAATTACCGAAAATTCCTGAGAGTAAAGTTTTACAAAAGAAAGAAAAAAGATTATATTTCTATTCAGAGGACTCAGAAGTTGGTTGATTGATGTTAGAAGATTGGATGTATCGAAATGTAAATTTAAATTTGGAGAATAATAGTCAGAATTTTTTATACATGTGGAATTTAGCTCGAATAAATAATTAACTAATTTATGGAACAAAGATACTCTTGTTCCACGGGATACTCTCAAATATGCCAAAAATATATCTTTAAAATTAAAAGTGAGATAATTCTGAAATTGAGATTGGATGAAAAGTACAATAAACAAATGAGAGTGTAGTTTGAGCTTTGAATCATTGAATCAAGATTCGATTCAAAAGAGTGAATCATCTGTACGTCATCGCTCTGAATTATGACGTTAGTTTATGCGCGGAGTGGATGACACAACTTGTGAAACACCACTCTTCAAATCCTTATAGATTTACGCAACATCTTTACTGTGTTGCTTATTAGATTGAATTACTCGGTTTTCTATTGAGTTAGCATGTTAGCGTTACAGGTTACGTTAGCTTTGTTTGTATTTTTCGTTTGCCAACCCTACTTTAATCGACGCTTGCTTTTATAAGCGTGTGCATTGTGGGATAAAGTAATGCAACAACACTTGGTGGTAGCAAGGAAGAGTTTGGGAACGGAGAAACGCTAGTATACGTTAGCCGGTTAGCTAATAGACTGTGGTGCTACGGTTGATGGCTGATTTTCCTCCACGCTCCAGCACCTCCAGCCTTTGTGTTGCTGACACTGACAGAGACGTTCTCTCTTGAGGAGCCTGAAGCCTGGCCACCCGTGTTTCATGGGAAATCTACAATGTCGACGATTCTCCTGGGCCTGGTAATGCTTGGTAAGTAAAACAGCTTCTGGGGAAGTTTGAACCTGAAACTCACTTTATTTTTATTAGCATGTCATTTTTTAATATATTTATTTTTTGTTTTTTAACAGGACTTTATTTTGGTGTTGATGTTCAAGCATTTGGTGAGTTATTGCTTCTTTAGCTAAATAGTCTTAGGTTAACAAATTATATAAATTTTATATAAATTATATAAACACTGCATCAGTGTTCTTTATTTTGTGAATTATGATGTTCAAGTTACTGGCACCAAACTTTGCCACAATATCCAAACTGGTTCCCATATAATTACAGACTGCTACCACTAAAGTAGTTATGAGGGGGCTCTAGAAGATGTTAAAAAATGCCATTGTCTTTTACCATTCATTTATCAATGTCCTTTTAGAATGAATAGGAAAAGCTTTCGAAAATGTTTTCAATATGACACATCAGCAACCAAAGCAACCCTAGCAACCAAACTGTTTATCCTAGCAACCATATTATCTGAACTCTATATATGCTTTGATAAATGATAAAGACATGGGATTTTCTTTATATAACTTATAGTCTTAAAAGGAAACATAGTATGTCACTAACCCACCATAGCAACCACTTTGGCATATCACTATCTCAGCTAAGGAAATATCATAGAGACGTGGGGGTTGGTACTCGTATTACCATGGGAAACTTTGATGTGAGTGATTCTACCTTGGCAACCATTGCATTTTGCTCATTCAAAATACTTTTAAATGCCACTTTTACAAGCCGACATCAAAGTTTGTGCACAAACCTTAACCCTCTAGTTAATTTATACATTTTCCAAAAATTTCCATGCCTTTTAGGAACTGAACTTTTTTTTTGGCTTTTTTTTTTTTTAGTTTGCCAATTAATAACTGTTCCTCCACATTATTCCAACAGACAACCGGATAACCAGGCTTGTGAGTGATGAATCTGTTGAGCGCTGTTACGGGCGAGTGGAAGTGCGCCAGGGGAATCAGTGGGGCACCGTGTGTATGTTCAATTGGGATCTGCAAGATGCTGCTGTGCTTTGTAGAGAGCTTGACTGTGGCTTTGCGCTGGACATCCCGAGTGGTGCTCGTTTCACACGGGCTTCAGGAGAAGTCCTGTGGAGTAATGTGCAATGCTCTGGTGATGAGTTTGCTCTGGATCTGTGTGAGCGCAGCCTCAATGAAGGCTTTTGCACAAACTCCGAGACTGCTGGAGTCGAGTGCACAGGTAAAAGGCAATTTTAGGAAAAAATATTTAATGGAACTTGTGACTAAGTGTTCAAAACACTGTGTCCCGACAATATGTGGAAATTGAGACTGAGCCATGAGCCTTAAATTGTGATTAAATTGTCAAACGTGATTTTAAAATGTGTTTCTAACATTTCATGTTCAAATGAAGAATAACATGAAAATGACTAGTTTTATTCATGTTTAGAGCAGTAATGTTGACATTTTTAATCAAGTTTGTGACTCTTATCTCCCTCGATTGAAGGTATTTTCACCCTAATCTCTGCTGCTTCACATCAAAATAATTTTAGAATCTAAAAACTGGATTAAATCAATCCTTGTTTATTGGATGTATAGATGTGTCTTAAATGTGCATTCAAGAGACTATATTTTAATTTAGAAATGTAGGTTTAGCAATGACCATCATCCAAATAGAAAAAAAAACCTCGCGTCAGTCACAACGTTTAGGATCAAAACATTTCAGGAAACTTTCAAAAATATTTTTTTACTTAAATCTATAAACAGACAAAATGGTTAATTAACAAATTACTGATAAATTTTTATAAATTATATTAAAACTATTAATTGCATCTTACCCCTTATATTTTACACAGAGGTGCAAGAAAAGAGTTGAACCAGTAGTTGAACAGATTCAATTATATTCTGTTTCACATTAAAATGTTGATATTTCATTCCAATTTGAGTAATCTTTGGTTATATTGTGATAAATGCTCCCGTTTAAAAGCATTGAACTTGACTGTCGAAACACAGTTTCTGAAGAGATGGAGCTTAGGGCTGCCACTGGTTTTTACATATTTACAGTTACCATATTTTTGGGACTAAAAGGCACACTTAAGTTTCCTAAAATTAATTAAAAATTCTCAGCAAAAAAATTAAATAAATTACAATGCCACACTACTTGATTGATCATCTGGCCATTGCGGCTATAGTCCGGTGCGCTTTATGATCTGGAAAATACTATAGTCTGAGTGTCATTGAAGTAGATCTTATAATACTGATTTTTATTTCCTTGAATCAGGTAGACTCTCAGCACCCACTCTGTCGATTCACTCGCGCTATTACGCCTACTCTGCCGGAGAGTCCGTACAGTTCAAATGCACGGCCCCATACTCGCAATCAACCATTGACTTTCACCTATTCAAGCATGGGGTGGATACTCCACTTGTCACCCAGAGAGCCGACCCGAGACAGATGACTGTGGATCTGACACTCACAGATCTGGAGAGCTCCCACCAGGGCAGCTACAGCTGTGTGTATAGGGTCCACTCCAAACTGGGAACCACTTTTTCTGGCAATTCTCCAAACAGCAACTCCATTAACATCACTGTTGGTAAGTTCCTTATGCTACTAAAGACAAAAACGTTAGCTAGATCTCTCGTGCTAACCGGTACTTCCTTTTTTAAGTGGACATTCACACTCCTCAAATCTGGTACAACACATCTCCCGAGGCCCGGCCAGGCTGGGTCACCCGAGGATACAGTTTCAACGTGAGCTGTTCCACTCTGCTACAGTATCCTGGGGGGTCTTTTCAGCTTCGCCTCATCCAACCCAACGGGACGGTTCGGCACTCTCTGCCAGCCCTCACCCCCTCAGTTACCTTTACCTTCTCCAATGCCCAGGCTAGCAACGAGGGCTACTACTGTTGCCTCTACAAGGTTCAGACTGGAGAGCGCACCTTCATCTCCAGGGAGAGTCAGCCACTACCTATCTCCATTCGAGGTGAAGCCTTTGCCTCTGGTTTTTAATAAGGGGTGTTAAAATTAAAGTTCAGTCTTTATTTTAGATGAATATACATATAGACATGTCACTATTTTTATTTTCTGTACTTAATTATGGTACTAAGATTGGGTTACCAGCAAGAAATCTGACATTTACAAATTCAGTTATTTAATGTGCTGTTCAAAGTCGCATAGAATTGTTTTGGGTTTTTTGTTTTTTTTTACAAAAGGATCTGTGTATTGGTTCACTGCAGCTTTAAAGTCATGAAATAATCTGAGCTGAATTTGTTTTTTTCAGAAGTGGATCCAGTGATTAGTCCGATGGTTATAAGTTTGCTGGTGTCTGCTCTAACGTTTGTGGTGGCCACATGCGCCATTCTGATTATTGCCAAAGTTTACTGCAAAAGAGCGAGGAAGCCCACTGAGCTGGAGCGAGAGAGCAGGACATGTAAGTAACTGCATCGTATATTTCTTTATTAATTTTTTTACTCATCAAATTTGCTTTTATTTCAGGTGTTGACAACACATATATAGCCTTGACAATCAAGTAATGGTGGTTTGAAACCAAGGTAATGATCTTGCTAATTGTATTAGCCTTTTTGGCCTATCCTTTTTGTCAGTTTAGCCTGAAGGACTCTTCACACCGAATTGAGATTCCACAAAACTTCAGATGGCTTCTCAACAGGGTGCTCAATGTTTGGGTCAAGGAAGTTTTGATGCAATTACACTCCCTGCCTGAAAATTAAGTTTGAGTACAGATGTACTCCGCACTACACGGGGAAACAGAAAAGAAGAAAACAAAATTACGAAGTTGCTATAAAAATGTGGGATGAGCACCACCTACTCCCATTATCAAATAAGCCAGCTTTCATCTGTCGTTCTCGTGAAAAAGGCACCACTGGTTTGGTCCAATGAGCGATGTTCTGTTGGCGTACATGGTTTTAAATTAAGGCGCGTTGTTGCTCGAAACCACCACAATTTTCATTTTTTTCCAGTGTTTTTTTTTTCTGTTAGTACAAACACTACAATTTTCCTGAATAAACTTATATTTATAAAAAAAATGATCTTTCAGTTACACATCACTTGAGAAATATTTCACAAGCCGGGCTAACCTTCATCCTTCAAATGCAAATTGTGACTAACATTTATTTTCATGGTTTTCATTGTTTATTTTTTATTCCTGCAGAGTCCAAACTTAAGAAACCACTGTTCCTTGCTGAAAGATGTCTCTTAAAGAAAACAATTCCATCATTTGGACTTGGAAGTCATTTCCTTGTGTTGTGGGACACCTGGTTAAACATAAAAAGGGCTCTTAACTTTTCATGGTACTGACATCCTGAGGGCTTCCCTTTATTTTCTAGGTAATGCAAAACTGAGACATTCTTTTATTCATTCTTGGTATTTTCAAAGGGGCTTTATTGTTGTGAACTATATTTATTAATATTGTTTTTCTACTGCAATTGTTTTTAAGATTTAACGTGTGAAATGTACAAGAATGTTGCGTACCATTCTTGTAACCATCTGTACAAGAATGTTCTTAATTAATGTTCTAAACTGTATTGTATATTACAACACAGGGTTTCAAGTCTACATTCACAATTATGGCGGAAAGTTGATCAATAGAATAGAGAACACTATTACAAAGTACCGTAACTACCATCACCTGAAGCAAAGCAAGCTGTAACTATTCAGAGGAATATACACACCACCAGTATTACTTGTACATTAACATTACTAGATATTTCTTACTTTGTTTTGTACTAGAAATACACATATTGTTCTGATGATTACAAAAAATGTTGATGTCATTTCCTGTACCAGTCAAAATGCAGTGTTTTTGTATACTTAATATAATTTGTAACACATTTATGATGTGTTGTATGACTTTTCTGCATTTATACTCTTCATAATTGTACAACATTTTGGGGTGTTTAATATTTTGAACAACATATTACTTTGATTGGCTTTGGAAATTACTGTTGTCCAGTGACTTGCTATTTCAACCTATGATTAATCTATTTAACCTTTAAGACAAAGAAATTAGTTTGGACTTGAGTTAGAAAAGAAAAGTATATTTTATTAGGGTTTTATTTATTTTCATTTTAGCATAAATCGCTTTTTTATCTGATGTTCTACTGGTAAAAGTGAACAGTAACTGATGTAATGCATGTATCTATTGTGAAATTTGAAATCTTTACATAAACCTAAATCCATTTCAGGTTTAAAACCTTCTCTGGTAACAAATCTTCAAAATACTGCTAAATCTCCAAATGTAGTTTTAGCGGGCAGAACATAGTTGGGTATCTGGAGCATCTTAAAAAAAATCACAAACGTTCCCAAAAGATTAGCTGCCACACAAAAGTACAAATGCCAGAGACCCATACTTTTAAAAATGTAAATGGTTTGATTATCGAAGGAAGGTCATGTCAGTCTTTTTACAGGCTCTGCTGGCTCCATATGAATATAAACCAAAAGCAGAAGCGCACATACAACCACAAACACTAGTATCTGAAGCCAAACTGGGACCAAATGACTATTTTCTGGTGTTTTCTGAATGTGCAATTCTGGCAGTGGATCTCTTGAGTATGACAAGTTGCGGTAAGATGCTTGGCTCTTCACTATTGCAGGCCTACAACAAAAATAAACAGATTACTCATTGTAACATTTTTCCTTAACAGAATAACTCAAAAAACCATACTCGTCCACATAGTCCATCGCTTTTAACTCCTGCCATGCTCTAGTAAACAAAAAATATTTAGTCAGCGTCAAATTTTCATTGTTTAATGTTGGAAATGTTTAATCTTGGTATGACTTGCCTATCGCCTCTATCCTGCTGAGGCTGCTGAATAAAAGAGATAGGAAAAGTATTACCACATCTGTGAACTTACACATATTTAGATTTTGATCATTTGTTAACCAACAGTTAATACAAAATAAAAGTCTTTGAACAACAATTTCTACAGGTTAAAATTAATAGGGATTAAGCTGGAAGGGGTTCCTTAACTAATTTCAAAGAATGTTGCTAATACTTACAGGCCTACGATGCTGAATATAAGTGATATCTTCTGTAAAGACAAAACCATTAGTAACTCAACATATAACATTTCAGAACTATATTTTTAAGCGTCACCTTCCTCCCTATAGTAAGTCCTGTCAGTTTGAGGCTGAGTTCTTCTGCTTTTAGACATGACTTCCCTCAGCTTCTTCTCGTAGAGTGCTCTGGTGGAGTCTGATTTTTAAATACAAAATTAAAGTAAGCCAAAACAAAATATCCACAACCATGTAATAACTTCGTTATAACTGCGCTTGCCGACAACAGGGCCATGTTTTATCCTGTACTCATCCAGCAGCCACTGGATCTCCTCGTTGGATTTGTGGCTCAACATCGCTAAGTGGGAAGGTTTTTTTTCTGTACGGAAAATTTCACGTTGACATATGGTAAATTAGACTTCATCTGAAATTTAACTGTTCATAATTAAGAGTCTTTTAACTTACGAAATCAATGCCTTTGATGCCGAAATCAACGTTTTATTCTTAAGGTAATTTCTTATGGTAATTCAAAAATACAGTTCGATTCAACAGTAATGTAAACCCGATCAAGTATCCATTGTGTTCAACTGTGTATCTATCCAACTTCAACAACCAAACCGTGGTAGAATTATAAACAACGTGACGCACTTCCGTAACGCATCCATTTTGTTGACGTCATGAGTTAAAAAAGGGGCGTTTTTTAACGTAATACAAGTTTCTTTAACGTAAGATTTAACCAAAAATTTGCCAATACCGTTTCATATTTCCATTAATTTCTTTATTTGTTTCAATTTATTAAATTACTGTTAAAATGTCATTGATATTTTATGCTGGAATCGAATCTAATTTTCAAACGGTTTTGTTTGCGTTGGTACTAAAAATTAAATAAATAAAACTACGGAATCATTCACAAACGTTTTCCTTTTGGGACGCGTTAAACAGCGTACTAATCAGTAAGCAGGCGTGCAGTGTATTTGCTGATTTTTTTGTATTATTGCTGTATATTTATGCTGGAATCTAATTTCATTTCATTTTTCTTTATGTAATGTACGTACTCATCACATTTTTAAAGACAAAATTAAAGTTAGGAATTAACTTTTTACAAACGTTTCCCTTTTGAAGAAAGAGCGCGTTTAAAACAGCGTACTTCGATACTAATCAGTAAACTCTATGTTGAATTCAATTACTTTAAAAGCACTACGAAAAAGAACAATTTGAACATTGGACAAAATGTTTTCATTTAAACCACATTTAATTAAGTACCTGTAGATGGCACTACGAGCCTTTATGTGACACATCTCCAGAATGGAAATTTTAAGCACATTGTGGGTTAATTACAACACAAATAATGTGAATCCCTGTTTTTCCAAGGTTGCCGGTAATCGATGCATTCTGAAAAGTAGGTTAAATGATTACTTGTGTGGCCTCAGTACCACATCCTTTAATCCTTCTCATTGCAAGAAGGTAGAAGTCATGGTATGAGTTCCTACCCAACCAAACCTTACAAACCTGTACTGGAAACCAGATTGGCATTAATATTCCACATCAGGTGCATAACCTCCAGCGATGTAAGGCAAGATAAGAATTTGCAAAAAATCATAGGTTTCATGTGTTTTTTATGTTTTTTTTATGTGATTGCAAAAACAAATAGAGATTGGTCTGTTCCTATCCTAAAGAAAACATTTTAGCTCTATGCTATGGGAAACGTCTGATATTAAAGAACAGAGTCCTACCAGACAATAAATACACATCTGTAATTAATGCGATTAGAACCAATTAAATAAAAACCTAAATACCTTATGTCATTAAACTCTCACTGAAACGTTTCCAGAGGAAAGACCAATGCTACAACATTAGCACAGAGCTATATTTCTAGTTATACCATCTCGAACTGGAAATCTAATGAGGCGCTCAATAAGAAAGTGTCAGAAATGCATCATTTATAAGCAGATTTCTTCTGATGTTGCATGAGATGCTGATCAAGCAGCATGTGTTATTGAGCTAGTACTGAGTGTATAATTTAAATAAAGCTACAGATTGAGGACAAAATGACCTATATACCAAACATGTAATTGCTTGAAACAGAAAAAGCAATAAAACTACACAGTAACCCAGTTTCCTTTAACTGATAGAAACAGTAGAAAATAAAAATACAGAAGAATAAAATTGTGTCACACAGCATAGGTGTTAAATGTTTGTAGCCCTGTTTAAGGTATTCCAACCACACTGTGTTCAGATGATATGTCCTTGCCCTAAAATATTCCCTTGAATGATTCTCATGGGCCAGTGGTGTTCATCGTGATAGGCTTAGGTCTCCAGTCAGGCTGGTAGAAGTGTATATTAAATATTCGCGCCCAGTTAGCAAAGACTTGTTTTTCTGTGATGAAGCGATGATGGCTGCCATGCCTCCCCTGCTCATGGGTCAGATACATAGAGCATTCGTCTGGTCCCGAAGGTTCGTAGTAGTGATATGGCACTGACTGCACCGACTGGGGAGACCTGAGGAGCATATAATCCCGTTTCAGATGTTCAACTGAAAGAAATGTATTAGCATTGTGAGGAAGAGTCTCACTTGCAAAATTCTGCAGGAATCATCCCATAGACGTTGATTCTATCACACATATCCAGAGCGATTGCCATAGTGAACCAACCCGTGCTCAGCCAGGAGTTAGACGTTTTTCTGAACAAACAGCAAAGCAAAGAGGACTTTTTTAAAAAGCAATGTTGATCAAAACATTTTCCAGGGCCAAAGGTGAACTAGGGGGCATTTGAAAATGACTTAATTTAATTAAATGAAAAACAGCCTGGCCTTTTCCAAAAAAGCAAACCTTAACCATTAGGTGGAACAGTGTATTAGTGAAGAAATGTTAATGTCTTTGTAAAAAGCAACTTTTTTTTTTGTTTACAAAATCCTATATGGCCGACATTCCAAAATGGTAGAGGTAGCTAAATTGGACATGACTCGTCCAAGTATATAACATTTATACGCCCTGTTGCGCAGGGCGACATGGATTTGAATCCTGAACCCATTGTCATTTGATGATTCACAATTATGTTGATTAATTTGGTCTGCATGGTAGAAGAATTGATGAGTTTAAATTGGTATGAGCCAGAGGATCAGAAGAAAGGGGAAATTTTGTTTCTATACAATACAGTTCAAAGTTATTTTGGTGAATCTTTGACCTAGAGGGTCCAAATTGGATCAGGTTACTCATAGTATCCAGGTTTATCAGTTCACCGAATTTTGGGGCTGCTATTGACTACAATGGTGGAAGATGAAGAATAAGAATGCCAATGAAAACAATTAGTGTTTTACACCTTTGATGCTTGGCCCCAAAAAATCATAAAAAAAATATATTTGGAATATTTTCAGTTTTAAAAGAAACCAGTTAGCATCAAGCTAATTTTTGTCATTGGTCAAGTGGCAGGGATTGTTGTGCACCTGGCATTTAGGGTATACGGGTGTGCCTTCTGAAGGCCCTAACAAACAAATCATTGAGGAAGAAGGGTGACCTGATGACCCCAATGCCATAACCACGTAGCTTTATTGAGTTTACGATGCCAGCCATAATTGGTAGACCAGTTGAGAACACTTAGCCGTGTGCTCTCATAGCAGATTCCAGTTCTAGTCTAGATTTTGCACCTATTCCAACCCAATGATTACACTCCTTTTATAGGTTGCTTTTGTTTACATTCGTTTACATTTGTTTTCAAATCCTCTAGCATCTCTACATCAACAATTATGTATAAATGCTCAAGAAGGGATGGTTTTCTATGGTCGCCTGCATCTGGCTTGGTACTTCCTCACACCAAACCACTCTTTGTGAACATTACACATTAAGTGTTTATATGTACTATAAGTTATACACTATCCACACAGTCTCCTTCAAAGTGCATTCAATATCAGGTCTCAGTACGAGACTGGATTAAATGTAAGAGTGATATAGGGGAAAATAGAGGTACAGATGAAACAAACCTCATGTTTAAATGTATTTAGCCCTGAGCTGTTTGTATGTGATTGGGAACATCCCAGCTAGCATCTGTCTCCAGCTGGCACTGTTCCTGTCCTGACCCTCAATCTGCACAAATGCCAAGAGTGAGCCCTGTGTGCCAGCGAAACCAGCCCTCCAGCAGACTCTGGCACATTAGTGAATAAACCCTCATTCCTTGGTGCACTCCGTCTGATATCAGCTCCTACACGATGCTCAGGGTTTATAGCTATACTGAAGCATTTTATCATTCAGTAATTAATTGATTCGTCATTTTGTTTATTCGTTCCTAAACCTTATGAATAGGAACAGAAAATCATTAGAAGTTTAAATTGGTTCTGCAACTCCAATATTGATGAAAAGGGGTATTTTCATTCAATTAATATTTATTTATTAATAGTTCATCAACAGTCAAACCACTTATGTTCCTTCCAAATACAGTACTTTTTTACAGAACTAAATGCAAAGTGAGAAAATCTAAATCAAATGAATATTTGGTGTTACTAGTTTTGTCAGATACTTGCACAAAGTTTGGGATTTTGTAGGATTAAAGTCAGGTACATGATCCACCAATTAAATCATAAAGATGCTAACGAAAATCAATGTCACACGTAGGTTGATAACGAGAGATGACCTGAAACAGCTTAAAACTAGGTGAGGAACAGGCAAACTCATCTACCAATGACAAGCCACAGCAACAATACACAAGGTAGTTACACTGCATCAAGAAGGTCTCTCCCAGACAAAGATTTTAAAGCAGACTAGAGTTTAAGATGTACTGGTCAGGCTCTTTTGAAGAAATACAAAGGAATAGGAAAACAATGAGGATCATAGACGTAGTGGTCCACCAAGGACACTTGAAAGACCGATCATCTTAATTACCCTTCAAAACCAGAAAATGTCCAGCAGTGCAATCAACTGAAAACTGGCAGAATGATCTGTGTTGACCTTTTACCAGAGTCAGGTACCAGAAAGCCATTTGTTCTGGATAGTGGTAAAATAAAGTTTCTGCAGACACTCATCTCAACAACCATGTTTGAGATTGATTTTGAGAAGGCCACATCCACAGAAGATCTACAACCTTCCAGCTGAAATCCTTCAAAAACAATTGCTGATGTTTTCAAGGTACACAAAATGATTTGATTTCAATTTCTTTTTTTCATTCACTGCATTATGTTCATTGATGAAAATAATTAACACTTCCATTCCAAAGCATTTTTTTTGATAATAGCATTTTTTAAACCTAAAACTTCTGCACAGTAAGCTCTTTCCACACTCAAAATGGAAATATTGGGTTCAATTAATTTTTATTATGACACACATTACCATATTTTGTAATGTATATATGTGTATTGCGTAATCCAGCTACATTAACTCAAGCTCAACTTGAGAGGTTTGGTGTGAAAATTAAAATTCATTGTCATGGTACGTTTTCAGCTTTTTCGATTGTGTACATATTTTAAAACAACACAGTTTCCAATAATACCAACATCTTCCACATTACAGGAGGTATTACACACAGAACTTTGCGAAACAAGGGATACTGTTTTTCAAAAAGTGGTAGAAATTCTAAAGAAATAATCGAATTGCACATGAAGTGACATTTGTTTCAGTTTATGAAATAACAAAAAAAACAAATACTTCTCACCTGTCTTTTCCCGTCTCCTTCTTAAAGAGCTCATCAAGCTCCAGCATCTTCAGCCTTGAGATGATGAAGAGCTGAAGCTTGGGCACCATCTGATTCATCAGACGAAGGTTGTAGTAGACAAGGCCTCTTCCGTCTGGCCTCATGTAGTTTCCAGGTCCCCAGAAGATGAGGACGGATTCCTGGCTGGAGTTGATGAGCTCACGGCGGTTCCGAAGGACACGCTGCAGGCTGGAATGAGCCACCACACGAAGACTCGTCCGTTGACCCACATCCTGCTCATATCGTCGGCTTGGGGCATCATTCATTCGGATTACACACTCTGCACTGTCAATTTCTGCTCCGCGATTACTTCCTGTCATGTGACCAGAGCTCGTCACCAAGGCACAGTTTTTGCAGTGCATCTTGAGAGGCTAAAGTTGGAGACAATGTTGAGGAATTTATAATGTTAAATCTATTTGTAATATAGCTGTATAAAATAAATTTGGGATCATTTATGATTGATGGTAGATCAAAAATGTACTGGGGTAAAAATTGTTACATTTCTGTAACTTTACATGTGCAAAGCTAAATTATATTTAAGGAATGATTGTTTCTTTGTCCATGGGCAAACCTTCAAAATCAAAAGTCAAACATTAACATCACTGTATACCAGAATATGCATAGAAATTATGGAAATTGTGAAATCTAAGAACTGTGACACAGCATCAAACTAGTCTCTTAAAAAGACCTGGCATCTCAGATAATTCATATAAATATCACATCAACCCCTACACTCTCAAAAGCGATTTCCCTGGGCATTTCATCGCCACAGAGACTTATTTCCTCTGCTGTGATAAACAGAGCTGTTTCCATAGAGATAAGAGCCCAGCAGAAACTCGCCAATCAGGCGCAGAAAATACCAAATCCAGACTTATTATTCTCTTATTAACATCCCCATTCCTAAGCCTTTCCATCAGAATTACCCAACAGAATGAATAGCAGTCTCTTTAAGATATTTTCTCAGAACAGATTCAGCAGTTCAGGAAAACTATTTTTATTTTGGTGTAACAGTTTATGACACTACTGTATATTACTGGGTTTTTTTTTGTTTGTTTACCAAATACAATTTACCGTAGATGTTTGATAAAAAAGTTTTACAATGCTTAAATGTTGTTTTTCCCCACATGTCGAAAGTTTTCAACATATGAAAGGTTTGGTTCCAAAATGAACTAAAAAATAATTATAATTATGGCTAAAATACAATGGCTAATTACTTTTGGATTTTATTTAAAAGTCCTGTCATTGTTTATTGCCAAACAATTGAGAATATTCAACAGAAATGCGGCTTTATTTTAACCTAAGCACACAGAAAACTAGAGGACAAAACCTGATTCGCTCATATATAAAGGTGATGTTATAGAATTAATAATCTTAAAGAATAATGAAGACTTTAAAGTAAGAGTTTGAGAAAGTTTGTGGCTTTATGTTAACGCAAATTTCAGAAAAACAGCCAAATGCTAGAGGACAAAACCTCTTAAAAGTTTAAAAGTAGCAGTTCCTAGTTATGAGCAAAATGCAATTTTACATCAATCTGGTCAGTAAAAATATCTTCAGTGTTTTTAAATGATAAGGAATCGCTAAAAAGAAATATGTTGATGTGCTGGAAATATTCTGGTGATCTCCAACCGCACTTTGAATACAGCAAGATATACATCATTGAAATGTAACATACATCCCTTCAAAAACTAGCTGAAACGTGCTGCAGAAGTGTAAAATGTCATGCATTCTGAACTCATCATTAGCTTTTTATTAAAATGAAATTCTTTTCAAGACACTTAAAGTATGTAATTTTCCTTAAAAGTGCACCTCCATACTCTTGTATACAGGAGGAGGTATGAATATTAATATTTAGTGTGTGTGTGTGTGTGTGTGTGCGTGTGTGTGTGTGGTGGGGGGGGGTGCTTTTCTGCATGTATTTTAGAGCTTGATGGTTCTTGGTCCCAATCCACTCTCCCCATAGAAAATAAGAGCATTAATCAAAAATGCCATTGCATGCTCTACATAAGAAAAAAATACTTCCTGAATAAACATTGTAGAGTGCTAGGAGGACATTTGGAGGCATGTTTAAACAATACAAATGTGGATTTGTAGGGAATTTCAGATAGATACATTTTTTATTTACTTATTTTAAGTCAATATATTTAAGTGAAATACATGAATCAATCAACAAAAAAGAAATGAAAGATATATAGAGATTGTTTTGGTTTGGTAGATAGGAGGATGGGGGCATTCCCCGATGCTGCTAACGGCAATGTGTCTTCAGTGGGTTTTATTGATTTTATATCATCATTTATATAGACTTGTTTCACAAATGAGGCTGAAAAAAAGATTAAGACCTGCAGTCTGAAAGTAGCTTGAGTAAAAATTATGAATTTAAAGGTAAATATAACATTTTTTCTGAAGCATTTGAAAATTTTAACATTAACTTCTTTAACAGGACAAATGTAATGTGCATCTTTGGTTTTAGATGTTTATTTTATTGTGCAGACTAGACTCAATAAAACATATTACCTTATGATCAACAATGCTGGTGTAACCTTGTAAGCTGGATATTTGCTGTCTTACAACCACCACCTGATGTCCATTTGACTGAGCCTGATCTTCTTGTGTATTGGCAGAACTGCTGCTGTACAGGAAGAATAAGCTTGTAAGCACCGTCACGCTGCCAATCAATATGAGCCCATGACGCTGTGAAACGAAAGGAACAAGAAATGTTTATTAGCTCAGTTGTCTGGTGCATGCACTGGGGAAGATTCAGTTTTTAACTATATATTGAAATGGGTTTTATTGATTTTAAGAGTTATTATGTTCGAAAAGGATGTTCATAAAGACGCCGTTTTCTGTGTTCAAATGGAACTCTATTTATTAAATATTGTTTGTTCAACATCAGACTCTGGAATAGGTTTAAAGCCTCAAGATTTGGCGTTACCCAAAATTTACCATTTCTCTACTATATGGCACGAAAACACAGTAAACCAGCTGTGTGTTCGAGTCCAAGAATGCAAGACGAACTTGGATGCCATACAACATATCACAAGAATCTGGTTTATAATCTCATGCGAGAGAAATTCTGATATAGAGGATATAGTGCCTTGCCCTCACATGCAGGTGCATTAGCCGCCACCTGGAATATTGTGTGGACATCTAAACTATTTTGAAGTTGTGACATCATCATTACATTAGAACCAATTTGACTTCGTCTCGCTCCAGTTCATAGTGACCCAGCCAAAATATCGCCAGACCAATATATCGGTTTGATTTTTCAGCATTTGTACAAAATCTGTATTGCCCACATAATCATGTGTATCTGATTGCGGAATAACTCAATAAAACTTTTGGTCAACTCAATACACCCCACCCCCTTCAACTCACTCTTCCGGGTACTTTTGGTCACTTACTGTACTTTGTGGCACAAATTTATGAACATTTCAAAGCAAATTCATGGAGGGTGTGCACATGATCGCATGGTAATCGAAAGTCAAGGCCTGTGTACATACTCAAAATGGATTGAATTCCAAAGACTTCAGGGACTTCAATACACAAATGAAAAGAAATGTGAATTTAACTGTTGCATTTTGAAGAAATTTTTTCAAAAGCCATGTCATATTCACCCACTAGCCGTCTCCGTGGGGCTTCAGATATCTATTTAAGTATTTAATTTAATATTTTTTACAGTAAAAGTTCATGGTTGGCGGTACATAAAACAGATTATGTGATCAGTAATCAAAATCCCCACATGGTATGGCGAAGGAGTGGAAGGTGGGCTAGCGTGAACAACATTGGTGGTTTTCTGGTTATATCTGGGTATATATAAGGCAGGGGTGATGATGTAGCAAGTCCTGAAAACTCCTCCCGACACATGTTAATCAAATATTACTTACAATTGAATGTTATTTAGCTTATTATTTTTTTGTCGTTAATGAACATTGGCTATTGTTAGCAAACATGTTCCAAAACACAACTTCAACTGGTCATGTTGGATTTCCCAAAATTGGTTACTTGAAAACAATCAATTCGAATAAATCAGTCACCAGGGAAGGATTTTTTTTTCAACAATATTTATTACACTGTATTTAATGTACGGTTAATACATATATACGTTTGTAACACCATGCAGAATGGACTTATACGAGTTTTTATGATAAAAAACGTTACGTAAACGTAAAATGACGGTATTGAGGGAAAAACCGTGGCAACAATTGTCATAATAAACCGTTGAAAATAAAAAAACATAACAATAAGAATTTTAACGACGATGAAAAAAGTATTCAGCGTAAAAACAAAATCACACCTGAAACTGTTAACTGAGGAACAGTTTCAAAGTCTACGTAGCTTAAACCAAAACTAGTTTCAGTAAGTTATAGGCTACATATTACAATTTTCCAATTATTAACAAAGTAACGTAATAAAACACATTAGTTCATGTTTAGTAACAACATAAATTGGTACAACAAGGAATCTGGCACGAAACTACGCAGCATGGTAATGGTTTGTTAGGGCAGGGAAAGTTCCCCTAGAAGCTACCGTTAGTCTAAAGTCAGAGAATGTCTGCAGCCTACCGTTCGCGTCTTCATATTGAAAAGTGTTTTAATTCGTAGATAATCGGTTTCGCTCGATCTTTACTTTCTTCGTCAGTTGTATTCATCCACTGTTCTGTTGTTAGGTTCATCATCTTCACGCACCCAAGTTGAACCTCGACTGAATCTATCTATTCTGTGTTGGCTGCAGCGAGCTCTACTACCTTTCACTGCGCACGCGTGGTCTTAAAGAGCACCAACTACCCCAGAGGTGGTTGAGCTGACCCACACAAATCAGAGCAAAATGTGGGTTCTAAAATGACACATTTCCTATGTTTCCAATTCACACGTTAGTACAAAGCAATTACATTCTCAATATAGAGATCTGTGCTTTTACAGAACCAAATCTTTAATTTTAATAACATTTATATGTTTGCATTTGGCAGACACTTTTATCCAAAGCGACTTACATTTAAAAGAATGAACACATTTTTTTGTCAGTTCTTGCTTTCCCTGGGATTTGAACCCACAACCTTTGTGTTGTTAGCGCAATGCTCAACTGGGCCACAGGAAAGTTAAGTTGTAAAAAAAAAGGGTATTCTTTTTTAGTGACACTTTTGGGAAACCCATTTTGATTGATCCATATTTAAATCCAGCTCCAGCAATTTGGTGCATTAACTGATGAGAGATTCATGGCCACTATTTATCAAACTCACATTGAGTTCCCTCTGGTCTATGCAGAGATGTTTCTTCCCAAACCATCACAATCAATCATTTCATATCAAACATATCAAACCTTGTCCCTGAAATCAATCATATTACCTAACAAATCGTAACCATGCTTTTCAAAATCTAATCAAATAGTAATCAGTTGCATATATTGCGATTCCAACCTTCCATTGCAGGCCATATGGATCTTCATTTGTAATACATATATAAAAGCAGTGCATGAATGACTGGTAGTGGGTCTGATTTCATCATAGAAAGCACGTCTAAAGCTCAAACTGTCAGCATACAGCCAAGATGTAAAAGATACAATCTTCTCTTCTAAATGTGGCATGCAATGTAGCATACCTTCTCACAGGAGCAGAGATTTGCTGGCAGCAGTAATTTTAACTGGAACTCTGCTGGAATAGTAATGCGGCCATTTGCTTCCACACCAATCACATAAGGTCGTATATTTTCAAAATCTCATGTCCTTACTCCAACCTTCACTTTTCCATTAGAGCTGCTCTTGGGACCTATCTATGTTCAAAGGAATGTTACGCCTAGTCTAGGGGTTTAGACGTAGCAAATTAAGATAGACAATCCTTTGTTTCCAATAAAGTGAATTTATTTGCAAGTGCAACAAAATACCAAAAGTGCAATCAAATAAATACATATATAAACAATAACTACAAAGAGAAAGATATTTCCAAGAGCATCAAATACAAAAAGGCAAGTTGAAGATAAAAACACACTACAATACACAAAACTTAACACAAAAGACACAGAATACAGCTACAGGTCCTATCCGTAGACATATATCAAGGTCATGTTAGAACAAAGAATCAAATTGTACATGGACATAAATACCTGGAAATCCGAAGTAATTACAAACAAATATAAGGAGTATATAAAAGCAGTGTGTTATCAAAATAAAAGTTTTGAAAAGGTATAACAAAAAGGCAGCTTTATTTAGCTTTAAAACACTATGCACAACTGTTCGTTGTAAAATTTTAATATTTAAGCTGTATAAATGTACAAAAGGTACTACTCGCTTTTGCTCTTTTTGTACAACTTCAGGATTGTTGTGGAAATATTGTGTAGAGTAATTTTAAAAATATTTTATGTTCTTTTTTGTAAAAAAAAAAAAAAAGAAAAAAAAGAAAGAATGGGGTTGTACTAAAAACATAATAGCGTTTTGCCACAAAAAAATGTTTTAAAGATAATTTTTTACAACAATTTGTAAAGTAGAAAATTGCTCAAAAAGACCCCGGACTTCTTAGGATTAACATCTCTTTTATTTGCTTAGAAATGCCGATCAATACAGTCATTCTTCATCATTGATTACATTAATGGAGGCCCAGCAAGTTAATTATAGGCAATTTGTAGGTCAGGCTCTTCCCTAATTTGCAGTTCCAGTTGAGGTGCCACATTAAAATTCAACATCATCTTTTACTCTATTAAACTTCATGATGACAAGTAATACTGGTAGCATGAAAACATTCTGTATGAGAAAGCCAGCGTTCATGGAGAAAACTAACCTAACCATGCGAAAAACCTTCCACTATCCACCCAGAAAAGCCCCCAGCCAAAATCAAACCTTCAAATCAACAAACATTCACACCACAGACATACAAGGAGAAGAGTTTGAATGCAGAACAGGAGGGTTTAAAAGTTTATTTACTATATATGGCCTGTGCCTTCTATTGGGTGGCTTTATACTGCCTGACTTTTCTGCATATAGCGTGGAAAAATACTCTGTATAAATTTGATTGATTTAGTAAAATTACTTTTTTTGTTTGACTGCATGCTACACGGACATAATTCAACCATAAATGCAAATCGTCTTAAACAAACGAATCCTGCTCCTACTATTTTACTTAAGAATAATTCGGCAGTACATGCTCTGAATAGCAGGCGCATGTTTTTCTGTGAAAACCAATTAATTAAAAGATGTTCCCATGATGAAATGTGCTTATTTCCCTCACCGAACACGGGTGAAAATGAGTAAGGGATTGATTTGTGTTTGTTGACATTGGAGACAAATGAGAATTAGATGTTTCTCTGCTTCTTCTCGGCCTCATGAGGTTTCCTGAATTAATCACACCTCTAGGCGAATTTTCGTTCTGATCAGAGTGCCATGAATTAAAACTTAGTTGAATTAATCAGTCTTTCCTTTCTGATAAGGCCACAATCCCATGGTCCTCCAGGAGGTTGACAGATCAGTTCTCTGATGAACACACTGCATTGCTGTTATAGCTATGTCAATCAAATCGTCTGCCTCTCAGCTTTTCAGGTTTTAACCTGTTTACAATTTGGCAGTTTTTCTGTAAAAACAGCAGGAAATCATACAAACCATATTTCTTGGTCATTTTTCTGAAAATATGATTTCTAATACAAAAGCATTTTTTCCATTTATTAACGGTTGGGTGAAGCCATTTGTTGTCAGACATTTTTTTTGACCATCAATGGCAGCCTGAAGTCTCTTGAAGTAGTTGTTGATGAGGTTCTTTATCTTCTCTGTCTGTAAAGCCATTCTTCTTGATGGCTTCACCCAACTATGGTGAAGAGATGGCTTCACCCAACTATGAATTCTTTTACAATTTTGTTCATATTTTCTGAAAAATGATAAAGAAATCTGAAAAGTCTGTAAACTCACAGCTTGTAATGACGGTCACTCTCTCGTGAATATCAGTGCTCAGAAATATCTGCAGGCCTGTCTATACATAAGCTATTTTTGGAAGCTGAAGCAGATGGAGACAACCATACCTCAGTAAGTGGCTGGCCTTTAGCACATAGCACCCTGAACAGACAAGTCATCTCCTCTTGAGACACTTTGAGGGTCCCACACAAAGAAAACATACACTTGGTGAATGTTAATCTATTAACAGCAGGGGTCTTAAGAAGACAGGCTCTCTCAGAAGATACCTTATCGGAAGGCACCTCTAAAAAATGTTCATGTCCCTTTTTAAACTCACAGACGGAGAAGGTTTTAAATTCAGTCTCAAACTTTATATAGTCTTAGTTTATCTAATTATGTGAAACTGTAGGCATGGGATGAAAGAATGACAGAAGATTTCAAATACAGACTCTATTTTCTGACATGTAAATATGTAAAGATTGGTCGTTTTTAATAGCCCATTCATCCTGGAATTTTGTGCTTAATTTGTTAGAACAAATTGGCTTAGATAAAAGCATTTAAATATGTGGAAATAAAACTACTGAAATCCACCAATTTGTTCTTTGAGTAATGTTAAAATGTATTTTTTTTTTATTAAAAAATTAATAAATATAATGCAATAGATCTGTCCAGGGTGTACCCCCGCCTCTCGCCCACTGTGCACTGGAGATGGGCATGAATGAAAAAATAAATATAAGAAAAATGTGATAACAAAATGATTTTTTTGCTGCATCAGATCAGAACGAACTTGGACATCACATGAATAAATTATATTTTATAGCTTCTAAATCTGACAAAAGGGTTAGGCCAGTGGTCAATTACTGCAACAAGATCGTTTTTAGGTTACAGTGGTCTAGTGTAACACATCACTGCCCTCAGGTGGAGGATTCATTACAATGCAATAAACCAAAAAGTCTTATTTGATTGAGATCAAGCTTGTTTTCCTCACCCAATCAAAAACATCACTAATCTAATTAATATTTATCTAGTTGTTAACGCATTCACGAAACCGCTCCCGGATTGGATGGTTTTGTCGTGTATATTAACATACCGTGTAACGTAACCGAGGTTTCGTAACTTTCCTTTTAAAAAAATAAATTAAACTGAATAAATTAATTTAAAAGCAACCGTAACTGAGAAGTGGCAAATTAATCACCCTCGCCTCGCAAAATCAACCTCCCTCGCAAAAAATAAACACATTTATTGATTAAAAGCGGAAATAGACCAGCGTACATGTTATCTAGGAAAAGTGTTGTAAACCTTTAGATATAGTGGGTTTTAAACTTGGTTCCAAAAAAATATTAAACGTCATCATCATTATCATCATCATCATCTCAATGCTGTCTCAAGCAGCTCAAAGGACCTCCACAGAGTCCTTACTGTTCTGGTCTGCTTCTTTGTTATTCGGTGACTGAAGTGTTTTCCTGTGCCTAACCGTGAGATTTCTCTGCTCTCTCTACTTTCACAATAAGCCCCGCCTTCTTAACCTGTATTGGCGAATGTCAAAGAATAGCGATTGGTGATTGGACAACAGCGACGCCAGTCCAAGATCGTTCCACCCACATATGTACTTCGTGTCCCACTCACTCCTGATGGCGCTGTAAACACAGTGACGCGACTTTGCGGCGCAAAGCACAGATTGGTTTTGTGTTTAGATGAGCTCGGGAAACACTATCCACGTCCACGGCTTCTTATGAAATCTTACAAACAAAAGGCTCGCGAGGACCGCTCGTCGGAGGAGCAATGGCAAGGAAAAGTACAATTCCCTCTTCATACTATGGTAAGCGAGAACTGCTGGCTCTTATTGTAAGGCCATTGACAAAAGGAACTGTCCGAGTGGGTCATTATGTTGTTCTCTGCAGAGTTTTTATTTAAGCATATTTAAAGGGCAACATTCTGATGAGTTGTGCCAGTTTGGTGTTAACTGGATGCCTTCCACTACTTGTAATTTTACTGTTTCCGATATTTTTGCTATTTAGTACAGCTTTACAAAAATTGGGTTTTCTGGAAACAGTCATTGATCTAAATCACATACATTATTATTATTATTATTATTATTATTATTATTATTATTATTATTATTATTATTACATTTTTTGTGCTCCCCAACAGTATATAGAAGGCATTGGAATAGCCGCTTTCAAATAATTTAAAATATTTTAACATACACTTAATTCATTATAATGGCCATGAAGCTAGGTGTGCCTTAAAACTTATTAATTTTGTTGTGATGCTGTCTAAACAAACTGCTTCTTTGTTAACACAACTTTGTTTTGTTCAGATTTCACTGCCCTACAAAGATCAAACAGGCATTTATTTGATATCTTTCTGGAACACTTAGAATAAAGCCTGCTTGGAGTTATTGGCTGATTTTAGTTAACATTCCTCTATAATCATCAGAGACCTTTCACATTGTTCTGGAGTCTGCTCACAAATAGTTCACATATGAGCTTGAGCAGCTCTCACATGCCTTTTAACAAGACTGTGGAAAATACTTCTCCAAAACAATGGAAGACTTAACGATATCAAGGATGCTTCTGTTGTGTCTATGTACATCAAGAAGCATTCAGAATAAACATTTGTTTCATTTTTTTGTAAATCCACCATTTAACAAAACCTATAAGTTCGATGATGGCTGTTGGAAAGTCAAAGACTGATTTTTCTTTGTCACGTAAATAGCAGGGGGAGCAGCTGTTTCTCTGTCTTGCTCCAACAGGGTTGAGCTCTTTGGCCTTTGCTAAATGTATTGTGAAGTTCCCACGAGCCACCTGTCAATCATTTGCATTGTCAGCTTTGGTTGCGAATGTCATTGAAGAGGTGCTCCAAATAAAATGGACATACTATATGATGCAGGACCATATGGTTGTAGTGTGATCTTTTTAGCACTACATCAATCTGGTATCAGTTTAATTTGCAAAAGCTAAAGCATTCTAGAATGTGTTGAACTTGAGCAAAGTGTTTGGGCTGATTCTGCACCAGCAGATGAGTGAGAGTTTCCTGACTTGCTTATCTGTTCTGTCTATCAGTCTTCTCTATTTACGTTCATCTGCCTCACTGTCTGTCACTGTCTATCTTGGGGTTTTTGTGGAAATGAGATGCAAGTGTTTTTGCAGTGACGCATTTAGGTGCTTTTCCACATCAGCAAATGTCTACACCTCTTCTATAGGGGTGCTTGATTACAATGCGTTATTGAGATGTGATAGTTTTGGGCAGGTGTGAAAGATAAAGATATAATAACATAAAAAATCTAGATGACAAAAGTTTGTAGACAAACATTGATCTTGACTTTTAATGTATTTTATTAGCAAAATGTATTGGTTGTTAAGGTAGATGTTTTGGTCACTATGGTTGGAGTCAGTGACATCATACAAAGTTTCTCATGCCAATATAATTGATATAAACCAGCATCCATGTCTCTATGATTTTCCTTAGCCAAGATAGTGATATTCCAAGTTGGTTGCTATGGTGGACAGTCTGGATGCTATGGAAGGGTTAGTGACATACAGTAATATTCCCTAATGTGTCAATTTAAGTTACATAAACCAACCCTCATGTCTATCATTTACCAAAGCTAGTTTGAGTTTAGAAAATTTGGTTGCTAGAGTAAACAGTTTGGTTGCTAGGGAGCCGTCAGTCATGTTTTTTTTTTATTATTAACAATCAAACCATTTCTCTGTGAAGTTTCATCTTGAATGTTTTTCCGTTGCCTTTTCCCCTTTATTTTTGATGGCCATTATATGTAAATATTTAACCCCTTCTAGAGCCATTCGAAGGTTGCATTTCTGCTAAAAGAGTTGGAACTTGGTCACGATTAATAGTGTTGTCAATGCTGAGAAATACAGGCAGATATTATCCATCATGGGATGCATATTATCGTCCCCAAATTTGTTATGCAGGGGGGGGGGGCGATAATGACCCCAAACATATCAACAAAAAAATTAAGAACTATCTGCAGTTTAAAGAATTTTGCATTTTGCTGAGAAAGCTACATCCAAAGAAAACCAGTGGATATTTCTCCAAAATGTTTGCAACAGCCAATGGTCAAAGAATGGTCACACCAAATTATTATTTATTAGTTTTTTTACACCTGCCCAAATCTTTTACTCTGTGTACTGTATGTCAGTGACATTTCCATTTTGTTGGAACACAATGTTCTGGTCAAAAGTGGAAATAGAAGCAGCATAGTGTTGCCTTTAGACCAGTTCCATGCTGTCCACACCTGTGTGCCTTCCCAGGCTGTTCCTTATGGTGAAACCATGAAAGAAACTGTGTGTTTAACCAGGCTGCCTTGCTTAACTGTTCTCTCTTGTGAGGGCATGGAAAAATTAAAGAGGCATTGAGATGATGAGATTTCCAGAGAGCGTCAGGACAAGTCTGCTAAAACTGTTGAGGCACACCATGTAAACCCTACATTATGTAGCCAATCACACGGCCTGATGAAAGAATGTGTCAGTGGGTTATATATAAAATGTGTATTTTTAGTACATCCAATATATCAATTGTTACTTCAATTTCTGAATTCACCTGATTTTGGTTGGATGAGTAGCTAACTTCCAAAATCGTCTCAGTGAAAATTACAAATATTTTTCACCACAAATAGTTTACAGAGGTTTGGGTTCGTCATGAATTATTTTATCATGATGATCAGCAAATCAAATAAAAAATCTGTCTTTTTTTCACATTTTAAAGGATCTCTTTTAATTAATGAGGTCATACCTTTCCTTTTTTGAGGTCCAACATTCAGTCTTCTACACCACAGGGCCAGACAAATTTTTTGTAACGAATATTATCAGTGGTAAAGTGAGATGGCTGTCTGTATTCTTCCGGACTGTTGCATAGACTTAAAAACGTTATCCACTCTTTCTTCAAATCAGGATACATAGATTAGCACTACAACAATGAATTATATTTACAGCCTGCTCTGAATAGCTCTTGATTTCTGTCATCTGAATCTTTGAAATTCCACATTGAATGAAGCTTTGGTCAGTTTCTTCCAAAAGAAAAAGTTTATTTGATGCACTATGAGTTTCTAGACCTAGGATCATAGCCCTGAAGCCCTCCAACCAGGACATAGAGCATCTGTAATCATCTCTCTCTCTCTCTCTCTCTCTCTCTCTCTCTCTCTCTGTTTCTTTACTTCCTCTCACAAAAATCCTCTATTTAAAGTTATGTTGCTGTTGAGACATGCAAGTAGTTCCTAACATCAAGTGTCAGCTATTGCAGTTAGGGGCTTTTTTTCAGCACTGGCTCAATTGTTCTTTGCAAAAATGTGGGTTGTGAAGCTTTCAGAGTTTTTCCATGTTCCCTTTTTTCATTAATGGGTTGAATATTTCGATATGCTCAGAATGCACTGCATGTATGGCAATGTAGAGTTTGTGTGTGTCTGTGAGCAGGTGGCGACCATTCTGTTGTTTCACTGCGCATGGTGTGTCAGTGGATGCCACCAATCTGAGCCGCGAGACACCAGAGCTGTTTCCTTTGTGAGGGAGAGAGAGAAAGAAAGAGGATGAGAAAGGAGTAGAGTGGATGGAGCAAGCTGGGCAGATGGAAGTGGCGTAAACACCAAGCAGTCTGATTTATCCTCCACCTCCTCTCGATAACACAGCTCTGTGTGTAATGATTAAGTGATCGGAGGAAGGCAAGAATATACTGCCTCAGCCTTGATAGCAAGTGACACACACACAGCTGCATTATATAAACACACACAGAGGCTTCGCTCAGAGATCAGTGAACATGACCCGAACGAAAGGAGGATACCACAAAGAAGAGCTGGGTAGGAACTTATAACTAATGATTTGAGATGGAGGGATGCTTTGTTTGTGGTCTGGTGTGTGTTGGTGTGGCAGGTACATGCCTTTGTTTGCCTGTGCTCACTCCTGAAGCATTGAGGGGCTGTGATTTAATTGGGCTTTGTTTCCTGAACAGATTTGAGGATTAAAATGTTTGCTCTGAAACAACATTTCTGCTCAGTGGTGTTGTGATCCAAGCTTCCTGTGTGAAATGGTAGAAAGATCACATGTTTTAAGGCACTGGTAGGTTTGTAGACATTATTTTATTTTTTTTTATAAACTTTGTTCTTGTGTTTCAGGTGAGCCACACAAGTTTGACCCGACATTCAAGGGGCCGGTTTACAACAGGTAGAAATCTGATGCTATTTGTTACCATTTAGTCTCTTATAAATTACCTTTTTTGTGGCAATGCCTGATTTAATTTTTTAGTACCACGCCAATAATTATTAAAATTATTTTTTTACTGCATAAATCTTGAGATTTATATATTTTATAACAAAAATAAAAAATGTTAATAAATAATATGTAATAAATAAAATGTAATAAATCCCCTCAAAAAGCAAAGACAAGGTCAAAACTTTAAAATTACAGTATATCATGTAAACCTTATATACTGTTCCAAGCCCTTTTGTGCCACTTTGAAAACTTTGAAAAACACAAGCCATATCACAGGTATTGTACTTCCAAGGTTTATCCCTTCTTATCACCACTAGATGGCACTGATTTGAAGTGCAAAATTTTCTCATATTTTAATTTGAATTAACTTGCAAATTGTTTGTCGTAACTCTTGTAAATGTTAATTTCAAACCAAAAAGCATATTTGAAATCAAAATGAAAGAATAGGTTTGTTGTGTCTTTCTTTGTTGTGTCATTCTTAATTCAAATCCGCCCGTCTGATTGGCACACGCACTAGAGCGTGCAGAGACTTCTAAAGGTTAACTGTTAAGATGCAATAGTGCAATAACAAAATATATTTGATACATGTTATTAAAACTGTTAAATTTATTTGAATTCATTCAAGTGGATTTGCTTGTGTCTGTTTGTGCTAAACTAATATTGACTTGCATTTATGGACCAGTCGCTCCGCTGACCTGTTTCTGATCCCAAAATGCTGGTGGGTCAGTGGCTAGCAGTGTCGTAACAAGTCAATAGCTATTGCTAACAAACTTAGGGTTGTTTTTTTTCTCATAAACATTCAGTTTTTATAAGATTGTAGCTAATTCTGCTATATTTGGAGCCACTGTTTTTGAGTAATTGTTTTCTGTTGATGTCTTCGCCAATGGACTGTCAAAATGTTGAGTTCAGTGTGTTTCTAATAGGGTTTTCCTAAGCTTAGCGTCTGATATAAGGGGCAGTTACAGCTAATGAGGACTGACTGATGTACAAAGCCTTAAGCTCAGTTGGGTTCACATAACATGTGGTGCTTTGCTCTGAAGAGGTGTGACCCAGTTGTTTGTAAAATGCGTGGATAAAATTAGAGTAAGTTATAAACCATGACACTCTTTGAAAGGGATTTATTTTATTCACCTGGTGTTTCTGGAATTTTTCGTGACCATTACCTTAAAGAAAACCATAGACATTTGGATATAAATTATTTTTTTTTGTGAATAAAAGTGGTGCCTCTTCATTAGATGGTCACTATTTCTTGTGCTTCCGTGGTTTCAAAATCTATATCAGAAGGATTTACGGTTTTAATGTTACATTGTGAGATAGTGTTACAGTGAACGTGGCCCTGCAGTGAACTGGTAAAAATCTTTCACCCAATGTGAGAACACTAAAGAAACTCACTGTGTAGAAAATAAAAGTTTTTTTTCTAATTAAGATTTGTTTGTGAGTAATTGTTACAGATTTCTCATTGCTGGTTGATTCGCGTGACTAAGCTTTATTTGCATGTAGTTCTATTATTAGCCTACTGCCATTCCATGAGTCCATTAACACAACACATCCAAAGATAACACATCCAGGATCACATTAAATTCATTATTTCACACATCAGATTCATAACTTTGTGTCAACGTAGCCCAACGCAACCACCTACGTGCCATCTGTTTTCAAAGAGATTTAAAAATAGCGAAGGGAATACTGCTACAGATAAAACTGGTGAATCTGTGGTGTTTAGTTTACAAATCAGTCTTTTAGTTTTACAGAAGACCGTGTTGTGTTGTCAGAATTTACAAGCTACATAGCGTTTACTGTCCTTGGGGGTTAATGCAGCTGTCCATTTCTGTTACCATGCTGGTAGTCTCTACCATTTTATGTTTATTTTCCTATTTTTATGCAGTATATAATAATCTTTTTACGTGTATGTGTTTGTGGATGTGTTTGTATTTATATGTATGTTAGTTTAAAAAAAAACATTTTCCACTAAATCAAAAATAATTTGATGGCCAAAGTTATGTTGGCTTGTCTCAAGCTGAAATATAGATCTGCTGATTTGGTTGCTAGGGTAAAAAGTTTAGTTGCTACGGAGCAAAAAATTTTGTCGGTGACAAATTTTTGTCGGAGTAAAATAAACTGTATCTCTGTTTTTGCTAAGCTATGCATGAAATGAATCAACCCACATCTCTCTATGGTTTTCCTTAGCTGAGATAGAGAAATGCCAAATTGGTTGCTAAGGTTAACATTCTGGTTGCTGTGGAGGGGTCAGTGACAATGTAATGTTTTCTTTTTGACTATATTTAAACCAAACCCCATTTGTTCATTATTTTCCAAAGCTGTGAGAGTGCGAAAATTTGGTTTCTACGGTAAACAGTTAGGTTGCTATTATAAAGGCCATTATATGTCTTTGACAACCCAACATATTAATTTGTGTTTATTCACTCATTTTATTTCTTGTATTTTAGCCAAAAATAAGTCAAAAATAAGTTTCCAGTTACTATAAGAATAGAAAATGTTTTCAGGAAGACGTCCCTTTGCCTACTGACGATGAAGGAATCTGAATTATTGTTTTATGAAACTTGGATATTTGAAAGGTTAATATGTGAAAGTGTACATCTGCTATAAACAGTTTTGTCTGTCTAGCCTGATTTTCTCTGGCTGTCAAGCTGAAATGTAGAGCAGTTGTTTTCAGCTGGTAGGTTGGCAGCTTAAAATGGGTCACAGGTCTGATCTGATTGGGTCAGACTTATCCAGCAAGGACAAACAATTGCACACTACACGTGTGTCAGGGAACTCTGTATATTATTGATTTTTCCTTTAGAATGGTTCAGTGATTTGTTACAGTTTACCATTTTGAACAGTTGGGATAATTTACAAAGATTATTATAACGAACTATATAATGATATGATAATTTATAATTTATATTCATGCTTAAATGCTGGGTAGGTGGTTTTCAAAAATGTTTTAGAGCAGCATTCTTGGGATGATTACCAAAACCAACTTGTAGCCAATCTGAAGTAAGGGAAGTATGGTTACAGACACTTTGTCTTTTGGTGCAGAATTGTGTTTTAGGTTCATTTAAATGTCCCCATCCAGCAAGGCAAAAAGCAAGCGCAAGTATCCAGAATAAATTTTAGTCCTTTGATTAGGGCATGTTAACTCTTAATTGTTTAATTGGGAATGTGCCGTCTTAAGTGCTGATAACATGGTGCGTTGTTAAAATAACCACTATTGCATACATTTTAAAATAAAAATAAACGTGTACTTTTAACATGTCTTAGTATAGATCATTGCATTCAATGAGACCAGTAGCACTTCAGTTCAAATAATAATTCCATATTTTTTCCAATTTAATCCTGAACTATATTAGTGTTACATTACGTTGAAAGACCAGTAGAAAATGAAATATCTATATGGCTGATATCTATATGGCCAACATCTTAGAATTATGAAACTCTTTGATCTTTTTGAACTGAAATGCTAATGGTCTAATTGAATTCAATGATCTATGCTAAAAGAGGGTTTGAAAATGGAGTTACAAAATGTCAGCTTTTGCCCAATGTAGTTGGGAGATGGTTTGATTGATTAACTTGATTAAATTTTTATAAGCTGCACGATTAATGTAAATAAATCTCTCATTCTCTCACTTTTCCTTGCTATTCGTCAATCTGCCAATGTAGGGGATGCACAGACGTACTCTGCTGTGTAATCTTCACCATAGTCATCCTCGGTTACATCGTCCTGGGAACAGTGGGTGAGTTCCACTCATCAACTTGCACCTCAGCAGACCAGCTTGTGTAATGTCTTATGAATCCAGTGCAATGAAGCAGCCAAACAGAAGGGACGGGGGAGCATCATCCACAGTAGCCTTGATGCTGTGTCATTGTGTTTAGTTCTACTCCCCTCTATGCACGGGGCTATTTTATAAGCATTTGGCACTGCCATTCAGTCCGTTCTCTGAACAGTAACACATTCAATCATTGGGACGTGATTGGGTGCAATGCTTAAGGTTTCAATGAGAAGTGTGTTGTTAAGAGCCAGATTCTTCACTTGAGATGTAGAGATTTTCTGTCCACAAACAATTCATGTCTTATTGGTTTACTCTGGATTGGCGGCATTTATAGAACTTTGTTTTCTGTCAACTCTTGTAAAACTGAAGTTATATTTTGTGGCATTGTGAAAAGCATAGTAATAGTCTTGCTCCTGTCTACTGTGTGCTCCACAAAGAGGCTTTAACTCCGAGTTAACAATGTATTATTGTTGTTTTCATTGGTATTGTTTTATGCTTGGTTGGTTGCTATCAAGAGGAGCATCAGCAGCTTTGGAAAACTGTTAGAAGTACAAATGCTTTTCACACAGCCTATATCATCTTTTATAGCTTGGATGCATGGAGATCCCCGGAAAGTTGTTTACCCAACAGACAGTTACGGCCAATTCTGCGGACAGCAGGAGACACCGAATGCGTGAGTTTGAGGACAAATGTATTCTAAACCCACTTTAAATTTAAAATAAATTCTTTAGATTATATTATAGGGGTGTAATGGTCCACAGATGTCAAGGTTCAGTACAAGTTCGGTGAACAGGAATAAGCCACGAAATGCTTTTTTTTTTTTTTACAAATCAGAACTAGACACAAAAATTAAATTTTTCACATAATAAAGTACAAAAAAACCAAAACATAAATGTGCTGTGTATAGAGAAGCCACCACAAACTGGCTTTCAATGCATTCTTGTAGAAAGGATTCTCCACAGCTGAATATGAGGCATTGCTGATGAAATATTTATGCCAATAACCTCAGTAATATACTTATTCCTGTCAGCTCTTGCATCTTAAGACTGATTAAAAGCTACAGATTTGCTGTTGCTCTGATGTGGCATTTTTAGTAGCCAAGCAGTGAAAGCATCTATTGTTTCCATTGGTTTTCCAATTCATCTTCTTCTATTTCTGCCATTGTGTCAATGGCAGCCTATAAAACCTATGGGACAGTTATTTTTTCACACTGGTAGCCTGATGTCTGACATTTCACCAGACTAAATGTGGACTTTCTAATCTATAGCTCCACCACTAGTCCAAGTGTTGACACAAATAATCGTTGAAACTGCTCAACACAATTTGACTGTACAATGTCATTGCTAAGCTATGCATAAAATGAATCAACCCACATCTCTCTATGGTTTTCCTAAGCTGAGATAGAGAAATGCCAAATTGGTTGCTAAGGTTAACATTCTGGTTGCTGTGGAGGGGTCAGTGACAATGTAATGTTTTCTTTTTGACTATATTTAAACCAAACCCCATTTGTTTCCACCATGTGTTTTCCTGCCTTTTAGGACTTTTATTATGAAAAACATACTTTTGCAAAGTTGACTGTTTGATTTGTAGGAAATTTGTTCATTGACAATATTGTGAAAGTGCAGACGAAATGTTTTGAAGTTCAAGTTTATAAGTCAAACTGTTTTAAAAGCAAATTCAATGCAACACAACACTCTCTAAAATGGTCATAATGCTATAGCTTGGAAAGACTTTAACATATTTACACCAAATTTGGTGCATTTTGTAACAACTCATATCTGAGGGCAGGTGCAAAGTTTCAGAGAAATGCCCCCTAGTGGTATGGAGATATGATAAAAAGTCTTATACCTCCCCAAATCCTGAAATGTGTACTTGGCATCAGGCTCGAACCATGTTCAGTTTTCCCACATCTACCACTTTGGGTGACTGTCATTTTAAATGCAAAATTTACTGCACTTCCCTATTGCATTAGGGTAGGGGTACTATTTTATCATAGTTACCAGTAACTGAACATCCTGTCCTCCATGTTGAATTAGGTTGAAACCTACTTCTGACATACCGTATTTCATATGGTTTTCAATGTTCTTACACCACATATTCAAAACACGCAAAGGCAGGTCATTAGACTTTCCATTTTTTAGATGGATTTGACAATGTTTATTAAATAGAATCATGATGCTTGTAATGTTACTCCTCTAATATATTAATAAACAATAAGTTTGCTTATTCAGTTGTTAATCGAAACCCTTGCATTCCTTCCCACAGAAATAAAGCCATATTATTTTACTTCAATATTTTACAATGTGCCAATCCTTCAGTTCTCATTAACCTCCAGTGCCCTACGACTCAGGTAAGAGATGCATTGTGATATGTTGGTGACTGTTTTGAGTTTGTTTGTAGCTAATATTTCTCCTCCTCTTCTGTAGCGGTGTGTATCTAAGTGCCCAGACAGATTTGCCACTTACATTGACATGCAATACAGCTACAGGCACAATAAGAGCTACTGGGAATATTATAAGCAATTCTGCAAACCGGACTTCGACAATCCTCATAAGGTACACGTGATGGCATGGGGCATATCTTTAAGAAACAGTAAGATGGCGGCTCAAACACAAACGTCAGATTTAGATTCATGGCTTATTATGCCCAGAAAAAATATTAAATGCAAAGAAAAAGTCACATTTGATTCACAGTTCTGTATTATCCAGTTATACCCTCTCCCTCTCTCTCTCTCTCTCTCTCTCTCTGTTCTAAGATTGCTTTTATGTCTGCAAGTGCTTTCCTGTCTCTCATTTTCCTGTGTGATTCCTTTGTACTGATTAGTCAATAGAATTCTCCCCTCTCAATCTCTGTTTATGACATGCACATCTGTTTCTACTCATTTGTACTTTTGCTGTTTGTCATTGCATTTGTTGGAACATTATTTACCTTTACGTGCCTGTGAAAGTACCATTGGTTTGCACATTTGTACTATAGTGACATGCATTAAGGTCTGTTTATGTGTTTAGTTCATGTTTTTATCCTTTGTATCCTGTTTGTTAGTTACTCCATTGGTTTTCCCTACCAATGTTGTTTGTGTTCCCTTTAATACCTCAATGAATCTGATCAGAGTTTGAGTTCGGCCTACCTCAGTCTCAGGAATCAAAGTCTACTCGTGTTTTTTTTTTTAATTCTATTAAAAAGCAAGTGCATTAAGCAGATTCATTTAATCACTTTTTCTCTTCACAAACATCTTTTTTCCTTCTGCTCTTTCATCTCGCAGCCGGTTGCACAGGTGCTTCGAGATGAAGATTGTCCTTCAATGATTGTTCCAAGCAGACCTTGTGAGTTGTAATTTGGATCTATTTAACAATACATTTCAGTATAAAAGATTTCCATACGAATACACATTTCCACACATTTTTCCTATTTAAATCTGGACTCTTTTAGAGCTACACTTTGTTCTTATACCAGCAGAAAATAAGACGTGTATCTTGTCAAGCCTGATATTGGTTTGAGCTACACTCCGTACCAGCAGAATAATTTAGGAACACAATGACTCTAAAATTGAACTGCTACAGGTTTGGTAGCTAAAAGTATCATCCCCAGAAAATGTAAAAACGCTTCGTGGGAAGATGCAGAGAGAGCCTTTGTTAAAATGGTGGAATGTTTCTATAAGAAATGATTGAAAAAACAGCTGAGGAAAAGAAAGAATGTCTGAAAGAAGAGAAGAGACCGTGTGCACAGTCATTTCCTTGGGAGCTCGGGGCCTCTCTAATGTAACTTGAGAGAAATTAGCACAAAATCGACCAAATACTGAAATCAAGGCAGATAGTTTTTAAACAATGAGTAACTGATAGAAGCAGCTTCCGTCTTGATATTTTACTCTGTTATTTGACTTTCTTTTGGTTGCTCTTTCTACAACTTTCCTATATATCAGCAACTATTAAAAGCAGCCTCATAAAGTATTCACACTATTCTCTACATCATAACACTGGAGTTTGGAGCTAATCCTTAATTTAACTTTTTTCCCACTGTTCTCTCTTATTTTCTTCATCTGATTACATTTAGTGGCTAATTAGATTTTATACTTGGCCTATGTGAAGTGATCATCTTCCGCCTTTGCCAAAATTAGCAATGTTGCCAGTCCTTCCACCAATAAATACGGAAAATTTTCCGTAGTCTAAATCTCCTTCTTGATCAGTATTATCAGTATTATTTAAAGTTGAATAAAATTTAAGAACAGTATAATTGGACATTTCATAAGTCCACCAATTCAGCAGTGTGTGCACAGTGTGAGTCGTTTGATCTGCTGGATGGTGTTGCTTGGACAATCACGACACAAGGTTATAGAATTGTCTGCATCGCAAAGAATAAATTTGATTTCGATGGAGTTTTATTTTTTTACTCTTTCAGTTCTCCAGAGGTGCTTTCCTGATTTCATAACTAGAAATGGAACGTTGACCGTTGCCAACCAAACAAGCTTCAAGGATGGACATGGTAAAACCAGAAGTGTGGTCGACCTCAGAGATGCTGCAAAGTAAGTTTGTTTGTTCATCGATACCACAATTTACGCTATTTATGATAAAGTCATGTATAAGATTATGTAGAAAGTTTCTTTGGCATTGTCCTTAATCTTAGTCGATTGATATTTCTTTACAAATGTGAATCCAAATATCTGAAGAGTTTGGTTCCAAAATACCCAAGAACAGGGGAACAAATTAGCAAAGAAGATGCATTGAACCCTATTGTAATTGCTCAGAGTTAAATTGTTTTGTGGATTTCTGCAAATTATTCAGGAATGATGGTGACTGAGGAGATCGAGCCCTTTGATTTCTGTTTAAAACTGTAATAGATCATGAGGAGTTTCTAACAATAATTATATTTAAAAAAATGCCTGTTGACCTGTTTTCCCTCAAAATGCCATGTACCGGTATGTATTCCATCAGTATTTTTTTATATACTTAGATTTATGATATAGTATACTTAGATTTTATATATTTAGATTTTATGATTTAAAAAGACAAACGCACCAAAAACATGTTTACTGACAATGCACTGTCATGGTGGTAAAGTGCTAAAAAAAATTTGCTGTGGATTGGTCGAAGGGCTGGCATTTGTAACATTTTGAGGAAAAAAAGTGAAGACACAGATCAGGAATATAAGACCCATGTCAAGTTTTGTAAAAAATTTAATTACTGAATAGAATATAACCAACAGTCTAATTTTTTTGTGGTAAATGGAATCAGAAAATTGCTTTTATTGTACAACCAAACTCTTCATATTTTAAGTATTTTCAGCCATGTTTACAATTGTTTTTTTTTTTATTTTTTATTTGTTGTTCACAGTATTTCTTTGGAGGTGATCTTAATGGGGTTTTTTTCAAATGGAAGTGTATTGGAGAGTGTTCACAACATTTTCTTTGGCTTTGTCGATAAACCAGGTATCTAAATGATCATGATGTCTTGCTAAATGTCCTGTCTCCCCATCCAGGCAGGAGAGCACAGTTTTATCTGGGTATGAAATTTAGCCTTAGAAATGTCAGCGAGAATCTGACCTTTTAACCTGTGTGAAGAAGTGCAGCTTCGCATGTTTGCATGAGTTTGTTTCTGCAATAACAGCTTTGCTGTGACCGCTTTGGGTGAAAGGTCATGTGGTGGAAGCTTTAGCAGACAGCTTTATTGCTACTAATATCTACACTCAGGTCATGTTCTCAGATCATAAGCCTTTGCTTTACTTCTGTACTAAGTGAATAAAGGCACTGCAGAGCATGATTTGTGTGAAAGGACATGATAGAGCACTAGCAGATTCATTTTCACACTTAAGTATGCAAACGTGCAAAAGGGAAATCCCCCTCAAGTTCCTCAGAATACGCAAGGTTTCTATGAATCCTCAAAGTATGCCTGAAGATTTTGAAGCATTGTCAATTCAAAGATTCAAAAAGTTTGTAAAAAACACAGGTCTTCAAATATTTCATTTTAATTTACTCAAGCAATAGAATTGTAATTTTAGTCAACGTTTGCTTTTTTTATTATTGAATAGCCTTTGTAGCGCTTTCTTCTTTGTTTGCTACAGCCACTTCCAACAGGAAGTCAGCTATTTTAAATTTTTCTTGTCAAATTTAGTGCAGTTCTAGGCCTCGTTCTTTAATGAAATCCTCCTTGGATTTTTATGTGATGTGACCATCAAAGGCAGACCTCTGCGTTGTTAAATTGTGAAGCTCATTTTACTTCGTTGAACAGCGTGTGCTGATTTTCGATGTTTCGACATAAACCAGAAAGCAGTTATGTCTCTGTTATCCAATGCACTTATATTGCTAGTCCACATCTACAAAGTGACACACACTCGTAGTTACCAGTTGGCTACAGGAAATACAACATTTAACATTGATAAGGAAACTTACTTGCAATATTGTCCAAAATAACAGGTTTTCATTTTTTAACTTTCCATTTTCTGACATTTGAACACTTGAATACATCTCCTTAAAAAGGGGCTGATAATAGTGCAAAAGACTGGTGGCACCTGAGGTGCTCGAGCCCTTTGATAGCTGCTTTCAGCTTGATTGTTATTGTTTTTTTTTTATTTTGATTCAAAACTGGATCGTGTTTAATTTTGTGTTACTATTATGTTTCGATGCTGTCAAATAATTAAAAGTTTTTAATGGGCTTCCGATCAGTGAAAACTTCCTATTTTATGTAAACTCCCATTTAATAAAATGTTGTATTTATTAATCAAAACATAGATGAAATGTAGATTTCAGCTGCATTTTTTAACATCAACTCACCTATAGCAGACTTTTCCATTAAACGACCCAAGAATTCAATTTAAGGTTTTCATTTCAGCAACTGTTTAAAAGATGACAATTTTAAGAGTATTTGACTAAAAGGTAAGTTTTTCTCCAATTGAGGTCACAAAGTTACAAGATCAGCTTTTCTTGTGCAATATTTAGGGTTTCTTGGCATAAAAAAGAACAGCAGTTTCTTTTCAAATGGATGTTGAGCCTCCGAGGTCAAAGGATCTCACTGAGGGATGTTTCCTGACCTTTTTAGGAGGTTAAAAGTGACCGCTGAGTTAACGGTTAATGTTTTAATTTTTGGGTGAAGTTGAAATTCAACGTTGTCCTTCTCTAATCTACAAACTAACCTCCCACTGCTCACAAAGAATCTGTTGAACTGAAAAACTTTCCTCTGGGAGTTTTTCTGCCTTCAAGGTCACTGACAAAATCTCACCGCCTTTCAGGAAGCTCTTTGCTGAAAGAACTTACCGTAATTAGTGTTAGTTGTAGATGCACTGATGAAAATAAGGGAAGCCGATTTGAGAAAATTAATTGGAAGATTTTTCGAGAGTCAAATGACATTTTCTGAAATTTAGTCACTTTTTTATTTTTATGTTTTGGCATTTTCTTGGGTTGGGGCGTGGAAGAAAACTAAGATTTAATTATACTATTTAACCATTTTTCCACCACTTTTAAAGCATTTTGAGTTCATTCATGTTAAAACATATTCTTTTCTCAAGCCACTTTAAAATCATCATATTGTGCATACATGGGGCTTTTTGAATATTTATTTCTGAAAACAAATACTAGTTGGCTGAAGTTTGTACACCGACTTTGGTACTAGCTTGTAAAAGTGCAAAATTATGTTTATAAAATATACAAACATTTTTACAACCAATATTGATTGGTTGCCAAGGTAGACTTTTTGGTTGTTATGGAGCTCAGTGACCTCATTGACATGACAAATTGGTTGCTATGGTGGGGCCAGTGACATAATATAACATTCCCTATAATATAACTATTAGTTATTTAACCAACCCCATGTGTTTATCATTTACCAGTTCAGAAAATTGGGTTGCTTGGGAAAACGGGTTGCTAGGGAGGCTGTCAGTATTTTTTCTTTCAAATTGTTAATTGACTTAAAAAAAACCCAATTGTTTTATGGTGTTCCACACCAGAACAGGGTATGGAGGAATGGTCTTGGAGGATATGTGTTTTACAAGCCAAAATACAGATTAGATCAAGGCAGAACACTGTGAATATATTCTCCATCATTTTAATTCATTTACTGCTTTCTTGCAACACCAACAAAAAAATGATTTTACAAACACTTTACCCTTTGGTTGTGTTTATCTTCTCTAGCTATTGAATTGCTAAAAGTTTAGAGTTTTAGATTTTCAATTGTCATTTAGGACATTCTACTAACTCTTGCTGCAACAGTTTTAATATCCTAATTAAAAACATGACGCTAATATCTGTCATCCACTTGTCATGGAAAACCCTTTTTCATGAAAGGAGGATAAAAGAACAAAGTCGATGTCTTCATAGAGTGAAGTATCCACTTGAACAACTTTTTAACAACCAAATGTAGTCTTTGCTTTGTAGTTTATTTAGTGGCACAGCTTTGAAAGAGGTATCAATGAAGCTGAAATAGCATTTATATCACGATTTTCTCTTTTACAGTGGTGTCACCGGATTGTTGGATGCAAAGGAATTTGGCATTAAAATCTTTGAGGACTACGCCAACTCCTGGTTTTGGATTCTAATGTAAGGGGTTTTCAATAAAGCCTTTTATTCTTAAATTTTCTTAAACATTTGCATCTTCTTTTTTTTTTGCATTTATGCAAAGCTGTAAATGTGTACAGAAAAAAAATATTCCAATCTGCCTAATCTTTCTCATGCAGATTCTCTTTATATATATATATATATATGCACCATTGTAACCCTGCTTGACTCTTCATATGGTTGACTCTTTCATTTTAAGTCAATTTGAAACATGATGATGTCACAAACCTTAGGATGCCACCCTAAACTCTTGACTTGAAACTCTTGAAACTTGCACAACAGACAACTCAAAATTCATTTACACCCAACTCACTGAAGGGGTGGAGTCAGCAGTAACTCTGGATTTTTTTTAAGTGGCAGTTTTCGAAATAAATTCTTTTAAAAGAGTTGTTTTTGATGACGTTAAACTGGTGATATTTTACAATACAACTGGCAAAATAACTTTAGTATGGTACAGATCTTGTGAGAAACTGGCACACAATGTCCTGTTTCAATACATTTTATTGTGTTTTCAGTGGCTTGGTGATAAGTATGCTGGTCAGTCTGGTCTTCATTCTGCTGCTGAGATTCACTGCAGGCGTTCTCTTTTGGCTGGTCATCTTTGTTGCTATCGCAGCTGTTGGATATGGTCAGTAGTTACTAAAGAAACCAACAAAGCATAAGTCACAACTTTGTTGGACACTTGGTCAATGAAATTAAATGATTTTGAGTATTCTCCTAAGAGATTTTTTACCATAAAAATATTATATACAGAATATTAATCCTTGGCACTCTGATTCTGAAATGTGCTAATTACTTTGGTCCAAAAAAAGAGAAGATGTAAATTTTAAAATGTAATATGACACAAAATCTCTGCTCTCTTCCAGGAATTTGGCACTGTTACTGGGAGTACAGTTCTCTCTCAGGAAAGCCTGACTCAGATATCCCCATCTCAGACATTGGATTCCAGACTGACTTCCGTGTTTACCTGCAGCTGAGCCAGACCTGGCTTATATTTAGTGAGACTTTTTAAGTGTATTTCATGCTTTCATATGCAGAAATAATTACTCTAAAATCAAAGTGTTATGGTATTTACATTGACTGTGAAAGTTTAGTCCGAAAACAAGTTTGATCATAGCAGTGTTTCCCCTACCATTCAATAAGGGGGGGTTAAGAGCTGGCAAGCGTGACTGTTCTTATGTTTTGCTGCAGTGATCTGCTTGGCTGTCATTGAGGCAATCATCATCTTAATCCTGATTTTCCTGCGGAATAGAGTTCGCATTGCCATCGCCCTGCTGAAAGAGGGCAGCAAGTGCGTATCTTTCTTTATCCTCTTGGCTTAGATGTGTGTTTGAGTCATTGAATTGAACCAAAAAAAATTTTCTCTGTGTCTGAAACAGGGCGATTGGCTGCATCATGTCCACTCTGTTCTATCCCATCATCACCTTCCTGCTGCTGGCGCTCTGTATAGCATACTGGGCCGTTACAGCAGTGTATCCAAATCAAACTTCTAGTAATGCTTGTTCTACCAGGCTTGTTTATTTAATTTTGGATGAGCTATTTAGCTTGTATTCCTTCTCTACTCCATTTTGAGCATGACGTCTTCCTATGTTTATGTTATCTAGTCTAGTTTTCTTGCTTCTTGTCTCCTGTTGTGTGAGCACATGGCTATCAGTGATTGTTAGCCATGTGCTCGCCTGTGGTTTTCTAACTCTCTTGTTATCCCTGATTCCTTTTTGTTTCTTCAATCTGTCACAGGAACCTTTAAATGTTTGTTTGATTGATCTTCCATTTCTACTCTGCTCCATTTTGACCCCGCCTTGATCCTGTGTATATGCCATCTAGTGTAGTTTTCTAAACGATGGTGAGCACATGGCTATCTGTGATTGATAGCCATGTGCTCTCCTGTGATCTTCTACCCCTTCTTCTTGTCATAGCTTTTTTCAGTCTGGCATGAGCATAGATGTATTGATATAGACTTGGTTGGAATACCCTCTAACTTTTATATTTGTCACATTTTCCCTATGTATTTGGCTTTTTACTTCACCACACCGCAACTGTGACCTATTTAGAAATGAGCCGTTTTTTTATCTTTTTATTTGATCTGATCTTCACTATTCAGTAATACCAATTGCAGTTTGATAGGAATGAAAATAGTTTATATAGTAGAATTTTGGAACCCAGTGCAATAAGTTTGTCTAACCATTAAGCTAATTGACTGGTTTTGTTTTGCATATGATTAGTTTATATTTCTCCTTAACCACAATGTCCTGGCATCAGATTCCTGGCATCGTCTGGTGAAGCAGTTTACAAGGTTATGTCAACACAACCTGATTGCAAATATGTCAACCTCACCTGTGACCCAGAGGTAAGTTATGAACAGATTTTAGCTTGAACAGGCTTCAGCTTTTGAAAAGAATGTTTAATGGTAATATTTTATTTTTAGGCGTTATCTAATAAAAATGAAATGAACAATATTTCCACATAACTATATTTGACATAGCAGCTTGTTTTCAGGCAATTCACTATTGTGTCGTTTTATGTTTCAGACTTTCACACAATCAAATGTGACCAAACTTTGCCCGGGCTCCCAGTGCACATTTGCTTTCTATGGTGGGGAGAGTTTGTACCACCAATACATCTTTGTCCTGCAGCTCTGCAATCTCCTGGTCTTCCTCTGGCTGATGAACTTCATCATTGCTCTGGGTCAGTGCACCCTTGCTGGAGCTTTCGCTTCATATTACTGGGCCTTGAGGAAGCCGGCAGACATCCCACCATGGCCCTTGGCTTCATCGTTTGGCCGGGCTTTGAGGTGCATTGCCATCTAATCTCTCAGACGCTTATAGATGATTGATTTAGTCCGAGACGGTGAGACTGAAATGATAGATGCTTTCTAATCACTTCACTTTGTCATTCCAGGTATCATACGGGCTCTCTTGCATTTGGAGCTTTGATTATATCTATTGTACAGTTTATCCGTATTATTCTGGAGTATCTCGACCACAAGCTTAAAGGTAAAAAACGACATCCATTTTCAAATTTGTATTACTTATAAATGGTCATAAATTTTATAGATAGCCTTTTATTTGTCACATACACTGTTACATGTAGCGAGATGAGACCCCTCTGGTCACAGACATAGACAGGGTGGAGACAGGCCAGTTTTGAGAGATAGTATTTTTAGAGAGAAACAGAGAAATACATTAGGTAAATTAGCTTAAAAAAAGAGCCTCTCCGCATTGTCCTTCAAAAAAAGAGCACTGTGAAAAGGTTAAAAAAAACCATTTGCAAACAAGCACATTGACAAATACAGGAAAAGAACATCGCAGGATGAGGTAGGGGTCGGGGAAGTGGTGTAGCCGCTGCAGTCCGCAGCCGGCATTTTCCTGCAGCCAGATGGCGCTGTACTAATGACCCGTCAGATTACAGCGGTGGGGAAAAAGCTGGTGGAGATAAATGGATGCGGGGGAGGGTTCTGAGAAACTCTCCTTATAGGGCTCTTCAAGGGGGATGTTTAGACTCCTCTTCGTGGCCACCAAGGCCAGAGGAGATAAGGGAAGCCAGATGGTACAGAAGTTAATTTAGGTCAAAAGCTGTAAATTTCCAGATTTTTTGTGTCTTTCACCGGTCTCCATATTATCCAACTTGCGTTTAATTTCTGCCAGCCTTTCAATTTTAAGACCTTTGTGCTTGTATTATTATATAACTGAAAACTAATTTATAATCTATAAATTAATTTATTAAACTAACTATAAAAACAAACAAGATTATAATACAACACCATTATAACCCAACAGATAGTCAGAGTGGGGGTGGATCACGATTCAGTGGGAGTTATAATATAAAACACATTTATAAAGACTATAAATGCCAAGTTAACGTCTTAAAATGACAGAAAACAATAAATATATATATATTAATAGCATAGGATTTAAACAAGAAATAACGAAAGATATTAGATTAGAGGTTCACTATGAGTAACATAAACCAACTCCCATGTCTCTTTGATTTTACAAACATAAGATAGAGATAGGCAAATTGGTTGTTAGGATAAACATTCTGGTTGCCATGGAGAGTTAGTGATGGAATTTAATGTTCCCCATATCCATATGAGTGATATAAATCAACCCTCATATTTCTGACTTTTCAAAACGGAGAAAGTCAGTTCTAAACGATACTGGTCTCGTTTATTTTTTGTGTGACAGGTGCTCACAATTGCTTCGCTCGCTTCCTGCTCTGCTGCCTCAAATGCTGCTTCTGGTGCCTTGAGCGCTTTATCAAGTTCATGAACAGGAATGCATACATTATGGTGGGTTACCTCAGTTTTTTGAATGCACTATTCTGAAGCTCTGTATTCAGACGTACATTTATTGTTCCTTTTGATTCTAATCCACAGATTTCAATATACGGAAAGAACTTCTGTACATCAGCGAGAGATGCTTTCTTCCTGTTAATGAGGAATGTTGTGAGGTAAGACACTGTTAGACGGGTGATCCTATGCGAAACGAAATTCTTCCTATTGTAGTTATTTTAATAATAAGCAATTGTATATTCGATTAATCACTCGTCCTTATTTTGATCTGAGGTTTTCCAAGAATAGTTTGAATTAGTATTGAAAATTCCATATACAATGTGTTGTAGTAGTGCAACAGTCCTAGGACTAAAAATGACCGCAATTACCATTGATTTCTTAGAGTTGCTGTTCTGGACAAGGTGACGGACTTCCTGCTGTTCTTGGGTAAACTGTTGATCTCAGGGAGTGTGGGTAAGGATCGCTTTCTCAACATTAATAAATACAGTACTGTGCAAAAGTTTTAGGCATGTGTGAATACGCTCTAAACAAAGACAGCTCTGGAAAATATAAACAATGATTGTACATTTTTGTCAATGGATTAAATGCAAAGTGAGCGAACAAAAGAAAAATTTAAATCAAAACATTTGATTTTGTAGGATCTTACTCAAAATCCTAATCCACAGCAACAAGACACAAGGTGATTCTACTGCATCAACAAGGTCTCTCTTAAACAAAGATTTCAAAGCAGACTGGGGTTTTAAGATATGCTGATGAGGGTCTTTAGAAAAAGCACAAAGAAATAGGCAACATTGAGGATCGTTGATGCAGTGGTGGGCCAAAGAAATTTACAGCCGCTGATGCAGGACACGCCAAGGATATTATTACTTTTTGAAAATAGAAGATGACTCGCAGCTCCAGAACTGACAGAAAAGTGGGACCTTGGAATACTTATATACTGTTTGGAGTAGTCTGGAAGAGTTGCAGCCGAAAAGCCAAAGTATTATTTTGTGAACAAGGCCGTGCCACACTAGTAAGCATGAAAAAATTGGCAGCAGGTGCTATAAAACCTACTGTTGATGTCAGATTGCTTGCAGTTTGGGGCAGTTACTGATGTTGCAAATTTATCCATTTTCTTTTTTTCCACAGGTGTCCTTGCATTCTTTTTCTTCACTCGTCAAATTCCTGTAATCCAAGCAGAAGTGCCATCATTGAACTACTATTGGGTCCCTCTGCTGGTGAGTTAAAGCATTACAGATTAGTTTTGCTGCTGTTAATAATAAAAAGTATTCAAACTATACTAGTTTCAGAAAATGCTTTTATCACCTACTAATAGAAAGAAGTAAATGCTAGGTGCGAATGTGGACATTTCATATTTTAAATACTATACTCAAATACTATACATCAATCAAAACACTCATCTGAAGTCAATGCTCTCCACAAGTACTACACAAATGAAATACTGTTCCACTTTTTAAATTTTTGTAAAATATTGTGATTCATATTGTAATATTGAGGTGTCGTATGATTATACCCCTGATAGTTAGTGGTTGGGTGAAGCCATTTACTGTCAAACACCTTTGTTTACTCTTTTTAAATCCTATTGAGAACAAAAACTTTTGGGCTCCACCCAAACACCAAGTTAAGTTTTTAGTTTTTGTGTAATCATTCATATTTTCTGAAAAAAAGGCCAAGAAATGAAACATTTGCCAGGGTATGTAAACTTGTGAGCACAACTGTAACTCCTCCCGAAATTTGTTAAATTCAAAAACGTCACTTAATTTTCATCTTATTCTGAGCTGAGCTCTGCTTTTTTCCACTGTTTTAAATTTATCCAGGTTATTTTCCACTTTTGCTATGGTTACATGGATTTTTTGGGGGGTATGAATTTATCAGGTTTTGCCACAAAACAAATCAAAGACTATTTTCCTATTGAAAATATCTTATGTTATTAACTTTTGATGGGGTTTTGCTAATGTTCTCTTGAAATGATTTGACTTGAACATAACTTGTTTTTAAATTTCTCTCACCAGACTGTGATATTTGGATCGTACATGATTGCACAAGGATTCTTTAACGTCTATGCCATGTGCGTCGATACCTTATTCCTCTGCTTCTGTAAGTATACCTTTATTAAGTGAATCTAATGTAAAAATTAATAAATCACTGAACACAAACGAACGTTTTCCTGATTAAATTATTTAAAAATATTTCCCGCTGCACTTCCTTTACTCTCCTTTTGCTATGCGTTACATGCACATCTATATATTAAACTCATATAATCTTTAACTCTTTCCGCTTCTCCTTGCTAACCACTTTCCTTTCTCCTGTCTTTCCTTCTTCTCTTCCTCTGCTCTGTCGTTCCTCTGTGGTCGGCTGGTTTGCTCTTCAGGTGAAGACTTGGAAAGGAACGATGGAAGTCCTTCAAGACCCTACCACATGCCCCCAGGCCTTCATAGCATTTTCAACAAATCTGAACAAACAAGCAAAAAATACACTGTGTCCTGAGCACCTGAAGAGCAGCGCTAGTACTGTAGCACACTGCTGCCTTCTGGGAAACCTGGCAGCAACCAATAGCATTTACTCATTTCTGCACTAAAACAGAGACTGCTTCTGATACTTTCTTCCTTCTATTCTTTTTCACCGACCTTCTCATTGCCTTATCCAATCTTTGTCTTTTAAAGAAATTAATTGAAATAACTGACCAATCAGGAAGCCAATTTGACCTGTTGGTAAGCCCCGCCTCCTTAGTAACTACTAGGAAGCAGAGAGGAATGAGAGACTTGTCCCAGTAACAAAAGGAAACAGATTTTAAATGTAGAAACAGTTGATGATAAAATTACATTTGAGGTCAACAATTGTTGAAGCAGAGCCGGAAATGAATAACTAATTAACTTAAAACTTTAAAAAGTTAAAATTGTCAGCCCCTATTGTGTAGCACACCGTGAACCAGACGCATCAAGCAAAAATACCCATTAAATTTTCAGTCTGATATACTGTCTAATTCATTAATGGATGTCAAAATGCCTTTAAAAAAACATCTAAATAATATTTGGTTTTGTGTTAACTAGAAATGCTAATACGAATTTTATGGTAACACCATCTTGTTCTTGTTTTAGTAACAAATTCCACTGCGCTCACACACCCCTAGCCCTTATCTTTTGAAACCGAGGACTACAAGGAATGGCTGAAAATGTACAACTATTAGAAACACTATATAGGGAAGCTATATCACCCACGTGGTTCTGAAGAATCAGCAAATGTATCACTTCTGGTGGTTTTTAATATTTTAAATATTATACAAATTCTATTTGTCGGTATCTTTGGTCACGCTGGCTGTCAACTTAGCCTTTTGTTTTGAAGAGTGGTTGGGACACCCCTTTTCCTCACATAAACAAGCTTAATGGAGGAAAATGACTAAGGGGTAGAAAGAGAACTCTGTGTGATCAACCACGCAACTTCCAAAGTTAACATTTAGATCATTCTTTATTCTTTAGAACTCTGTTGCCTCCCAAGATAGCTGGTATATTTTTTAAAAGGTCATTTATTTGTGCATTTTAGCCTTTATTTTGAACAGATAGGACAATGTGAAATTGAGATGAAATGAAATACTCAACTTTGATTACTGAATCTGTCTTCATGAGGCGTGGCTCGGCAACGGTCAAACTGATTCTTCTTTATTTTGGTTATGAGAAAGAAATGACTACACAAATACTATAATCATCAACTGTTTACTTTCTGGTCACATTTGTCTTTTAAGCGTATACATTAATATTTAGATCTAGGAATTGTTTCTTTTAGCCTGTTAGCCAGTTTTTCATTAAATTTCCTTTTGTATGGGACGAATACTGTAGGACAGAGTGAAAAGTCTCCTTTCACCATGTTTCGGTAGATTTTTAGCCTTTCCTTTGGCCGTGTTTTGCAAATGTGCCTAATGTATCTCTAAAGGAAGAGTTCTGCTCTTCTTTGTTTTTTAAATCAATCCGAACATTTTTATATAAGGAACATAAAGCCATTTTTGAAATTTTGTACAATTTTTGTGGAAGTTGTGAAGTGGGTTTGATGCTGCATATAATCTCAGTTGACAAGATTGAAGGGAACAGTTTTGTAAAAAATAAAATGATTTTTCCCTTAAATACATTTTGAGTTTGACCTTTATTTTATAAAATATACATATTGCTCCTAATATGCTCCTTCTATATCTGCTTAATATGCACTGTTTAATATTTAGCCATGTTTACCTTTGTTTCCGGATCGGAAATCTCTGATCCAGCTCTAATGTAGTGATTCTGTTCTCAGTGCTTGATCTGGAGCAGAACGACGGCTCAGCCTCTCGGCCCTATTTCATGTGCAGCAGCCTCAGAGGAATCCTGAATAAGATGAACCAGAAGAGACCCGCAGAAGAGAAAGAGAAAAAGAAGAAGAAGAGGGGTAGAACACAGAAAAGCAGACTCTGATGTGAAAACATTCTTTGGTATTGAGAAATGTAGATAGGCTGCAAATATGAACAGACTCTGGGTAACTTTGGTTTTGCAATTAGAAGACCAAAATACAAATATGCATTTTTTTTAAACTAATTTAATTTAAAAATAAAAAAATATATATTTTATTTGCATTATAGACGACCATCAAAGGTAAGGGATGATTCTCTTGCCGTGATTTGTTGATCGATCTTGTCATTATTATTAAGTATAATGGTATCGAGTTTTTTTTTAGAATATAGTTTGTTTGTTTTTTACAACCCTGATGTGTTCTTTAGCACCTGTTTGGGGTGCAATAGTGATTTATCTCATATTGAGAAAAAGACTGATAACATTTTTTCACTTTGTAAAGTTTCCTAAACGTTGACATGGTGCAGTTTGTAATTGCAGTTCAGCTGATGTGCCTTAATCCATCCCACTGATTGAAGCCGTTATAACCTCCAGGCTTTTCTGCTGTGCAGAGCATTGTATTCCGTTTTTACAGTTTTTATTCATTGGAGATAACTTTCCTTCTGCAAATTCACTTCAAGTTACTCCGTGTACTTTTATTTGAGAATAACAATTTGAAAAAAAGGAAGTAAACAAAAAATTTGAAGTGTTTTTTTGACACAAAACTACCAATAATTTGCCTGTTTGTATGGGTCTCATTTAACCAATTAAAGACATTTTTCGTATAGTTAAATCCAAATATGTTCTACGTATCCTGTATGTAAAACAATTGCTATAACCATGTGTCATATACTCTTTCCTCAGTGTAAAATGTTAATTGAGTGCATGCAAGGATACTGTGGAAAATAAACTATGTTACATAAAAACACTGCAAGATTTTGATTACATTCAGGAAAAGAAGTTGACTAAGAGACTTGAATATTCAACCAGAGCCCAATTCAACCAGAACTTCAATTCCGTTGAACATCTCTAGAGAAATCCCAAAAGGGCTGTGAATGTGATGTAGCTTACATAGTTATTCGACCAACTAGGTTAAATTAATTGTTGGTAAACAGTTGTATTTGATAAACAGAAGTTTGTTGTAAAGCCAGTCCATATAATAAATAATGTTGGCCCTAGTTGTTAATCTTAAAAAATATTTTATTTGCACTACTTTCTCTCGAAAAAGTACCAAGAGGGATGGGGTATTTTTGTTGCTTTTTTATTTGTATAAATATACAGACGTTTCATTATCGTAAAAATATACAGTTCCAGTGAAGACCTCCCATTGCTCTGTTATCTCAACTTAAACCACAAGAGGGCGTCGATTTACAACATGAAGACCCAGGTATTTGACCACTAAAACGCATAAATAATCAATTTTGCTCAAATAAAAAAATGATTAATGAAGCGCCACCTCTAAAATTCTATCTAGTGACAAAATATTCCAAACATTTTTGTTTTAAACAATGAGCTTTTCAGTGAGGAAATTTTCTGAACGGTCTAATCGTGTGTTGTTTTGTTTGAGGATGGTAAATATTGCAGCATTGCTGACATTCAGGTAGTTATGTATTCACGAACCACTGTATTATAACGAGGGAAGAATTCAGAGGATTGTCACGTGGTTCACCATGGTAACGTCGGCTGTCATCAGTTAAGCTCGAGGAGAGGTAGGTAGTATTTAGAGCAGAGCAAGCAGATGTACCCTTACTTTTCAATATTCTCCTCATGCTTCTGGAAAACTCATTTTACCACTTGATTGTCTGCCTCTGATCAAAGATCTCTGCTCACCGAGAGAATGAGTCACCTGAACCCAAGGTAAGTAACCAAACCGAGCCACGGTACTGTCCTGCCAGCGAGATTAACCAAGTAATAAAACAACTTTTCAGGCTTTAACTATGGCATAACATATTATTCAGTTGGCATTACTTCGGGTATAAACAACACAAAATGTTGCCTTTAAAATTTTAAAAATAGTCATGGAAATCTAGTATTGACTGTCGTGGCCAAGTGAATGTTGTGTACCGTGAATATTTAAACGTAACAAATATTTTGACCGTTATAACTAAACCGTTAAAAAAGTCTAACGGATTAATTCAAAATTATAATCAATATCCAAATAATTAGATATTAAAGTTTACACCTACGAAATGTGGCATTATTTTGAAAAAAAAAGAAAGTACAGTACAGTAAAAGTAAAAGTAACGTTACAGTAACCACGTTTTTGGTACGTTGACTTTAGTGTGAGAATACCTTAATAGCTAACGCTAAGTTAATAGCATGGCTAAAATATGAGTAACGTTATTTTAGAGAAATATTAGCATAGATAAGGTTATCATACGTATAAAAAAAAACCCAGGTAACAAACAACATCAGATGACCGTTGGTAACTTTTTTCATCGAATTAGGCACTGACGTAGTTTTACCTGTAGCTTAAGCATGGCTAAACCTGCCCTGGAGATATCAAACTGTAATGGACAATGTTCTGAAGAACTTTATTTAAGGATTTTTTATGAATTCAAAGAGTGGGGCCAAGGGTTAAGTGTTCTATCCATCCACACTCAGTTCAAATAGAAACCAGACACCTGTAATGGTATCTACTTGGCCTGAGGATTGGTGACCAGGTTGTGTTGTCTTCTTTACAAATGCTCGGGGAAATCAAATCTGTATCGGAAAAAGCCAGGTAGACAAACAGTCGAGTATTTCCAAGACTATGCTCAACACACATGTAGAGTGCCAACCTCAAACCAAAATTCTTGCCATTGTGTTTAGAAGTTCAGGAAATATTTAAATGAACCTGATCAGAATTTATTAATGTGTTAACTTCATGCCAGTGATGCGACGCTTGATTCATAAGCGGGACAATATGTTTTTTACCAAAAGTACACCTCTCTGATATTATATTTGCATGTAGTCTTCTTACAGCTTACAATAGCTTGACAGACAAACATCTAACTGCCTACTTCAACAATGCAAGAATACGAAGACATCTTCTGAAAGTTGGCCTGGTAAGATTCTGTCAAAATATTTACCTACAGCTGTCATGTTTAAAGACTCAGTTTTACAGTATTACAAGCATTTGGAAAAGGATAATGTTTTAAAACGTGTAATAAGATGAAAGTGAGGTACTTTATGTTGTTGAGTGTCAGATGCATCAGTCATTAAGTGCAGGTGCATGTGCTTCAGATCACTCGGAGTGGACGAATTGTTCCCGATAAGGAGTACAAGCACAAGCTGATCCAGCGAGCGCATCAGAGGCATGTCAGAGAGTGTCTGGCACAAGCCATCTTTCATAAGGTGCTAGACATGGAGGTGGGAGCGTCACACAAGCGCTGTATCTGAAGCTCTGTTAGATAAGCTATATGTAGTGTGAACAAAAGCTAATCATGAGACAAGATTTACTCCATATAATGCAGTTTTATGGAGTCTGGTAAATTTAAATATCTTGTGAAGATAAACAGTTAAATCCTTGTTCATTTGCCATTTATTTGTCACGTTTGAAAAACAGAACAATATAAAATACACTACGTACAGTACTTTACGAAAAATTTTGGCATGTGTGGAAAAAATGCTGTAAATCAAGAATGCTTTCTAAAATATTAATAATTATTGTTTCCTTTTTAAAATAATTTTTACTTATATTAATCACAATCCAATTAATATTTGGTAAATTTTACCAGCACAAGTCTTCAATAGGCACACCTCCAAAGTTCTCATAGGATTAGAGTTAGAGTTATGATCAACCAATTATACCAAACAGGTGCTAATGATCATCAATATCAAATGTATAGTTAAAGCCAATCATGAATAGAAACAGAAAGGGCTGTGCAAGCCAAATGCTGCAAGAATGAGCATAGAAAACAAAGACACTAAGTGAAAACACTTCAAACTAGAAGTCGTCCAGCAATGCCATCATCATACGACTGATGCCAAGATTTGAAATATTTGGCAGTAGCAAAAGTCGGTCTGTTTATCCAAGGGCTAGCGGTGCAGTAATGAGTATTATATCACAAACAGGAAGTTGCATCCAACCATAAAGGTTCAAACGGAGTTGCTGAGAGACAAGTGATCTCTTCCCTGCTTTGGACTTTTAAAGAGCCATTTGGAATCCTGTTCTTTTGTCTCTTTCCTCAAAGCACAATTGTATTTTTGCTGTTAGCATCTTCAATGTTTAAGCTAAATAAACCTGCATTTTCTGTTCAATTGTTTTAAACCTTACTTCCAGAGTTTTCTGTATTGGTTTATGAATTAATATTCCATCTAAAACACCTTCCTTTTTGTTCATTCACTGCATTTTGTTCCTTATAGCATTGTGTACAGCATTTTCACACATGCCTTAAACTTTTGCACAGTACTTTACTTTCTAAATAACATTAAACATGGTTTGATTTTAGATTTTTTTCATTTAGCGTCTTCATCAAAATGAAATAAAGAGAAAACTTGAAGAATTTGCGCGAAGGGAACGCATCTACAAAATTAAGGTTTGTGGATTTACCAATGTACCTTTGCAGCATTGTATGTGAAGCACATTTTTTATTCAGCTTTTTACTTTTTTAACTTTAGGCAGACCGCTCTAAGAGATTTGAAGATGAACCGATGATATTGCTCTCTCCTCGACCACCAACAGGGCCAAAGATCTCACACGCACAGCATTCTGGTCCAGATGCAGAGCATTCAGAGTCAACAGACTCTGTGAGTAGCATTATGGGTCTAGAGCTGTAGGATTGTTATACAGTTTCTATCATACCACAAAATGTATAGTTAGTTAACTCTAGTTAGTTACTCAACAGTAGTGTATACACTACTTCTCTGGTTCTGACATGTTAAACAAAAAGCTGCTGAGTTTGGTTCTATCATGTTGATGTCTGGTGCCTGGAGAGTTATTACTCCAGCAAACTGATGACACACGAGCTTGATTGTTTGCTTTGGTTTCTCTAGATACATCTGCACAAACCTCTATGTCTTTTGACATAGACTGATTCCCCACCTCCCCCAGAGATTATACGTAGAGTTTTGGAAACTATTCAATGTTCTCCAGATCTGGTTATAGCACTTTTAGCATAGGCTAGCATAGATAACTGAAGCTGAATTGAAGCTGACTAGTAGTGTTTTCGTTCAAAAGTACAGTATAAAATAATTTTCTACATTAATATCAGATTTATTTATTAAGTGAAACAAACTACCTTAATTGCTTTGTGGGCTGATATTATTAGTTAAGATGCTGTGTTTTTATTCAAAAGGATTTATGAGAAATTCCAAAAGTACAGCAGATTCTATACAGGCATATTTGGCATTTTAAGTGTTGATACTTTAGTTATCGTGTTCCTTCTGTAGCCAAGCTCTTCTAGGCCCAATACAGCTCCAGGTAAGATGCAGAGACCTATTCGACTCAAGCCCCTAAAGAGTAGCAGTGCGGCAGTCTCTCTAAAGAGAAGCTCCCCTCGACATCGGGCCCGGGAGCCGGACTCATCTAATGACACTGATCAACATCTGAGTTACACGGTACGACCTATTGGACATTGTCATGCTAACTCACCTGTTATCGTCCTTTTGTTTTACTTAAAAATATTTTTGCTCAATCCATTAATGGTCATGAGAAAGAGAAAACATTCTAGCATTCTGTGTTTGCACACATCAATATCTCTCGCTAATTTTGTCTTGAGTGAAATCATTCATAGAAACTGACTGGTAACATGAAGAACTTTCCAGGTTTCCTGAAACAAAGACAAGTAAACTTTACATCTGGGTTGTTTTATAGCTGGACAGAGATACCAGGAAGCATTTGACCATGGCTGACTTCTCTTGCGCTGTCTCGCCTTACCGTCTTCCTGTCATTAACAACTATGTGACCCCAGTACCCCCCTTGACCAAAAAGAAAGAGAGAGGGCCAAGAGCAAATGGTACAGTCAGGGGTCGAAGGTTTAGACCCACTACAGCACCAACAGCTGCTTTGGAGGTCAGTGTGACTATCTACTGTTGATTCGAAGTAAACACTGGTATTGAATAAGTCAAATCTATTTCTATAAAGCTTTTAGATGATCTAAAGCAGCATCAAAGAATGGGGCTCTTGTGTACATTGAAGAGTTTCAGGTGATTTTACTGAAACCAACCAGAAATTGTTCATTTTTGTTGTAATTGGTTGGTATTTTGAGGAATTTAGTTTAACAAAGGGCATTGAGCGGTTACTAAATAAACCTCAATTATTGTGCTGTTCTTCACTCCAGCCATCTCCACTCCAGAGGACTTCATCTCAGAGTAAAGTGTTGGTGAGCATGATGTACTTTGGGAAGAGTGTCCACCTGTCACATGACCTGATGGACCTCAGAGATGAGGTGAAGGTTTTCCAGCAGCACTGTGGAGGCGAAAACCTCTGTGTCTACAAAGGGAAGCTAAAGGAAGGAGGTCAGTTTTGTTGTCCCTGTATTTGTGATTTAACAAACGTTTGGTTTGGTTCAGACAAAAACGACCATTCCTTTATTATTAACTCACTTTTTTGCCCCAAAGACTCTTGGAAATATTTGAATTTTAAACCATTTCAAGGCATAGATTGATGTGAATTGCACTATAAGTGTATATGATACACTCAACTTTCATTTCATTTTTATGTGTTCTCCAAAATCTATTGTCAAGTTCAGGGTTTTTGCATACTTATTTCTTTTTCATTTTTATATGTTACTTACATATCACTGTTTGCATTGGTAACTTTTGCATGTGAATTGTGGGGTAATTGTTTGAGACTGTTGTGATTGTTGTGACATTATAAAATCTTCAATAAACACACAAAAATAATAACTATTTCCAACCACTGGAATTAAGACTGTAGTTGTTATAGCATAAAATGATTAACTTTCTTTATGATAAGTAGATCTTAATGGCAGTGGTGTATATATTCTAGTAAATTTTGCATAGTTCACATGCATAAAATAATGTATTTAATACATTTCTATGTGTTGTGTTGAATGTACTTTTTTAGAAGTGTTCCAGTTTGTGTCAAGACGTCACCAGGGGTTTCCCTTTAGTCTCACATTCTTCCTGAATGGTCTGCAAGTGGATCGGCTCAGCTCATGCTGTGAGTTCAAGCACAGGAAATGCTCTCGGCTCGGAGGCAGACATGGACACTTTGGATTTTGTGGCGTGGAAGGAGCCTCACCTTGCTACAAGTAATATTTTGTGTGAAACTTACATTAAATAATCTCTAAAAAATACTTTTATTAATATATTCACTGAATGTTAGGCCAAAAATGACCAAAAGTACTATATGATATTAGATCAAACATTGTGAAATGCCAGACAATTTTACAGAAAAAACAAACATCTGATGTAGATAGATAATAGCATTTAATAGATAATAAATGCATCACATTTCCTAGTTGAAATAAAGGGTTCTTATCTCAAGTGCCACGTCCAATTTTGGGATTAAAGGGTGGAGCAATCACCTGAAGTTGTGAGCTGACCGAATCACTGCACTCCTGTGACATTCCAGCAAAGCTCTTTACGGCAGCATGATGTGTTCAGAGGCCAGCGATTCTATGATTCTATATATATATATATAAATAATCAACTCTGGTATTCATCAATAATTTCTAATAAAAAAAGGAAAGATAATTTTTTTTGTGATTTTGTTTCTGTGAAAGCCAAAGTAGTAAAAAGAAACACAAATTAGCAGTTTTATTTATATAGAAATGGGCACAATCTGAACATTGTGATTGGCAATCTATTTCAGCTATGCGTTGCATTTTTCTTCTTCACTCACGGTTCTAAATCCACTTTAAAATTCTAAATTACACTGTTAAATTTTCTCAATTAACTAAATTGCGTACTATATTTTGGTTGTCTTTAAACTTGATTACATGTGTTCAGTAGATTTAACAAAAAATAAAACGTTAAATGCGTTTTATACCAATAACAGTCATTCCTCAGTTCAACTGTAATCATTTGCTAAATTGATGATTTATCAATATGATAAATCTGCAGGTGTATTATTGCCATGGGCATGGACAAAAAACCCAGTCCCCCCCAAAAAAGAGTGAAAGATGAGGAGCCCACATCTAGATCTCCTGATGCTAAAGAAACCACAGATGAGGAGACACAGTCAAACGCGGAGCCCTCTACACCTCAGGAGATGGAGATAGATGCTAATGGAGAAACAGCCAGAAAGAAAAAGACTAAAGAAGGTACAAAAGCACAATTTGATCAACAAATGTGATGTCAACTTATGTACATTTAGAAATCCCTACACAAAGAAATTCTCAAATGTTACGGATTTGAATTATTCCTTACAGAATACGAGGAAGACTTTGAAGCAGATGATGAAGGGCCAGTTGAAGATGGTGATGAAATAGAAGAAAAAACATGTGCTAATGAGGATGAGTTAGGACCAGAAAACAGGGATGAAAATGACAGAGGACAGATGGAAATAAAAGAGGAGAAAAGCATCTCTGATAGCGATGATGATGCCAACCTTTCCAGTTTGTATTCCAGCATGATCACAACATCCAACTGTTTGTCGTTTTACTGACACCTTTACTGACAAACTGTGTTTTTTCTCCATCAGAGGGCAAAAAATCATCCTCTGTCTCCTCTGGGGGAACATCTAGCTTATCCAGCAGTGACAGTGAGCACAGTGAAGGTGAAATTGTGGTGGACACCAAAGAAGAGGTTGCTAATGATGTTCCAGATGATGATGTAGATGCTGGAGAAGAGGTCCAACAGGTTGAGGCCGAGGTCAGAGAGTCAAGTGATGACATACTGCCTGAAATAGCAGCAGAAGACTCTGGGACACAGGATAGTCCCATGGACGGTTTGGAAAAGAGTGACCTGGAAATGTCAGAGGACACTGACAAACAAGATGGAACTCAAGTCGAGCAGATTGGGGAGGATGCCAACACTGAAGGGCAGCCACAAGAGTCCGAGTCGGAGAGAGGTGGGTGCCTGCATGAGAACTAGTGGTGTTTGGCATCTGGATCTTGTGTTTCCATGCTTGCTTTTTCAACATTTACCTGTCTCCAACATAAAAAGTGTTTAATTTCTTCATGAAGCGTCTCTCGTTAATAATATTATGAAATCTGGTGCAGTTTGTTACACAATTTTATTTCTGTTTGTGGCTGGGCTTTCATTTCATTTTGTTTACAATTTTTCCTTTATCAGAGAAGATTCCAAGATTCCAAACCTGAAACATTCACAGTACTCCAAACCTGAGATAAAATACTTGAAAGCATACTGTTACTTAAACTGTAATAAAAATCACAAATTATCTCAGCTACTGTGGTATAGTAAGCAGTACATTTGATATTTAAGCAGAATTAACAACAGTTTCTCTCCCCTCATTAATTTGTTCTCTATTTTTACTGTTCTATCAATAAAGATATAATGGCCAAATAGAAGTCTTTACAAAATACCATTGTTGAGTACCGCCAAGGAACAAAGGTTTGTCATGTTTCCACAAACTGTGAATTAACTACATTATTCTTCAATTCTGATAATGTTGAAGCCAAATATTTTATACACCCACTTATGGTGTAACATGCATGACCCCTGAGAGCTCAGATTAACCTCTAGGGGTTCCTGAAATTACCATTCACCACTCTTGTGTTTGGTTCGCGGTGTCAAATTTGCCTATGCATGTGACAGACACTTTATTCCACTTGAAGTCGACTTTAAAATCCAACACAAAATCTTGGTGTTACCTAATGACCAAAGGAAAATTCAGTTCCAAGATGAAAAGTTTTTGTATCACGTGTTTTTTTGAGTAAACTGCTCTGTATAAAACCAGTCTCACTTACATTTAACAAGTTTTTGACTTACGCAATATCATATTACAAGTGCAAAGCAAGCACATCTATAAATTGTATTGAAAATGATGGGTTACCTTTTGTTGACTGGGATACAGAGCGGTTATTTGATTTCATGTGTTTTTATAATGCATGTTTAACTTACACTTTAGTTTGGGGATTTCCCATCAGATGGCTTTGGATCCTTATTGTACACCCATTTGATGGGAAAGTCAGTATCCCCCAGCATGCTCTGTTCTCCATTGTGTCTGCTGTGCTTGTAATGAAGCTTTATTTACTTCTGTAATTTACTATTTGGTTTCAAAATATGTTGTTATTTGAATTGACCTTTTTTGATTTTGTTGATGCGCCATAAATGAAGCATTTAGCAATTTGTGATAGATCTGTCTCATCCCCCTGACAACCAATAGCAAAATCAATGCAGGAGATGTTGGCTGAGGCAATTTTGAAGGAATCGCAATGTAGTTCAGAACCAGAGTTTAGTGATACAAGCACAGAGGAAGATGAAGGTGCAACAACCCAACAGGATTCCCAAGGTAAAATAGAGTTTAGTGACAAACATTTTCTTATTTCTTTCTGAAATCAAAACAATTATATAGCACAACTATATAAAGTAACTTTTGCAGGTGTCATTTTAGAAGAGAATGAATCCAATATGTCGCAAGATGACATTAAAATGGAGCAGTCTAGTGAAGAGAAAGATGACCATGGTAGTCAAGTCCTTGCAGATGAAAGAATACATGAAACTCAGGAGGGAAACATGGAGGAAATGCAGATTGGAGAACAAATGGAAAAAGATCCAATCAATGAACAAAAGGGTGCAGATGTACCAAAGTTGCAGGAAGACGGCACAGATGGCGGTGTTCCAAAGATGGAGATAGAGGGCACAGATGTCAATGTTGTAAATATAGAGGAAGAGGGCACAGATGCCGATGTTCCAAAGATGGAGGAAGAAAGCACAGATGGCGATGTTTCAAAGATGGTGGAAGAGGGCACAGATGTCAACGTCCCAAACATGGAGGATGAGAGCACAGTTTACAATGTACCAAAGATGCAGGAAGAGGGCACAGATGATGATGTTCCAAAGTTGGAGACTGAGGACACCGATGATGATCCAAAACTGGAGAAAGATGGCACAGATGATGGTCCATCGTTGGAGAAAGAGGACACAGATGCTGATGTTGTAATGCTGGAGGAAGAGGGCACAGATGCCAATGTTCTAAAGATGGTGGAAGAGAGCACAGATGCAGATGTTCCAAAGTTGGAGGTAGAGGGCACAAAGATGCATGTTCCAAAAATGGAAGAAGGCACAAATGCTGATGAGGAAGGGGGCATTGTGTCTCAAATAGAAAATGACATAGAAACAGGTGAAGGGGAAACTGAGACTCAGCAAGAGAATAATAATGTAGATCAAAACTTGGAGAGGCAGAGCAATGGGCAGCCAGATGGAGATGAAAGTGAAGATCTAGCAGATGCCTCTAAAGATGGGTCAACCAGGGATATGCTTCAGGAGACAGATGGCGAGGTGGATGACTTAGTTCAAAAGGCAGAAGTTTGTGAGGAAAATGATGTGAGAGAGAAAGAGGTTGGGGAGATGGTAGAAGTTGAGGATAGAAGTGAAGTTATAGGAATAGAGGAGGCAGTGATCCCAACTGAAGGTAAAGAAAACGAAGAAGAGGCTTGTGATTCACATGTAGAAAGTGGTGAAAAAGTTAAGGCAAAAAAGACAGGGGTTGGAGGTCTAGAGGTTGAGGATAGAAGCGATGCTCTTGAAAGAGACGAGGCTGAAGAATTGGAGAATGAACAAATTAAAGCAGGGGAAAATGAATTAGATGATGACAATGTTTCAATGCCAGAAGATGAGAATGGGCCGTTGATGCAAAAACTGGAAATTGTAGTAGATAATGAAATGGAAGACAGAGAACAAGAGAATGTGGTCAATACTGTTATGGAGTCAGAGAAAGAAATGTTTAAGGTAGAGCAAGTATCGGGGGTGGAGGATATGAATGGTGATATAATGACAGATGAACAACAAGTAACTTTTGGTGAGAATGTGTTTGCAACTGGAGAAACTTTGCTAGAAGAGTTAGGGGAAAAAAGATTGGTAGAAGACCAGAACGTGGATGAGATCGCAAAAGGAAAAGATGGACATAGTGTAGAGAATGAGATGGAAGGTGGAAAGACAAACAATGAGATGGGAACAAGGGAGACTTTGGGAGAAGATTCAGAGAAAGGCAGATTTCAGACAGAAGATGGATCATCAGAGAAAGAAGACACTCTAGTGGATACGTTAGCTGAGGGAAAAGATAAAGAGAGGCTATCTGAGAATGACTTTGACATAAGAGAAACTTTGGTCGATGAGCCAGAGAAAGATGTGGATGTGAAAGAGATTAGAGACAATGCATTGGAGGAAGGGAACAGAGCAGAAAAGACTGTAGATGACATCCTGAATGTCCAAAGAGAAGAAACTGCTGTACATGGCGAAAATGAAAGGGTTTCCAGTACAACCTCCAATGGCAACGTAGAACACAGTGGCAAGGAAGAAGAGAGTAAACCTGGAGGAGTGAGTAGTGATTTCCTAGATAGTAACTTAGATGCTGAAAATGGAGATAAACAAGATACCAATCTGGAGGAACTTGAGGAGGTGGAAGATGGTCTGTATATAGAGGAAGAAAAGGATTTTCATGAAACTACTGAAGAAATGATTGGAACTAATTGTAGTGGCACTCTGTTGAGTGGTGAAAATGGTAGTGACTGCCAAAAGGCTGGTCAAGAGGATGACAAAGAATCTGAAACCTCTGCAACAACGTTCATTGAAAATGTACCACAAGTATTGCAGGAAGATGTCGTCAGAGAAGCAGAGAGTTTGAGTGGTTCAAGAGGAGCTGAAATAACCATAGATGAGATTGAACAGAATTCTCTAAAAGAAATGGATGATGATGATTCTGCACAAAACTTGGACAAGAAAAGGAACTCCATTATTGATGAGGCTGCCTCATCTGTTGCCTACTCAGTGAAATCACATAATGTAAAAATAAAAAGAGAGAGCAATGTTTCTGAAGACCTGCTTGTTCACCCAGCTAAATCTGGTGGGGTGGATCTAGTAAGTAACTGGATTAATATCCACCAGGAGTCCAAATATTTTCAGACATTCATCGACCCCTTAGATGAAGAGGCTGTCATTACTGAAGAAAATGAGGACATGGTCAAAAATGAAATATTGGATGATCCTGATAGTGGAGGTCTTGTTGAAGTATTCAAAGATGCGGACACTCCATCTAATACAGAAATTGAAATATGCAGGAGCGGAGATGAAACTACGACTCCTGTAAAAGACATTTTTGAAGATAACGCAGATTCTATAGTTGATAGCTTGAAAACAGAGATGAAAGTTGAGCCCAATCAAGTAAATATTCTGCGTAACCCCTCCAAAGAAAGCATACATACCTCAGTCAAAGATGACCCTGTTCAGGAACCTGGAAATACAATAGGTTCTTTGGTAACTAAATGGTCAGGACAGAGCAATGACGACTTCCTTCAAAACGATGTTGCTGGATTGGAAGAGTCTACATTAGTTGATATCATAAATCTTGAAAAAGCTGTAACATCTAATGATGTCCCATTACCTATTAATGATGGCATGAATGAAGAAGAATTGGAAAGTAATCAACCACGAACAACACTTTCAGGTCAAACAGAGAAAGAAAGTAAAAGTGACCACTTGGAGCATTTCAAAGACAATTCAAAACTCGAGGAAGAACTTTCTGAGTTTATCGAGCCTCAGAGTCCGAATATCAATAATTCATCAATCACATATAAATCTGAAAATGGGAGCCAAGATGGTTCTGCAAGTATAGACTTACAGTCCAGACAGTTGGATGGAGAAAGAAAAGTAATACATTTCCAACAGACTCTTAGCAGAGAATCCTTAAGCACGTTTACACTAGAAGAGTCAAGTTTTTTTGGTCCTGCGGGATATCCTAGATTAGCAACAGCCCAGACTGAGAACAGTTATTAAGTTGGGGTTGTCTTTTTGTTATTTTTTTCGTAGGGCATCGGTACTACATGGTCTAATCCAAATTTAACTGCCATCAAAGACTACAAATTTTATTTAAGTTTTACGGACAGCTTTTTACAAAGCTCTGCATCTCATACTTCGTGATCTAATGATGCTTCTTTTTCTTGATTACCAACCCATGAGTCTTGTGCACTTTGTAGGGAAGAAATCATTAGCCCACTGAAAACAGACACCATAGTACTCACATGCCACATATAAATTACTTATTCATGATGTGGAGCCCTCCAGTTAGTCCGGCTGCACCACCAGCAGTCAACACAACATACTTTTGAATTGCCTTATTAGCTAATAGACGTGATAGTCTTAAGTGCTGAACGTCCTTCCACAAGTTCATATGGTGAAACAAACCTTAACCTGATTACTAGCAATTGCTTGACTTCTTGTATAAAATGTGTTGGGTAAAGGCCAAATATCTCAAGTAGTTCCTGGGTGAAATAGGTTGTACTCTGTTTAAATAAAACATTAGCTTCCTGTTTCAAGCATTAGTTTAATAGTGCAAAGAGGCATCTGTATTTTGAAATAAGAATAAAATATTGTCACACACTTGTTTGTAGTGATTTATGCAAATGTAAGGAAGCACTTATACGTGTACAATTATATATGTAATAAAAGATTTTTCAATTAAACAGTTATATTCTGCTGAGTTCATGTCATTTACTTTCATTACAAATTCCAAGACCACATATAGCTTAGCCCTGTAGAAGAAAAGCAGGAAGACATGGTAATCAGTGTTCAAGAGGATTCACCAATCATAATTCATCAATCATAACCAATCCTATATCCCTTTCTGTACATAATGATTTAGGCCTTGTCCTTGTGGACACAAAACGTGTAAAAAAAAACTGTAAAGTGCTGTAAAGAGTATGCTGATCCAATAGATAGCTGCATGATTCTAACACTAAGGTCATTTTGGCCAATTAGACACCTCAAAAATAGTAGTTTTTTTTTTGTTGCTAATAGTTGCACAGTTAGTTCCATAGTTGTTAAATTCTTCACCTTTGCCATCTACACAACAACAATGCACGATTGCACTGAACCTCTGCTGCATTTAAATGTGGATGAATAGCAAAACTATGCTGAAAATCTATGTTTTTTTTCTCTGCTTTTGCATGAATATGGCTTTCGAGAATATCAATGATTTAATACAGAGTAGGTAAATTCAGGTAGCCAATGTTTACCTCTGAATCCACCTGAACTAACGTAGCTCTGCAACACACATATGTCATCAACTGTTAAACCAAAAGGGGTGGCATGAAAATACAAAGTAATAGACAATCTAAACACACCCCCTCTGACACGACACTAAAACTTATGGAAAAGCAAGCAGGCCGAACTGAACCAAACTGTGCCGAGCTGTACCGTACCGTGCAGCGCAAACACGTCATTAGTCACTTTGTTAAACATGATTTTCACTCAATGAGAACTTCTAATTGCAATTTCTAATATGGTAGGGTTGGCTTGGGTTGTAGAAGTGCTCTCCAAAAAATACAGTTCGAGAGGCACCCTCATTAAAATGCATAGTGTGCAGGCCGGAGCATGAATCACTCTCCTTGTTTCGATTAGTTGCTTTCCTCGAAACTTCCATTGCTGCTGCATGAATGGAAACGCATGGTGCTCATGGGATCGGACACGTATCCTGCAGGAACAGCATGAAACACAGTCATGTCATTGCACCACACGCTTTTCTTCTGAAATTCTGAAACTAGCAGAAGAATTTAGCATGGTTTATCTCCCCATGATTGATGTTCTCTGTATATTAGCCTGACTAGCAATGCTAGCCCTCATTAGGCATGTTATATAAATGAATCACTTATTGACACAAACCATTTCTGTCGATGGGTGGAAACTGCATGTTCCTCCTCAGCTCGTCAAGAGACAAACCTTGTGAAGACCTCCGAGCGGAGCTGTCGAAAAACAGAGGCTTAAATCAACAAAGGATTGGGTTACGCAGAGACCACAGAACAAGCATGATTCTTCTGCAGAATTAAATTTTAATGTAGCTAAATTAGATACACTTCTCTTTCTTTGTTCTTGTATTTAAGCTCAATGAGGCCTTGCAGCATTTGATCTGCTCTAATGACTCTTTATTTGTTATCAACTCATTCATAGCGACAATTTGGCTTGATTTATTGATCAAACATCTCACTTGGCTTGCATTAGTTATCATGATGCAAAGATAATGACTCGTAACATAGGATTTCTTTTGTTGGTTGTGGCTTAGTTGACGGTTGCCAGGTTTCCACATTCATCGCTTGCCATAAAGTATTAAGAGCTGACCACCAGCAAAGGTTCTCTGGGGGATTGTCATGCAAGTTTCATTGCAGTCCCTTTCTTTTGTTTTCATGCCCTAGTTTCTAAGCAACAGAACTGGCTCTACAGCAGTGTTTTGGTTGGATGACACGGCACTGACTAAACAACAAAGGATGATGACCTGACTCCATCATTAATCTTTGACATCCATATGTGTTGTGGATGTAGACTAACTTCTGAGTCCAAAATGCATAAGCGCGAGCATTGAGGGCATATTCCAACTCGAAACGTGAACGTAGGGCTGCCACGTGACTTCTTCCTGGACTGCCCCGTGCTAACAAGCAGTCGGTGGAGGAAGAGGGAGAAAGGGAACCACTGCTGTTACTGGAGGCTGGAGACATCATCTGAACACACACAGAAATCAAGATTAAACATGTTCTGTTCGAACCGATAATGACGTATAGTGGATTTGCATCTAACCTCCACATTACATAGACATTCCTCTAGTTTGGCAACCACCTCGGAAAACTCTGGTCTTTCCTGTCAAAGAGAGATGGTGAATATCATTATGAAGAAAAGCATGCAATCGTGCAATCTCCCTGGGAAATATTCCTTGAGTTGAGTAGATAATCAGAGAAACCATCGAAGAGAGTCAGGACTTTCAATATTCAGAAATGATGCAAAGTCAAAAGGGGTGTTTGGATTTTTGAATATTGTTGAATATTGTTATTACATGAGCAGTAACTTCTCCTGGCCAGGGTTAGCATCAATTTGTTTGGTTTTTTTTTATTAGCTGTGGATAATTCAACTTCAGAAGTTCATTTGTGACTGTCCATGGACCCATATGTGACTGTATGTATTCTTACAAAGTTTGCACAAATTATAATCATCATTGAAATATCTTGTTTATTTCAAATTACAAATAATTGAAAAAATCGCAGCTGATTCAAACCGTTGACATACATGTGACAGTAAGTGTGGCCTCAGTGTAGGGTTATCTATTGGAGGCCAACTACCCTGTGGCAATTTCTATAGCAACCAGCTGAATTGAGACAGGAATATTTTGAATTGTACGTGCCTGAAAGCTAGGCTGAGTTCCATTTCTCTCACTTGCCCCTACCCATTAGCCCTTTATCTTCCCGCAGTGACCAAATTCAGTCTACTATAAATACAATCTAAGTTTCACCTGAAAACAACAATCACAAGGGTTTCCCATGTGTTATTATCAGTAATACATGTAACCGACTTTAGATCAGATAAAAATCACAAAAAGCATTTTGTAAAAAAAATTGTTAATCATAAGAAGTGCACGTAGTAGATAAAAAAATAACTGAGTGGTTTAGATGAGAAATGAATGAAGGGTTTGTTACAGAAAGACTTTTTCAAAAGGGAATGAATATTCATGTGAATATTTTAGTTTTTCTGTAAGAGTTTTTCATATTTTTCATTGCTGAGGTATCCCTTTAGGAGAGAGATTTCGTATAGCACTGTAAAATATATTTTCCTCCTGTCTCTTTCAATGTGTTGTTCAGCGAAACTGTGCTCTAGAGACTCTGGTGTCAAGCTGCACTTGGTATTAGGGCACTTTCCAAACAAGTGCACTTGACTCAGTTTCAACCTCACACCTGAGGGACTGAATACACCACATAGACAGGATTTATTCTGATTGCAAACACACCTGGCCCTGGGTGGAAGAGAGACAACATAGAAAGCCCATTCATAGAAACTCCAAGACACCCTCTACTGAGAACCAGAGCAGAATTCTTGGTCTTTCCTTTAAAACTGGGCTGCTGTGCTCATTCTACAGTTTCCAATTTGACCAAACAATGTATAAATCTATGGATGTTTCTGAAGAAGGTTATGGAGGCTAAAATATGCCCGGCTATGGAACTACATAACTACCGGTAACTTGCAATTGTTGTTGGTCAAATGGCGCACATGTGGGATGTTATGGTGCCAATAACAGTTTTCTCAGAATAAATAACGTTTCCTGTGATGTACCGGTGTTTCCCATGTATTTTGCAATTTAGATATAGTGGACTAACCTCTGGACAAAAATTCCAGCCCCTCAATAGCAGTCCAGAGATGGGTTTCGGGATCGAATATCCGATAGGAGGCCGTACATGATGATATGCCATATCTGCAGCAGCCGCAGCTGAAAAAAGTTTACACAGATGTGAGAAAAATATGATGCTAATACACTATTAATATACAAACAGTTGTATACTAAATACAATAAACAACATTAACGACTTTAAAATGTAAGCATATGTTTTTGCAGCTACAAGCTTTAGTATGTAAGTTTATTTGATCAAATTTTGTGAGAAGCTCAGATAATTAGCATTAGCATTTATCAGATGCTGAGCTAATTTGCTAATGCTAAAAATAAGAGTGACCTTGTTTTCCTGGCTTTTTATGAGCGAAATAGAAGTTTCTGGTTTTATCTATTTTTGTTTGAAATAAGCTACATATTCCTGATAGAACTAATGGCTAAAATAGTTAGCATCTCTTTTTTGACAAGGGTTTGACAATCTGAACTCAAGTGGACAGTAAATCTGATGTATAAAAAAAGCTGCTGGTTCCATAATTTTACTTTGGTAAAAAGTAATTCCGAAAAACATTTTAAAAGTCATATATGCTTATAGTATAAATGGCTTCAATATCTGTGCATTGGTTAAGAATAATTCCAAAAGTGGTTATACAGAACCTTTAAATATTAAACATTGGGTTGTTCATTTTATGTAAATGTTTCTTTTTTTTTTGCTTTTACAACATAATTTTAGCTACATAAAATGTACAATTCTTGAGGAAAATGTATGACAGCTGGCATTACTTTCATTGCATACACTCAAACAAAATGTAATTTAGCGTAGAGACCAATACATAGAGCACCATCATAAGCACCTCAATGTTTAGCATTTAGAATTCTTACATTAAAATTTCTCTAAATATGAGGTTGAATTTAGCCTGGCAACAGTTTGCTAAGTTCAATGTGCTTGAAACCTATGGAAGTGCAAATAAGTAGCTTAAAAAGTCACATTTTTGCTATTAAAAGTTTAGAGATTGGGTCCTAAACTTTTTATCTCAAAATTTTGACTTTTGTATCTCAAAATGTTAACTTTTTTGTATGAAAGGTAATGTGATGGCTCAAACATTGCACAATTTTTTTTGTTTTAAGGCAGAAATTATTTCACTATGTATATGTGGCCGTTTCTCTGTCCAACAATTTCAGCATTGATTATGGAACTGACACGTTTAAACCCAGATTTCCAATTTTGGTCACATGACTTTGCTACTAACCATATTTTGGAAATTAAAAATGATGATGTACCTTAAAAACTTGTTCAACTTTAAGAACAGGGTAGAAATGAGATTAGAGGGGTGCAGTGCCTGGTTTGAGGTGAGCGAATGGGATCTCGCCCGTGAGGAGCTCCCAGAGGCAGAGGGCATAGCTGAACATGTCTGCCTTGACCGTGTAGCGCGTACATTGAGTGAACACCTCCGGGGCCATCCAGCGCAGGTTCTGCAAACCATCAGGGAAGCAAGAAGAGATACATACACAACTAAATTGGTCACTTAAGGACAGATTGACCCCTCCCTCAATAGATACACTGAAATGCCCAATACGGTGCACATGTGAGCTAAAATAGCATGTAATCAATGTATCAATAAATGATTAATAATAAATAATACTGCACCCCGGGCTGTTTGGTCATGTTGTCTTCATCCACAGACAACAGGAAGCGAGACTCTATATGAAAAAAAAATATATATATATATATATATATATATATATATGATGGCCTCTAATTAAACATTAATTAGGGGCCTACTTAAAAACATTTTAACAATGCACAGATTTGACAATTTTGCCACTAGAGTTCACATTTTTAATGTCATTTTAACGTCACATTTTGCCGTGTCCAAGTCAGAGAAATCAGCAGTTAGTTTTAACATTGATATAGTGCACAACTCAATTAACCAACAATACAATAGAAAAATAAATATTGAGTTGAAAACATTTAGATTTTATGATGCAATGCTTCTCTTAGCAGATTAGATCAGGAAGAACTTATGTATAATGTAGATTTACGATGTTCTAACCTCCAAAATCAGCAACCACGGCATGTCCATCTTCATAGAGCAGAATGTTGTGACTGAAAAAATATTTTTCTGATTATTTTAACCAATGCATTATTTAACATTACATGTACTAATGATGGTGGTGGGGGTGTCTAACCTGTTGAGATCTCGGTGAATGATTGGCTGGGTCAGATTGTGCAGATACTCCATACCCTTGGCCACATCGATGGCAATGATGAGCTTGGACTGCAAATCGATGAGTCTGGATGTATAGACAACATTAATGAACACATCCTTCTCTGAGCAATGCAGACTACACTGTTGAGAAAACCTGCACCTGGGTTTTAACTTTGAGAACCGGCAGTGTCACTGTTTCCATGGTTACAGTGGTTAAAACATTAAAAACACTTTTCCACAGAGGGTTTAATAACAGAATCCACATAACTGCATGCAGCAGTTTTAAACATTTTCATTGTTGGATTGATTAAAACAGTTAAAATATCTACAAGTTTTTAATAATTTCTAAAATAGAACAATTTTAAAACGATTAAATGGTCCAGTTAGCATGAATAAAGTGTCATTGTACCTCCTTTTGGGGATTATTTTCATGTGGATTTTCATGGGACGTCATCAGTCATCATGACATCCCCAATGGTCATGTAAATAATACTTTCTGTGTCTCTTGAAAATGCTAAATGTAGCAGTGAAATATTAATTATTTACATTTTTGAGTATCCCATATTACCACATACTTCATCTTGGCCTTTCAAGAGCTAATGTGTAGGCATAGGGGAAGGAAAAATGAGTCGGGGTAAGTTGGAGAGTAACTTTATGGCTCTGTTTGCCTGGAGGCATGCACAGCAGCTTTGGTGGACAGGTATTTTAATAAAAAACAGTGTTACAGATTTCAGAATTTGGAGACATTTAAGGAAAGTACAAGTACTATTAGATATTCTTGTAGTCACCTCTTTTGCTCGTGTAGTAATGAGAACAAAGAGCCTCCAGACACATATTGTGTCACTATGGCGAACTGACTGGGATCATCCAGACACGCCCCCACAAACTGGATGACACAGGGGTGGTTGAGGCGACACAGGATGGACACCTCTCTACAGAACATGTCTGTGTCTGACTTCGAGCAGTATGTGTTTGGACGGTACCTGTCCAAGTGTTCAGAAGTCCATCAGTTGCTTTATCATCCCACAGCGGACACAACAAGTCATGGAACTCTTACCGTTTAATTGCAACTATCTTATTGCGGCATCTTCCTTTGTAGACCTTTCCAAAGGACCCTTAATGGTTGCAGTGTTTTAGTGGATTACAGCGTAATGGAAGTGCTAGGATCATTTTTGATATCTTGATGAATACCTGATCCAATAATCTCATTAAACTCCAGTTCTGAGAGTTGAAGGTGGAAATTTGATGGAAGACTTGCCCTCAGAAGAAGCACATCTGCCTTTTCTGAAACAAACATTTTGGTGGAAATAATGATTGTAATTAAATCTCATTTATATGTATTTCTAGAATAGAAAAGATAAGAGGCAGCAACTGGCCAGAAGGCATAGTCCCAAGAACAGTTTTGAACTGCCCTTAAGCTAAAGAATTCAAGGAATGGGTTGCAAAACACACATTTACCATTTGGTAGTTGATTGAATCTCACAGAAATTAACATAGAGGGATTTGATTGGATGATTTAGGAATTATTTGCATATTCTAAACTAACAACTAGAAGATGGAGGAGATCAGAATGGACCAGAGGTAGCTTTGCTAAACATTCTGTGAACCATCCCATGTTAAACTAGTTAATAAAACAATTGGAGCATGTTTTTGTGTTTATGCGTGGTACAAACAAACAAATGCATTTTACCTTTAGTCATACTTTTAATCTTTCCCAGGGGAGAGGGAACAGAAACATAAGACCCATCTGCAACAGGCAAAACAAACAGTTCACAAAAGCAATAGAAAAACTCATAATGAGGTTCTCAAGAATAAGTTTGTGCACATGTGGAAATGTCACATACCCCCTCCTGGTTGAGAATACTCATTACAAGGTGAATCATCATGGGGTCGCTTGTAGTGTTTCAGCAGAGTTACAATGGCATCATGACCTGAGATTCACATATATACCAAAACATTAAGCAGTTTAAACAAAACAGGATGGCCAAAGTTTGAACACAAACGTTGACGTTGGCTTGCAAATGTGCTGTTTTAAAGTATCTTATGAGCAAAATGGATTGGTTGTCAAGTTAGCATTTTTCAGTGCTATGGTTGGAGTCTGTGACATCTTATAAAGTTCCTCATACCAATAGGAGTTACATAAACCAAACCCCATGTCTCTACGATTTTCCTTAGCTGAGATAGTAATATGCTAAGTTGGTTGCTATGGTAAACATAAACCAACCCCTGTGTCTTTATCATTTAACAAATCTGAGATAGAGTTCAGAAGGTGTGGTTGCTAGAGTAATCAGTTTGGTTGCTAGGGAGCGGTCAGTGATGTCATTACTGACTCATTCCCTTGTCTCTCCTAGATAATTAGTAGAGATTAAGTGGCGCTAGGCCTTTTAGCATAGCTTAGCATAGCTCATTGAATTGATTAACATATTTGTTCCTATTTAGAATCTGCTCTGATCCTCCGAGGAGTTCTGCAGACTTCATTGTCTTTCATGTTCCAAAACCTCATATATAGTATATTCCGGTTAAAATATGTACAGTTTTAGGATCTACAACGAAATAAATATCTTCTGAATCGATCTCCACAAGTATCTGCCAGGTCCGAAAGAGGAATGAACTTGAGAAGGAAAGGCAGAGCCCTGACAATCTGCACAGTGAAAATGATTTGTAATAGGACTATGATACAAAGTGGAACATGACCATTTGAAAGCAGTTATGTTGGACAGCGAGTGGATTATAAATTGCAGCTGGAGTTGAAGATTGTGTTAGTTATTCTGGATTTCAGTACCTTCATTTCTAAGAACATGGACTGGATTTGAAAATAACTTTTTAATTTTAATTTTAAAAATATGTATGACTCCATTAAGCTAAAAACAGGCAGCTATGATGAATGAATGGGTGGAAGAACCTTTCTCATAGGCCCACATCAGGCATGTCTGTTCATCCTTCTCTCCACTCGATCTGCTGGGGTCACAGGCCACCAGGTTCATGTCTGCTCCATTGTCCAAGAGAAACTGCACCAGTCGGATGTGCCCATGGAAGCAGGCACTGTGCAGTCCTGATGATTGAAAGGTAAATCATGTTTTTTTAAATATAATTAAATCAGATCTTATGGGAACAGAAACATTTTCCACATTCTAAGTAATAATTACCTGTGTGTCCATCTCTCCCCTGATGGTTGATGCTCATGGCGTTCTGACTGAGCAGATACTTCACCATTTCCAGATTCTTTCCATAGGTGCAGGCACTAGAGTACAATTGGGTGTCAATTATTAAACATAGATCAAATAAGCATGAGTAACACTTTATATTTTTCAGGCCAACTACACAAATAAAGTTTTAAAAGAAGCTTTAAAAACAAACAAGTTACCTGTGAAACACTGTCTCGCTGAAGATATTCTCCTTTGAAAGACTCTCTGTGCCGGACAGTGATATTATCTCTTGGACAGCTTCAAACTTTCCATTGTAACAGGCTCTGTCCAGAAATATAAAACGGTGATCAGGTACAAACTGGTATTGCTGTGTAAGTCAGAGACGTTTTAATGATTTGTTAAGCGTATCTGTGCTCTATTATTTTCTTCTCACAGATGGAGAGGTGTATCTCCATAGATGTTGACACAGTGCGGCTGGACATCGAAGCTTCCCTGCAGCAAGAAACGAACCACCTCTTGGTGTCCAAATCGAGCGCAGAAATGAAGGGGAACATGATCTTCATTGTCTTGAGCGTTGGCTGTTTAGAATCAAAATCAGGCATTAATGCTACTTGCCACAAAAAGGTATATGCAAACCAACATTGCCACTCACAACCCCAAATCCTTTTCAATAATTTTGACCAAATTATTTTTGTATTCAACATGTGTTTGTTTCTAGCCATTTGAAAGAAAGTAACCGATAACTTATGAGTGAACAAAGGCCATATTAGTAACAAAGCTAAGCAGCTGTTCAGTAAATGTGGATCAAGTTCTAACCATCAGTTTTGCTGACATCATCCATTAGCAGTTTGACAATCCCAAGAAAGCCTTTGGCTGCTGCCAGATGCAATGGCCGGTCTCCCACCTCTCCAATAGCATTGACATCAGCCCCGAACTTCATGAGAAGCTTGCAGACCTGTCCCATGAGACACAAGACAAGATCATACCAAATCAGCATTTGCTTTTGACCCAAACTATTAACGGTGTGGAGTTAACACTGACCTGCTCATGGCCAAAGTAAGCAGATATATGAAGAGGTGTAAAGAACACAGCATCCTGAACGTTAACATAAGCACCATGTTGCAAAAGAATATCAACCACCTTAAAAAGTAGAAGAAAGATGTTGGCAAAAAAGTAACATATAAATGAACTGTATTCCATCCTTAACCCATAAATCTTTAATGTCTTTAAATCATTACATTTATTCAGTGTATGTTTTGAGGGAGCTGTTTTTCTGTTCAATGGATTACTTCATTGAATATGAAATCATTTTTTTGTAGGTGAGGATGAGTTTAGGTCAATCTAAAATTCTTTAACTTAATCTTAGCACCTACAAAACCGATCAGTTCTATTACATTCGTTTCTTCCGTCAAAGATCTGCGAGATGTGTGTGAGATTGACAGCTAAGTCGTCCAATTAAAGAGCGAACAGTGACCCCGCCCTCAGCAAATATCACAATCTGATTGGCTGGGTTGAAAACACAAACTCCTGCTTCTAATCAATATATTTTCAGCAGAAAAGGCGGAAATGTTCTCAAAACAAGCAAGCATTAAGCAAGTAAAACAGGAACTCAATGGAACACTGAATTAAAAAACAAAAACAGTAAGTAAATTACTTCCACACTGAAGAAAAAGTGTAATATTTAAGTTAGATGATTGTCAAAGTAAACAGGTTCCAATGTGTTTTTAAAAAGTTTTACAAAAATATTTTTTTCTTGATCTGATTTTGTTTAAATACTGAGGAAGATTAATCTTTATTTTGACATAGTCCTCATGAAAAAGTACAATTCAATTCACATAGCTTGCAATTCACTGGATTTTTTTTTCTCTCAGGGGGCTATGCTCCAGAAGAAAAGAAATGTACACAAATGTAAAAATGTATCCTGAAATATCTAAGAGCTAAAGTTTTACCCCTAAATGACACAATATTAAAGAACTTAACATTAAAATGATCAGTAAACCAAGCTCCAGGACCCTCCTAAAACATGTTGAAGCCTTGCCTCTGTGCAAACTATTTGGTTAAAAGGTTCATCTAGTATTGTTTGAAGACCAGGTTATCTCATTTATAATAAGTAAAGGTTTGGCAGTACAGTATTATGTGCATTGTCAAAGAGTTTTCATCAGTGGCTGAGCTACGGTAAAGCTTTAATCTAATCTGAAACTGTATTAAGTGGTGGAGAAAAGCCATGCTTTTGGACAACATTAACAAAACTTTTAGAACCGGAATTAAAATGTAATGATAAAACTCAACCCCTCACCTCAAGATGTGCGGCCACTGTGGCTAAGTGTAAAGCAGTGAGGGCCCCGTAGCCCACCTGCTGGATGTCTGCTCCACCATGCAGAAGTGCAGTGACCAGCTCTGCATTGTCCTGCAGATCAGAGACAATGTCTGCTTCTTGAAATGCTACCTTGTTTAATCCTATGCTTTTCACATTTTTTTGGAAGGAATTCTTATGAGACAATCATATCAGCATGCCAGATGAACCCTAAAGTAACCTTGAATGCAGCCAGGTGCAGAGCAGTGAATCCATTTCGGGTGAGTCTTGATGGACGCAGGCCTTTGAGCATCAATGTTCGGATGTGAGCTTTATTCCCTGGTAGCAGAACCCACATGAATGTACTGAATAAGGCGAATCAACCAGCCTCTTCAGGTATCATCATGCTACATTGTTAATCTTCAACCTCATTGAAATGGTTAAGTTTCTTCTCCACCCTCTGGAAGCCCTCAGTGTAGGTGCAATAGGGTCAAGAATTCAATCCAATAGTTTTCTGTACCATTAAACTAAAGGTAGACTAAAGGCTAATTGGTACATTTATAATTCTGTGAATATATTTACTGTACCATTTCCAACAAGTATTGCCAACCCAATGACTTTGTCTCTAGATTTAGTAACATTTTCAAATCTTGCGACTATTTCTGAGGTTTTTTGAGACTTTTAGCAACTGTTGGAATCTATGATTAAACAACAACAATGCCCCTCTTCTTCCAGTACAGCTTTAACGGCACACTGTGTCCCAATCCTTTAAAGCTTCAAAATGAGAATTATTCACTATCTGATGCAGATTTATGTGATGCGATCTTATCTTTTGTTCTCAGGAGGTAGAGAAAAGGAATTTGAGGTTGGGGCTTTCGATAATAAAAACAAGGAATACTGGAAAATATAACCCAGCTTTTCACACTTTAAAAGTAGCTGCTATATTGTAATATCTTAATGTAAACAACAAAAAAGATATGTAACTTCATCCAATTTCTATTATTTGTATGACAACATTGTTGTCACAAGTAGACACGAAATCTGCATGCTCTTGTTCTTACTCCATAGACATACGCGAATTAGACAATGACATCATCTAGTGACTTTTGGGCCAGCCAATAGCAACTTTTCTTACTGAGAAGTTGGCAACTGACATTTTAAATTCAGATTTATGTTAAATTTAATCACATCACATCATATACAAGTGATTTACAGCTTTGTTGTAATCTATTTTTGAATTCTGAATGAAACATGCTTTTTCTTCTTTACCTCCACAAACGCAACAAAGGTGTAGCAGCGACAGCCCTCCCTCTGTCCGATAATTCAGGTTCACTTTATTGAATGCTTCATCTGAGCTGAATAATTACAGAGAATAAAACCCAGTAACTCCATATGTTCACTTCAACTTTCCATAAATACTCTCTCCACGTGCCACTGTTTATTATGATGCCTCAGTTGTAATCACTATAAATGTCCCTCAAAATTAAATGTCTCACCTGAAAACATGCTTGAGTTCCTTAAACTCTTCTTCTTTAATTCTCAAGTCCTCCTCCAATCTCTCAATTATAACCGCATATGACTCGCTCACTTTCTTTTTCCACTCATCTAAAGCAAAACAACTTTTAATCCATATAAGACACTTTCTTTATAAGAATGCAGGGTAACCCAGTTCTACAAAAAACAATTTTGGTTTCAGAAATGGGTCACAGAAAATTAATGAAGCTTAACTGTTACCTGTACAAGTCTGAGTGGGTCTTGATTTATAATTCCCCATCGAACTTCTTGGTTTGAACTTCTGGACCTGTTTAGCTGGACGGAAATGTTCATGGAGAGGTACTGTAACACAATGCTTAGGCACAATAGAGAAGAGTCTGATAATGGATCAGAGCTCCTGCTAAAAATAGCCTTGTTTCAGAGTGGAATGCCTGACAACAATGACAGCTGAGGATCTGTAACTATTGCTGTCTATGTGTGAAGCCATGGTGGATTTCTCCCTTTAACAGCTGCACAAGACTCTACTTTCTTCTGCCTGTCTCTGTGACCTTGGGTGGACCGGGAAGTTCAAAAGCGTCACAATTGGATTAATACTTCAACAATTAACATATTGTGTTATGTCATGCAAAATGTTAAAAAGTATATAACAGCTGTATTATGTACAACTGCCTGCTTCTAGACTCAATTTCCCATAATCCTCTTGTATCAGCTTCCTGTCACTGTCAGCAATATTTCTAGGTATCTTTTAACTGCCCTTATTTTGTGTATTGGCCATTTCACATCTTTATACTATTTTTTTTAACGTTTTGGAGTTTTTGTTTATGAAAATTCACTTCCTCTCTCAAACTGCCTCATAACGATTGCTGGATTTCTTAATAAAACAAGCAAAACTTGAATTTAGACTGGGGTATTTATATAGAAGTGCATACAACTGCAAAGGCTTTAGATGTTTTAAAAATGCTGCAAATAAAGAATGCTTACAAAAAAGGACAGGTTAATCATTTATTTTCAACAAAGAACAAACAGCAGTGAATGAACAAAACCGAAATCTACATCAAATCAATATTTGGTGTGACGCCATTTTCTTTGGATGGAAACATGGCTAATGATGACAAAACAAATTAAATTAAACTTGTATCATTAAACATCTATTTATTTACAAACACTCAAAACTGTTATAAACACCAGAAATGTGACCATGCCCCCTTTAAAATTACAGGTAAAATATCTTTTAACTTTTTCTACAAAATTAAGGAACATCTCTTGTTATACAGAATTCTAAAGAGAACCTATAATTTTTTCCCCCTCTCTGTACATTTTTGGTGGGTAGTGTTTACCAGGGAGAAATTAGTAACTCAAGCAGAATCACTCCTGAGAATGTCTTGATGAAGTTTGTTCCTGTACATCAACATTTCCTCCAGATCTTTGTTCTGCAGAGTCTCCTGCAAAGATGTTAGTTTGGTATCTTTGGGTAGAGTGAATTGAATTCCAGTCTCCACTGCCTTCAACATCTTCAATGACATCCCCACTGAATCCTTCAGATCCGAACACACAGGAAAAATACAAGCGTTCCATAAACTACACATGGAAGCATCTCCTGAGAACCTGATCTGTTCTGGACACAAGCCCCAGAGTCCAACGCAGTCCTCCAAATTCACCTTAAACAAGCTCAATGCTTCTATCTGAGCAGGGCTGGGAACATTTCTCTTTACATCATCTTGAATGCCAAAAAACACACTCACAAAACCTGTTTTACCTCCCAGGTTTACTGATAAAGAGTGTATGAATGTGTCACTTGGCACTGTTAGACCTGTGCCAATCCAGCATCCGCTAATGATAGATTTGCTACCGACTTTAACATTGGCATCCAGTCTAGAATACTCCACAACACTGCCCTGGGATACACCCACACTGGGATGGAGGACACTGTGCATCACACAAACTCCGGTTTTCCCTGATGGCTCCAGATTGCACCTGCTGAAAGCAGAAGAGAGCAGGCTGAGCTCTGCTCTGAGACAAGGGTCAGCCGTGAAGTGGAACAAGTATTCCTCTGTGGTGCCCACATGATAAAACTTGGAATTGTTCAGCAGGATGACGTTCAGATCTGTGCCTTTGAGACAGTGGAAAATCTTTCTGCGTATCTCAACCAGGCCTTTTTCCTTTTTGGTGACGTTGGCTGTGTTTGTCGTGTAATCCACTGTTGCTCGTTTCCCCAGGGCTTGAAGGAAGTCTCCATATGCGTCAATTTCACACATCAGAGGGTTGATTTCTCTAAAAAAGCTCAGCAGCTTCAACGCAGTTCCGTAATCTACATAATACGTGCTGTCGGTGCACACAAACTCCTTCTCATCCCGCTCAAACACTGCATTACATTTGCGCATCTTTTCTATGGTTGGTTTGTGGAGAAATTGAGAGCATGTTCTGTATTCTATATCACCCGCTAATGGATTCTCCTCAGGTTCTAGAACAAAAACTCCATGAGTGGTACCAATAGAGAGAGGGGAGGGATGGGCTAAGGCAGTGAATCCTGGCTTATCAAACACTACATTGTCTTTCTGAGGAATACTGTAAAGCTCTATGTCATCTGCACAGGTAACCAGAATTCCCGGCTTCATGTGGGAAGGGAAATCGACATACATTGCAAGTTTGACCTCCAGCATTTGATAAATCGGGTTTCCAATGGGGAGCGCGGTGAATATTTTACCCAGAGCACTGGCGTTGGGTAACCTCTGACTGAATCCACCTGTATTTAGAACAAAAATAGTTGTATTGTTATATTCAAGAGCAAGTTACGGAATGTTACTAATGTATGGAACAGATGTGCTATTTGTAAATATGTGTGCGAATTAAAATAGTACCTGCATGAATAAGGATGACTTTAAATGCAGACAGTGATTTACCAAATTGATCATGAAGACACTGCAGTGAATGTAAGGTGGATCCTCCATTACCTGAGATACAGGAGAGAAGCAACAAAACGGTAAAAACTGAAATAAAATATGTTGTGTCAAACTGATATTAGTTCAGTTTCTTGTCTTGTTATGTCATGTTTTCTTTTAATCATTTGTTTGCTTACTATTTCTTGGGTTCTCTCTTTCATTTGGAAGTTCCTTCAGCTTTAATTTTAAAAGCAGGTCTTTTGTGTGAATTACTCAAACAATTTACTTTTATACAAATATTGGTTGTAATCTGTGCCATTATGTAGTGTAAATATATTTTAAAAGGTGGTTTTCTCTCTTGTTTACCACTATTAGCTACTGCTAGCTGCTATTTGCTATGGCTAACTGAGTGAAATACATTTTACATAAATGTTGGAAGAAGGAATAAAAGTGTTTTTATCAGCAAAGGCGAATTTAAAATGAGACTGTGCCCTAATGTGACATGTATACATAATATTTAGTTGAAAAAAACATAAATAATACTTCAATATTAAATCCTAAAAATAATTTAAAATATGACTATTGTACTAAATATAATACTAAACTCCATAGACACTTAAATATAATATGTATTTAATATTGAAAACATTTGGCATTGATGGCTCTTACCGATCTTACATCCTGGAGGATCAGCGATAACCTGGTATTTAATCCCAAGAGGAAGCTCTTTCCTCTCCTGTTTATCAGAGATCTGAATTTCATACGCCTTCCTCTGTTCTTCATCCACTGCAGTGATTACTACAAGATCCCAGAACTCATCTGGTTGAACTTCTTTACCTGTGGACCAGAGCACGTGACTTTCAGCAGCACTGAAATATACAAATCATGTTTAGCTAACTTAACCATTACGTAAATTCAAACAGATCAATGAAACTTCACAATAAGTCGAGGGGCTGTAGCAGATGTACGATGAAAATGTACTGTACCTCTCATTTGGTTGAATCTTTCAATTTTCCTTTTGGTGGAAATTTGCAGGTGAACATTTCCGTGACAGTTCATTATCGATATTAACAAAAGCAGCGACAAATCCAATAAAATATTGACATAAAATATGAAAACAACGTTATATACGCTATATCAAAAACCTTTTCATCGAGAAGTAAATTGTTTTCAATATTAGCCGCTCCATAAACTTTAAGCTACAGACACTTCCGGGTTTGGTCATGTGACTGACAGTGGTAAGACGTATTTGGCTTTTCTTTTAAAAATGGCATTTAAATAGATTACAATATTAATAACATTGTAACTAATAATATGTGATATTTTACTTTATGAAATTTTATTGTAGTGTTAACCTTAGCTCTCTGCGAGAAAGATTATTTTTTTTAATCACGTGATGTCGTCATAGCAACTTTAAACCGGTAATCATTCAGCCAACACAAGATTAATGAATCAACCACACTATAAATGGTAAGTAAACTCTACTTCATATGAAGACATTATGAATTTAAATGTAATTAAATATATTAATGTGTCCAAAATAAATGAAATATTAATTAAATATATTTCAGTAATGTTTTTATAAACAAACATGCTGCTGTCTAATAGGACAAGAACTAACAAAGAAGTGAAAATGTCAGCATACCGGTTCTATCTGGAAACATGTTCTGAGGCCATGTTGCTACAGCATGGTCACTGGCCTTCAGAGGGGGAGAAGGACCTCAAAGATATTGTCATGGTCAGTTTGAACAATTTGCTCCTGAAGAGTGTGACTCAGGTAGCATCCTGCATAGCACTGAGAGTTTGTGTTTTGGCTGACAACTTTTTGACCAAGATCGAACCCCTTATGGAATGCATCCACCTGGTGAAATTAGACTTGAAAGGCAATCAGGTATGTCCTTAATCCCATTCTTTAAATAGACAGTGAACATGTTTTAGGAAGGTGTAAATGCTGTAAAAGTAAATGGTCATTGTTAATTTTATTTAATGTACCAAATACAAGTGAGTAAACAAAAAGAAAATCTCAATTAAATTAATATTTGGTGTTATAACCTTCAAACCAGCATCATTTCTTATAGGTACACATAGTTTTGGAGGATTATAGGATTATATTATGGTACATGATCAATCATTTAAACCAAGTAGGTGTTACTGATCCTAAAAGTAGGATGAAACCCAGTCATGAACTGAAACAGAAACGGCTATGTCGGAGGTTTTATGTAACAGCTATTTAGAATTTAACAATTTGAAAACTGTACCATGAACTCTTCACGGAAGAGTTGCAACCAAAATTCATAGCACTGATGTAGGCACCAGAACAAACACATCAAGAATGGATGAATGGCGACAGGTGCTCTGGACTTAACTAAAAAAATCATTTAGAAACATTTGCCTGCAGCAGGAGGCATTGTTTGTTAAAGACCAGGAAAGCGGTACAATAATGAGTGTCTGCAGGCAACAGTGAAGCATGGTGGTGGGACATTGCTTCACACCTTGAACATTCGAGATGCAAATGGAGTTGGATGTTCTCAATCTCGAGGAATGCAGGCAGATTTCTATCCATCATACAATACTATCAGGGAGGTGTATGATTCACCCCAAATTTATTCAGGACAAAGACCCCAAAAACCCTTGCATTAGTCACACTTATGTTGTTCCGTCTTTAAAAATAGATATCCTTTGGAATATGAGAGACTTCGACGACTCCTGTCTGTGTTAGATAAGATGTCAGTGGAGCTGCTTAAATATTTTCTAAAACTGTATTATCGGTTGTTTTCAGAGGATGAACAAAAGTCCAAATTGAATGAAATGTGATCTTTCTCACTTACGGTATTTTGTATTGTAGATTGTTCAGCTTCCTGAAGCTTCACGTTGGAGTGAGCTGACAGAATTACAGCTGCTATATCTACACGACAATAATATGTCAACCTGGAGCCATGTTAAAGGCCTGTCTGCTTGTTTAAATCTGGCGGCTTTGACTCTCTGGGACACACCCCTCAGTTTAAAGAAGAACTACAGACACTGCCTCGTTAATAATGTATGCTCATTGAAGGCCTTGGATAACTTCGTAATCTCTGATGAGGAAATCATCCAAAACTGGTCTCTTCCTTTTCGATTCAAAGCAATGAAACAACACTTTTGTGTTGGTTTGTATCCATCTATTAAATCGGTCAGTAATTATGATGATCTTTAGTTATATTCAAGTGCAGGGAAAAAAAAACATATTGTGATATTTTTCTGTATCAGGATTCCTTTGAGGCTGAGATGAAAGCAGTGTGTCAAATAATTGCTGTGATCAACAGAATCCAGGCCTTCCATTCTCCTACACTTGTTATACAGCGCTGGATCCGAGGCCATTTGATCAGAAAACATCTTGGGTACCGTACCGTATATAATCTGTTTGTGTCTCTTGTTCGTTATCCTTGACACTTCCTGTGTTGCATCTTTATATTCGTTTTGACCTTTAAGTGCACAGCAATTACTAGATTTTTACTCTGTAGGCATTGTGACACAAAGAAACAGACGGCAACATGGAAAAAAACAATTTTGACAACACATGTGGAGGCAGAAAAGGAGCAGGTAGCACCTCAGCCATGGAAAACAGTAGAGGACATTCATGGACCCCACAAACTAGTATGCACCACTTTTAATATTATTTATTGTTAGGGGTATAATGCTATTTAGTGAGATGATGCTTTATGAAGCAAAAATGCCCTGCTAGGTGGCGATATGTCCACGTTACGACGACGGTTGGATGGACGTGGTCAGTAATAATACTCACGTAGGCTGTGGCGTTGACACAATGCTCAATTGGTACCCAAGTGTGCCGAGAAAATATCCCCCACATCATTACACCACCACCATCTTGAACCGTTGATACAAGGCAGGATAGTTCCAAGCTTTCATGCTGTTGACACCAAATTCTGAACCCTACCTTCCGAATTTTGCAGCAGAAATTGAGACTCATCAGACCAGGAAACATTGTTCCAATCTTCTATTGTCCAATTTTGGTGGCTGTGCAAATTGTAGTCTCAGTGTGGTCTTCTGTAGCCCATCTGCTTCAAGGTTTGACATGTTGTGTGTTCAGAGATCTGCAGACCTCGATTTTTAACAGTGTTCCTGTTGCTTTTCTTTATTCCTGAATGCGTTTGGCCATTCTCCTCTGACCTCTGGCATTAACAAGGCATGTGGACCCTAAGAACTGTCGCTCACTGTATGTTTTTTCTTTTTCTGACCATTCTCTCTAAAGCCTACAGATTGTTTTGTGTGAAAATCTCAGTAGATTGGTCTGGCATCAATAGCCATGCCACATTCAGACAGTCAAATTCTTCCCCATTGTGATGCTTGGTTTGAACTGCAGCAGATCGTCCTGAGCATGTCTACATGCATTCAGTTGCTGCCATGTGATTGTTTACATTAACAAGCGGTTGGACAGATGTACCTAATAAAGTGGCCAGTGAGTATATGTGATTTCAGGGCTTACTTTATCATTCTGTGCTTTTATTATTCAAGCTCTCCTATGTTCAAAAGGACAATTTCTCTTGAACATCAGCCAAGCTTCCCAATATTCTGCGCTGATATAAGATTAATTTTCCGTCTGATGCTTTTAAAAGTCGAGGTGCAAATATTAACATGTGTCTATGTTTCACAGGTTCAAAAGGAGGCCAGCGATGTACAGATTAAAAGACTACATGTGAACCTTAATAAACTCATGAAAACAGGAAACTCTGAGGTAATGAAATGGTATAAAAGCACAGAATATCACATTTGGAACATTGGTTTTAATTGAGTATTGCTCACAGGTTTTACAGGAGGAGGATTTTGCTAAAGACGTTGGCGATCGGCGAGAAACCAAAACATCTGCCCTTCAGACTAGTCTGAAATCTGTTCAAATGATCACATTTGACCAAGGTATTGGACAGACCAATGGTTTAAAATTTGTTTTAAGACCGTTTGACTGAATGCTGCTGATTTCCTGTCTAGATAGTTCTATCTGCAATGGAGAAACCAATGTTCTTGGACTGAAGGCTCCAATGCACCAGAGTACCTCAGTGAATGACATATTATTGTCCCGTAAAGCTGCTGGACAGTACGTGCCCATTTTTCCCAATCATCCCCACCCTCTATCACCAACTATTCCCTTTGCGCATCATGTGATTGTTCATTGCAATGACGTCAGCCTTGCACCCTTCAAAGTCATCGAAAAAGCACATGAGGTACTGGAAAAGTCCAAAAGGCAAAGAGAGCTGGTAGAAAAGGTGACTGAGCATCGAGTTGACCGTGAAGTAGCAAAAGTCCACAGAGTGAACCTTAAAGAGGATCAGAGGAGAACAGTTCGACAGCGTGAGGAGCGTGAAAAGGCAGAGATGGAGAAAAGTCTGAGTATACAGAGAAACAGGAGGGAGCGGGACATCCTTGAGGCACGTCAGAAACATTCCCAGTTCATGGAGGAGAAGAGGAAGCGGAGACAAGAGAGGGAGATGGTTTGCAGTTTCAGTGGGCATCACAACTCTCTCGCAAAGGCTGTTTTCAGATACAACCGCTGGAAAAAACAGCCTTAGATTTTGATTAAATTCTGAAGTAAAGAAATGAACATTACCTTTAAAGTTTTTAGAAATTATTATTTTATCTGAAGCCAAAACTGAATGCGATTTTGAAATCTCCAGAAGTAATCAATCACAAATGCTCTGCTAACAGAGCAGAAAATCACTAGTCACACAAATTCTTCATCATTTTCATTTTTATAAATACAGAGCGATCAGTGTTTAATTAGGAGTGACGAATCTTATTCTAGAAGGAAAATAAACATGAAAGAAAGGGAAGTTTAATATGCAAAATAATGAAAGACCCCATTAGATTCAAAATCTTTAGATTTTATTTATTTATAATCAAACTACAATCTTAAATTCACACGCGATGAAGGTTGTTAATGCCACATCTCTGCAGGAGACAGAGCTGAGATAATTATAGTTCTGAATGACAAATGTAAAGAAAATCCTTCTTTTGTACTATTTATTGTTTTTTAAACAAATAACACTTTTAGACATTATTTGAGCCATTCCACCAAATCAGTCCCATTTGCTTGTAACTTTTCAAAATGTCTTTTTTACTTGTTTCTAAAATGGGTATCTTAATTAAATATGTTATTAGATTTCTTGTCACTAAGCCTCTTGTTATTTTTTATATAAGTAACAGGACTGAGTTTCAGCAAAGAATTAGCAAATAGATTGTAAATAAGCATACGATTATAGAACCAGGAAATTCTGCTAATTACGTTATTTACCAAATATGTGGATTTACAATGTAATGGTATTCCTGGCAGGGAGATTCTAAAATCTTTCACTAACTAGATTGAAAATCCATGCTAAACTGATTGTGTAGCTCACAGGAGTGCCACCGTATCGACCTTGAGGTTTTCCGTAACTACAGCATAATAAACCTACAGCAGATGACTCTACAGAGATTTACATTATTGCACACAGCCCTATGTTCTATGAATCTCACAGTAAAACATTTACAAAAAAAACCTTTTTTAAATAAAATAAATTAATCATTAACTAAACATTTCTCTACATTATTAATACTTTACAGGGGTGTAACGAAACACACTGCTCACAATACGATGCAAAGCACAACATTATGCTTGTGATGCAATATTAAAAAAGAAAAAAACTGAACTGTATCAGAGCATGTAAAAGCCCATGTAAGAGGGCAGTGATGCCGTGTAAAAAAGATGTCTTTTCTCTGAGTGTAAAAGCTCTTTTTATACACATTTCTGCTATAGAGATTAACAAAAAAATGCTCATACTTTTTACATTATGAAGCTTCTACAGGATGTTTTTCACCAACTCCACTATTGTGCCATTATCTATCGTTACACCCCTAATAGGTATACTACTGAGTAAAACTAGGAGACTTTTTTCAAGAATACCTTGTTCTTCAAAGTATAGTTGCTTTCTAGAAGCAAAATCTTTTCTCTTATAGTTGAAGACTTGTGGAATTCATAAAATTTTATTCAATTCGTTTATTTCGGGCCTTCTTTTGGGTTTCAGTTGTATTTTAAGATGAGTTCTAATATTTGATGCTGGGTGATTAATCCCATTTTATAGGACATGAGAAAAAAAAGTAGTGATATTTTTCACTCTACATTTACACAATAACTAAAATTGAACCGATGGTTCAGTTGGTTGGACTGGTTTTGCTCCATTTTCCAGTTTTTCCACATGCTAAAGTGCCATTTGTGAAAGTACCCCAACTAATTTCCTAAAGAACTTAGGTACTCCTGGAGATTCCTCACAGAGCTGAAGTGGGCAGAGGAGCCAGGATGTCTTTATTCTCCTCCAGGAAAGCGCTACATGAGGTAAAGGTGCCGTAGAAGCTGGTGGAAAGCCCAGCGATGTCAGTGGAAATGTAGGGGAGCACGCCAGGTGTTGCCTGGTTGTAGTAAGAAATCTGAGAGAAATGCAGACACATGCACGAAAGATGCACTTTACATTCAGTACTTAATGGCAAGATGGCAGAAACCTCCTTTGAGGATTATTTACACGCTACTGAGACCGATGTGAAAGATGTAAACAAAGGTTTTTTTTTTTCAAAAATATACAAAATGATTGTTTTTGAAAATGTACAAAATGTAAAGTGAGCAAACAGAAAAATATAAATCAAATCAGTATTTGGTGTTACTAACTTCAGGATAATAAATATCTTCATGATAAAGAGTATTGGTAGTGATGGCATGGCTCCAACAGAGCCCTGAAAAAGCTGCATTTTATGTTATACCTTCAAAATCCATGCATCCAGAGTCTTCTATAATGGGTTAATATTATTATTTCAATATCAACACTTTGGACTATGAATGAACATGGAGAGCACATGGACTCAAATAGTGATGAGTACAGCCTTTAATTAGGTTGGATTTTTTAGTTAGACTTTATTACCTTAGTTAAAGAATGCTCCTCTTCTAATAAACTGAATCCTGCACAGAGCACCTCTCCTCTGTTGTAGTCCTCAGCAGGAGGATATGCAGGCAGGGTAACAGAACGTAAAGCAATCAAATAAGGTTCTCTGAAAGAAACAATTGTTGTAGAGGGTTTTGGAGAGGAATAACACAAATCATATAAAGATTCTGCAGGGGTTGTCTGGTTTACCCAGAATCACAAGGGCGCCGCCTTGAGGCCAAAAGGATAAAATCCTGGACTTTGCCTCCTTTAGTCACAGAAGGAGTGACAACACGATAGATGGTGTCATCTTCGTTTGACTCCGTTATCACTTCACACTCTCTGTACCAAGTATAATTTCATGGTGGTATTGGTATCAAGCTTATATTTCTAATCTAGAGAAGAAATACATACGACGTACTGGTAATGGTGGTCCCATGCCTTCCTTCGTCTTAGATCAGACAGTAAAAGAAAGGCCTGCTCAGCTGCCACAGCCACCTGAGTCTCAATTTTAAAACACAACATCTGGTTCTCCTCCAGCGTGTACAAACTCACCTGGGTACAACGTTTCACCTCATTAAATCCTCTCGAGTATAAATCACATTTTTTAAGTGTTCCTTGTAATCTAAAAAGGACAAAGTAAAACTTTTCAGCTCCTCACCTTGTTTTTCTCTGAGGTCAAGACCCAGTTGGTCCTGGCAGCCAACATCTTAAGTGCTGAAACGTTATTGTAACTGAGATACATCTGCCAAAAAAACCAAACTGCCATATTATTTAATTCCACATGATAATCACATTTATTACACTTGCAGCACTTAGAGGTTGATATACTTGGTTACTTGGATCCCAGGGTACTGACAGTGGAACCTCACATTGCTTGCAAGATATGATGTACTTCCTGTAAGAGGAGAGCATACTCACATTGGAAGTTTTGACTTAAAGCCAGAGGCTAAGAATAGCCATGTGCCATCACGTGAATATGACTCAATCTCTTAATAAGACTAAATCTGCAGAATCAGACCTGTCGAGACGAATTTTCTTTCTAGCTATGGCTTCTTGAAAGCGTCTTTTACCATCCTAAATCGACAGGATGAGGAGATAATAAAAAAAAAAAACATTTTGGTCGTCACTAATATCAACAAGTTAAACTCTTGCAACATTTGGGGGATTCCAAGAATGTAACAGCGGCTCACCACAGGCTCAGGTCGTATCCTTGGCAACGTGCATGGCTTCCTGTCATTGTCCAGGACCTCGAAGGTCATGAAGGCGGTGTTGATGTGTCGCAGGGGCTCTCCACCCTTATAGGCCTCTGCACACACTCCCACTTCCATACTGGAAGAGCACACACACAACCAAACAGCTATTCACAGCAAGTAAAATCTGCTTTCGTGGATGCAACTGCTAAATAGACATATTTACACAGCAAATAGATAGCATTCTATATTTAGAGCCCATGTAAGAATCTGCTTCAATAAAATGTAGAGTTTGAAACATGAAAGTGCTCTGTGTATTTAGTTGTTGTCCTAAATTATTTTCAACGTTTTGTCTAAAATGTTCATGTCTTTTTTTCCTTGGGTCCAGCCAAGAACACGAATAGCAATTTTGATTGAACTTCCTGTCTGCCATATTGAATTAGATTAAAAACCTACTTTTTCAAACTCCCCCAGTTTTTTGGTCCATTTCTCACCAAATTTGAACCGGAACATCCTTAGAACCTGGTTGGCAAAAAGCTATTTGTATCAAGTTGATAGGAGTCTTATCAGTTTTTGATAAGAGCCGTGATGATTTCGATCGCGTGGCCCTGTCTCAATGTTTGCAGTTAAATTTGATGTTATTTTTGGTAAATAACATACCTCTTCTTGAAAGCATTGTTTACGATTGCCTTCAACACCAATCTGTCCCCAATGTGGGAGGGACCACGAAAATGGAACATGTCGATACTCCGCAGAGTTGGGTGCGCGTTACATAAACGACTAGAGGAAAAAACATTCATAGTTAAATCCAATGAAGCATCTGCTAAAAACTGTAAAACAATAACAACGATGCATTGTAGTCCAATTTCAAAGGTGACTGTACACCTGGCAGAAATGGTGGCGACATTCTCCATCCAGGCCATGATCTGTCCTCCGAAGGTGCTGACCTGGTGATTGGCATGAGGTGGGAGCACTAGCTCGACACTTTCTACCCGAGTCCTTTCTGCTGGCATGGCATCCTGGTAATCCAGACATTCACTCACTGGCAAAATACAGAGCACCACTGAACCAGTGCATGTTATAATCAATTTATTCCATGCACCTTAAGCATGTGATTCTTTCTGAGAAAAAACTGGTTTATTTTCTATACCTTGCAACGAGTGTTGGCACGAAAGTAAGTGTTGAGACTCCAAACAAACCAAAAGCCACATAAATCTGATTCATGACTCATTTCCTTCATCATAGGTCTCTTCAAAGTGCCAGAGTAAACAAACACACCTGGAAAGTGTGTGTGAGTGGGGTCTCTGCTAACCTGTCTGAGCGCAGCAGCTGCTTAGGAGATCTGTAATGATCTCAGCATGGATGAGTCTCATCCTACGGCGCTCTGCCGCCAGGCTGTACTCCATCTGCTCTGTTTGTGTGTGGGGAATGACCTGCTTCAGCTGAACCTGTTTAGACCCAAAGGATGACTATGCAGATGTGGACCAATTCCAAGATCTAATTGGCTAAAGTGTGAAGACATGTTTCTTACTTTTCCTGCTTCAGTCCGACGTGCCACAAAAGTGGCAAAAGCATGGCAGACCTTCCACTGTCTGTCACTGAAGAGATCCTCACAGCTCACTGAGATGCCAACCTACAATAGTTATAAATGAACCGCTTTTAATAGTACCTACAATTATAAATAAGTACAGAGGGAACGCACTGATGTAACTTCCTACTTTTTGAAAATAGTCAGTGCAACAACAAACCTCCATGCTTGATGTGAAGGCTCTGTTGACTTTGGCTGTAATGTTTACAACCTGCCCAATCCTATAGCAACAAAGAGTAACATGTTTAAAATTTTTAAAAGTAAGCATTTTTAACCCCTGCACATTTGTTAAAATTCACTACTCACTTTCTTTTTTTTTTTTAATAGAAAAAAAAGAAAAATGACAATAAAATCAGGAATGACCACCAACAATCAGGAATGCATGATTATTTGGTGTCAGGGCACTGCAATCATTAAAGGTCGTTATAATGCAAGTCAACATACAAAAACAAAAAATCCACCAATTCCAATGTTGTTACTAATGTTTGACATAAAAAGGTCACAGTCATTTTTCAACAAAAAAAAAGTTATGTTGTTATTGTGTTTTTTTTTCAATAATGTAATATCTTGTCAAAAAATCCTTTAATTACAGAGACCTAAGCAAAAACTAAATATTGATTTTTATAGTTTTTTTCAGCAGTTTGATTTAGTGTCTGTTAACAGCCAAAAAGCTGAAAGGGAGTACATTTTTAGTTTTTGAACATTTTCAAAGCATATCTCCAACAATCATTATATCCGATGGAACAAAGAAAAAGTTGTGACCAAATTTAGACTCAAAATTTCCCTGAAGTGGCTAAAAAACTCCTTTAGCTGCTTTTACCCAATAGTTGTTTCAAAGTGAATGTCATCCACGGATGCTGTGATGCAGGAGCAGCCAGCATGTCTCTCAGCTAGAAACAGAAAAGAAAATTGAAAGGATTAAATAATGAAAGTTAAAACCCTAGCCAAAATCAACAAAACTAATTCAGAGCAAATATGCAAGAAAGCCATTGTTACTTAGAAACATTGTACAAAATTGTACAACAGTTTCGTGATTATGATCATAATCCTTCTACCTCCCCAGCCATCTACTTTCTGTTTATGCACAAGCAGAGGATTGAAATTAACCTCCAAACTGTGCGCGCTCCATCTGTGATTTGTAATGACACTTTGTAATGCAAGCATATGCTGCGGGGGTGTTTGCACGAATGCTGAAAGTGTTAGGATAGATTCAGAAATCAATTACCTTAAAACAATTTAAATGTCATCAAAGCGAAAAAAAAAAAACTATATAATTTTTAATTATGATCCCAGCTAATGTCATGCTAATTTACAGTCTCCTTCATGGTTGTGTGATTTAATTAGGAAGCATCTGTAGCACCAGCCATTAGCTCGGCTTGCTAGTCATGTAAACAATCATTCCTATTTGATTTAGAAATCCTCTAGTGGCAAAATATAACATTGTAACCCTTTAAGCAAAACAGCATTCAAACGGTAATAGTGTTCTCCTCTAATATTAGAAAAAAACTACACAGACCAGATAGACAGGCTGTGGAATCCATCCATTTGAGGAGTTGCCCTGCGCTCAGCTCTCCGCAGTGGTTTGCATGGCACGGAAGCACTATTTGGCTCATCTTCACTTCTGTTGGGTTTCTGTACAACTCTCCGATCTCATCAAACATTAGATACTTGGTCTCATTCTCCATGACTTGGACTCTGTTGATGCAACATGTTACTACGATGGTTATCATCAGTATTTGCAAGAGCCTGGTACACATCATCCTGGGGGAATGTTATTATTGTTAGGCAATGTTAACTGTTGTTAGGCAATAAACCATTGCCCCTACGTAATTTTAATCATGAAGTACACTAGCCACAATTCCCCAGTGAGGAGAGGGGTCAATCTCTTAATCTGAACCCCATTGATGGGCAACCAATCACAGCTGACTTCTGAAAAAGTAGGTACCACCCCTCTTGAACTAAAATTACCACAAAATAAACCTCCCCCCACACTCAAGAGTGTTTCTGCACTGAGTTTCTGATTTTTCCGAGAAAAATTATTTTGTGCAAGATTTTTGCAAATAATTTGTAAGTAAAGAAAATTCATAGAATTATCATGAGAAATAGATAAAATGTCAGGTCTGGCAGACTGTTATTGGTGCAATGAGATGACAATAGACACAGGCCCAAATTTTCATTGCGAAGTTGCGAAAACAATGGGCAAAAACGGGATATAACGCATAGGACCGAATGAGTGGTTTTAACGAAAAATAGTTTCACACTGCCGTATCAGATCTGATTCAAGCAGAATGACAGATGAAAGTTGGCTCTTTGATGGCGTGAGTAGGACATGGAAGAGCTGCTCTGTGGAGCTCATCTCACATGTTCATGGCGACTTTGTACAAGAAAACTCGAAAGAAATAGTGCGCCACAAATCCTGTCCCTGATATCACAGTATAAACTGCTCTGATTTCTTTTGTTGTCATCTTCCTCTGTCCTGTTTCCCCATAAGGCATGGAGGGCATCTGATGTTCTTCAACTGCCATCTTCAGGCAGGGAGCATCAATATTTCCTCAACACAGAAAAAGCGCACCCTGCTGAAAAGTCATCTGAAGATTCAATTCAAACTGGTGTGTAGAGATCTAAATTGTAATTGAAAAAAAATTCTCCTTTCCATCAACAGTAACAGTTTAATTCATTGAGGTGCGAAACTTTTTTATAAATTTATAAACAGAAATAAATGCTTTTAACAACGAGGATAATGATGGAAAGCGATTATTATATTGCGTGAAAATATAGATTGTTAATTATTGCTACACACCAATTAAATTATGTATATTCTTGTAATTAATAGTAGAAGTAGTAATAGTACTGGTTGTCATCATTGGTGTTATTTTGAATGCATGTTTATTCTGAAAATAACTAAGCGTGCACATGTGACGGGAACATGTTTAAGCTTGTGCAACTAGCCTCGCAGCAAAACAATGTTAAGCAGCAGGGTTGGAAGCTGATCAGAAAAAGGACAAAGCTGTGTTTGTCGGTAATAAAAAAGGACGTGCAGGTCCGATTCATACGCCTCGTTTCAGTTAGAGACACATTTTCTGTTATTAAACGACTTTATTGGCTTTAGTTGTGCTTCACAAACATATGGGTCTGTTATCGGCGTTAACACTGTTATTAAACACCTGTTGTTAATTAAATGTTTGTTTTAGTAGTTGCATTCAAGTGAAATTCGGATTTGCTTTGTGTAATAAACATTCCTTTGGCATTTTAGTCTAAATGAAAACTTTTAAAAGCAAATATTCAACGTTAAACGAATGGTCTTTTAACAAATGTCAAATGCGTCTGAAAAATGCAGAGTGAGTCGAAGCTGTAAAAAAAAAAGCATGGACTTACGTGAACAGATCAAATCGCTTTCATGTGCACGAAGAGAGGAACAAATGGGTGTTGTCTGAATATTTAAACCATTTATGAATAATCAACTAAGACATTCCTTTGCGAGTCGAAAGTGTCAAAGCCGCTCTCGACTGTTTCCCATAGACCCTGGCTGTTTCCATAAGCTGTTTGAAGTTCTAGTGACGCCCAGAAACTTTTTAAGGGCGACTGGTGTCAACAGGATCAACTCTGACCTTGTGGACGCACTGCAGAGTTGTTCACAGAATAGCTATGCAAGACTGAATTTATGAAATACTACCCTATATGAAAAAACACAAATATTATATTACATAACAATAACAAAACATTTCCATTGATTTGCTTCTAACCATTGGATATTGCATTTAATGTGCGCTAATAAAGGTTCTAAATATACGCAAAAGTTTAGCACCAGTTTTTAAAGGTGCTACTAAAACCTTATATATACATTCAAAGCTCCAGCTATATGTTCATTATGTTTTTTCACTGCTGTGTGTGCACAATTGAATGGGTGAATTGGAAAGCACAAATTACTTGTATGGGTCAATTCGTTCCTGGTCACTTTCACTTCACAAATACAGTAAAGGTCCACAAAAGAACTGCCAAAGAACCTTACACCTGTGTGTATTTCATTGGTGCTATAGCCCCCAAAGAACCATAGAAAAGTCTTTTTCATGGCAATGATCTTATATAGCACCCAAATACACCAAATAACTATTGAAGAACCCCTAAATAACCTCAAGGAACGTATTATCTCAAATACCAGAAAGAACCACAGAAGAACACTTTCATAACAGACGTGCTATATTTCACATAAAGATACCAAAGAACCCCTGAATAACCTTGTGGAGCTTAACATGTTCTGTATGTTGAAAAAGTGCTAAATTGCACTTTTAATAACATAAAGAACCACTGAAGAATCCGCTCCGTGGTAGTGGTGAGTTATAGAACCTAAAGTGAACATCAAAAAATAAAAGGGTTAGGGTTAGAGGTTCTATAGGCTGTAAATCTGCTATACGTTTCCTCGAATATCACAAAGGACAACACAAGAACTGCAAAAGAACAGTTTTCTGTGTTTATAAAAGGCTTTTTGATGGCAATGTTTATATAGCACAAAAAGACACCAAAGACTTAATGTAGGAGCCAAAAATCCTGGACAAACATCATGGTTCTTAAAGGGGTCCGTATACTTAACAGTGCAATATGGCATCTCAAATTCCTGAATTAATTGCATTGATTATATATACACCTAAAGACACAAAAGAACCCCTGAAGAGCCTCATGAAGCTTAACTAGTTCTTTATGCTGGAAAAGTGCTATATAGCACCTCAAATACCTCAAACAGTCACTGAAGAACCTTTGTCATGGCAGTGGTGAATTATTGAACCTATATCCCCCCAAAACACAAAAGATTCTATATGTTGAAAATATGCTATACATCTCCTCAATTACCACAAAGGACAACAAAAGAACTGCCAAAAAACGTATATCATAGATGCTATAGCTGTAACTGAAGATACTTTTAATGACAGTGGCCCTATATAGCACCAAAGCAACCAAAGAACCACCGAAGAAGCCCTGAAGAACTTCAATGAGACTTAACAGGTTCTTTATGCAGTATAACATCTCAAATACCAAGAAACACCAAACAACTTTTTCATGGCAGTAGTGCTGCCAAAAACCCAATGGAGAACGTCACAGAGCTTTTCAGATTCTTTATGCTGAGGTGCTATGCAGCTCCTCAAATATCACAAAGATCCACAAAAAACTACTGAAGAACATTTTATGTCTATAACCGCATACACAATTTTTAGAATTTGAACATGTGACTTAAATGGATTGTTTAATCATTGGATTGTATAACTGAATCAACCACGTGTTAAAAGAACGGCCTAGCTTATATTGCATATTTTATATCTATTTCTCTCCGAGTTTATTGTCATTGCACACAGTCCAAGATAAAGGCATGAAAGTAAACAAATTGTGCAGGACTAATTAGTTCCGCGCTTTAATGCAACCCATCTTTACAGTATCATGGGAAATTGGAGGAAGAAACAATGTGGTCACCGAGCGGACCTACGTCACTGCGGAGAATCACGTAGGTGAAATGGCGCACTGCCATTGGCTGACTGCCAGTGTCGATCACAAAACACGCTCCCCCCACCCTGTAGTCAAGGTTGTTTGAGAACGCTCCAGTGGGTTTAGTTTGTGCAGTCGAACCCGGAGCAGTGACAGATGAATTGTCGAAAATAGAGAAAAAACGAACGCGGGCTACTCTCCCGTGCACACGAAAAACATGTTTCCTAAAGGCAAAAGCTCCGTCGTGCCATCGGATGGTCAAGCTCGAGAAAAGTAAGGTCTTGTGAGCATCGCCCGTCGTGCTTGTGTTATTGTGTTGGCTGTAGCCTATTGTTAGTGCTGTAAAGGCACGGCTGCATATGGAGCTTCTGCTATAGGCTTGCCGAGAGAAAGCCTTGAATCGAAAGTGCCCATCGGTGCGCCATTCTGGGGTTCCTTGTGGCACATAGGCTTCGATTCTTGTTGTTGTGTTCTGCCTCTGAACAGAAGACGTGTATTTAAAACCACATACAGAGTAATGGTGGCGTTAGCGATAGTTTCTGTATGCGGGACGGGCACTTGTGTGTTCCTTGTTTCATTTCACCCCCAGACGCTGGTCTTGGAGGGGAGTGGGTCTTGTCTTTGTTTAGTTTTGCATTTTTCACGTTTCTGTGGGATGTTTATTACTATATATTGTAAATACATTAATCGTTTTTATATAATATTTTAATTGAATCACGATTTTTTTTTGTTTCTTATTATAACACACTTGTGATAAACACAATGCATATTATAACTATGCTCTCTTTTCCATTTCAGGTTAGCTTTGTATGTTTATGAGTATTTGTTACACATTGGTGCTCAGAAATCTGCGCAGACTTTCTTGTCAGAGGTAAGAGAATCTTTGTTCAGGGACATACTTTAATCAGTTTATCCTGGTAATGTACACATTTTCAAGTCTTGTAAACACTGAGACTAAAGTCTTCAGAAGTCAATATTTTTTTGTTTTACTGTAGATTCGATGGGAAAAGAACATCACATTGGGAGACCCTCCTGGCTTCCTGCATTCCTGGTGGTGGTGAGTATTTTCTGAGAATACTGTTCTGAATGTTCCGAAGAAACATTGGTGCATTAATGAAAAGATAGAAAATAAATGCAATACATCATAGACCCCTAAGAAAGAGCCTGATGTGCACCCCGCAAAAAATTCTAATACTGTGTATATTCCGTCCTTAAGCACTGTGATTGGTCAGTTTGGTAGCAGAACATTTCTGGTTTGATGTCATGCATATCAGAGTGCCTGTCCTATAAGTAAAACACTTTTCCACCAACCTGTTTAGTGATGGCTTGACTCTTGTGTTTTAGCTGTACTTTTTGCATCCATTTAGATGCACTTCTAGTCAGTCATGGTGATTATTTTTCTCCTGACTGGAAATAAAAGTATGTCTACATCCTGTTGATCACTGATTGGTCAATAGTTGAGCTCACTGATTGGCCAGATAGAATAATTACTTAGAGTGTTATAAACCACCACATCTAGAGCATCAAAGATACCACTCCTTCACATGTCTTTGTAGTTCTGTGCAGTTTGCACTCAACATTACTTGGTCTAATTTCTTTGTGGACTTTATATGAAATTGTTTAAATGATGAATCAACATTTTTTTTTAAAGAAGAATGCAATGCGAACATCATAAAAATAGATGAGCTATTCCTTAGCATGTGCACATGCAGATATATTTAACCTGCGTTTCATCACCCTAGTGTCTTTTGGGACCTCTACTGTGCAGCTCCTGAGAGGAGAGACACATGTGAACATTCAAGTGAAGCCAAGGCTTTCCATGACTATGTGAGTATACGAAAAAAAACATGACAGCTAATATAAAAAAATACCAAAATGTATTTTTTTGTGTCTTCTGTAACTGACATCAGTTTCTATAAGTACCTGTAAACAGTGTCTTTTTCCAAAGGATGTCGTAATTATCCTTTCAGTAGAAAACAGTTGTTTTTTAGTTAAGTAGTGTGATTGTATTGGTGAATTGCTTTTTATTTAATTAATTTGTTACAATAATAATAATACATCTTAATTGTAGTTTACGTTAGCCTTCGAGTCACTCAAGGGCACTGTACACATAAATGCAGAAAAATACTACACAATTTAAAAATAGTACAACGAAAATTAGCTGAGATGGGTTTGTCATGAAAAGTTTCATATTTTGGTTGGTCATCCTCATTACTTACAGTGTCAAGATCACCAAAGTTGAAAATCAGCACTACTTCGAGTTTAATGTATGTTGTATTATTGCAGTACACCAGTTATGGTGTACACACTGGGAACCTAACTTTCCTGTGGAATGCTGGTTATACTTTTAAGAATTGATACCATTGAAATCATCCTTCGCATTTGTTGACCAATCAGAAGGACTTTATTATTGCTATAAAGTAGACTAGCGAATGCTCTGTTTAAATACATATACGTTATGTTTTGAATGATGTCTGCTTTAATCGTAATGCCAACATGCTGCAAGGTTTCACATCACTTCTGTCGGGAATTGCAGATAATAGTTTGAAACGTCAGGAGTGGGTATGATATCCAAATATTTACCATAGATTCATCACTAGCTGCGTTTCTAGCCACCTATTTTTATACACATTTATTGCATTGAAAATGTGGATGGAAACAATGTGCGCCTACATTTTGAAAATGCTCATTATAAAAATCCTGCGTACAACTGAATAGAATAAAATGTGCATAAACTACGATGGAAATGCGTTTACCGAAAATACCCCAATGCAATGGCGCGATATGGGCGGCATTAAGGGACTAACCAACATCTGAAATGTTGTTTTGGTCATTTCAAAATTCCTTAACCAAACTATCGTCAGAGTGGTTCGGGATTATCACTTCCCAGAACTGTCTTAACCAGCTGCGCTCACAAAGAGCAGTTTCCCGCTTAAAAAAGCAAGATGACATGACACGTGTTTCTTGGACTCAGTGGATGGAGACAGTGTTTTATTCGCTAATATTTTATCCAATGTTCCAGTTTTGCGCATAGATTTAATTTTCCTCTTTGGATGGAAACATGGCTATAAGCGCATCATTTTGGGCGGAGCATTCCATTTGCCACAGGCATTTGGCTGAACATCAGTGTCTAGACAAAAAAAGGGTTTGATTCTTGAGACAAACCCTCATATTTCATATTTACCTCAATCCTTCATATTTATTGACAGGTTCCCAATCTCTGATGGTGGAATGACATTATCTTTAACATTTTCAAGAAACGTCTGCCCTTCTCAACGTAGTTCATTCACAGATGTTCATTTACAATGATATGACGATATGTACCAGTTAATCAAGGGCATTTATGATAAGTTACACTGGGAACAAGTGCTGTGGATTGCACGTTTGGGGTTTAGTTTCAGCAAGAATGCATCAGACTTTGACATCTGCCTGTAGTTTTTCCATGTGTTTAGCTTATGTCGGAATGTTGTAACTCTTGTAAACATCAGACCCCAGTGACACTTGCATCTTGTGTAGACACAACATTTCCACTCTTTTTAATAATAGCTAGTGGAAAATGTTCTAAAAGAAACATTCAGCAGCTATACGCTGAATGGTTATTTTTTGGAGTTATACGGCCATTCGTTTGGTGGGAAATGATGTGGTTATTTTAAACCTTGAGTTGAAGCATCCCCAATCACAAGCCTTCTGTTTTCCTGGCTCCTTAGCGGAAAGCCAAATAATACTTGGCTGCTGTTGTCTAGCCGCAAGCTTTACTGAGGGGCCACAGGTCAGGGGTCATATGCAGCGAGTCTCAAGAATCAAACCCTTTTTTTGTCTAGACACTGAAATCAGAAAAGATGCTGCACAGTGAAACACGAAACCTTTTCCTTCATTGAAAATGAATTTCTTGTTTAGAAAAGCGTATCTCCAGGAGTGTTATAGGCCAGTATGTGTAGAAGTCATGGTGAGATCGACGCTGCCTCTTTCCTTTTGTGCACAGCTGTGGTCGGGACCGTGGCGTCAGGTCTACTCTCTTATTCTCCAGAGGGTGGGGGAAGGAGGCTGCGCCCTCTTTAAACAGTGGCCATGTTGTCTTCATGCTGTGTCAGGGGAAACGCTCCCCCTCGGGCTTTACTGGCGATGGGAGAGTGATTGATGGCTGTCAGAAAGCTTGTCTGTAGGCAGTTGAAGGCGAGGAAAGAGAAAGAAGGACAAGCGAAGCGAAGGCAGGAAGAAAGGAAAGATGATTTCTAAGCTTTATTAAGGAATTGTATTAGTTATCTGACAGGCTGGCCATTTCCTCTTTGTGGTTATAATAATTAATGCATTAAAAGTAATTTCTCTTTTAGTTCATACATTTTACTCATCCTACACACACTTTGACATGGAAAAACTGGTCTAAATGATGTTTAATACAATTTATTGTTATAAAACTTTTTTATAAATCACCTTTTAGCATGATTTAGCCATTCGCACTACATTTACACTGAAACCAAGGGATATCCATGGATTATAAGTCAAAGAATCCTTGAGTATGATCTCACATACATGGTTGAACACAGGACACACTCACTGTGATGCTTCACTGATGCAAAGTAATGTTTGTTTGAATTAATTTAAGTCTCAACGTCAGAAAATGTGAATACTTTATATTGTGTGGTGTTCCAAGGAGGAGTGACCGTTTCTTGAACATTTTACTGTGGATGTGTTTACAAAACACATTTGACTGTCTCTTACATGTTCATTGCCTTTATTTAATCTATAACATCAGTGTTTTTGAATATGAAAATCCTCAGTCTCTCTTAGTGGATTAACACATCTGAAAAAAAAATCCAATTTTATTTTTTAAATCTAAAAACCTTCACTGTAAGTGGACATCGGTAACCTCATGTGGTTTAAGACCTCTTTTAAGCTTTTGCGAACCAGCACTTTAAGGAGCAATCCACTTTGTGGCTCACAATATGTAGTGTTTTACTGTTTTGGAAGCAAATAAATACAATTATCAAGCAGCATCCAATTTTTTATATGTGAGTGTTTCTTTGTCGTTTTTACTGTCTCAAGGGAAATTTTTCAAGGACACCCTACAATATTAGAACAGAGCATACAACAAAAACATAGTCAATAGTAAATTTTGCAGTTTTCCAGAGGCAATGGTCAAATCACTCACTTATTTTACCATAGTTGTAGACTGAGATTGTGTTTTTGTCAGGATTCTACAGGATTCATACTTTTTTTTTTGTGACAATCTGAACGGCTCAATTCTGATTTCAAATGCAACCCAAGCCGCTTCCATATGTGGTTCTTTTTTTTCAAAGCAAACTGTGTCTGAACTTCAAGTAGGTTATATCTACTTTTTGTCATTAATCCCCATTCAGACACACTTTGACACTTAAAAATTGCTGAAGAACACTGTTTTCCAGAGTATTCGGCACCAGGAAGTGCTCAGAGGTGTATTTAAAGAAGTACAATGAAAAGCATGTTGGTAAAACAACTCTGTAATTGCTTCTGCAATTATTCCAAAAATAATATTTCATCACAATTTTCTTCCTTAATATTATTTGATAATAATAAATCTTCAATGATACCACAAAACCACTCGCAGAGTGTTCACCTTAATAGTTACTTCTGTAAACGGCGTATTACGTCATGACTTTGTGTCGTCTTCTGTGCCTATGTGTTGCATTGAGCATTAATTCCTGCGATGTAAACGTAGCCTTAGTCTTCATTTTGCTCTTCCCATTCAAAGGTTGTGATCATTGTTTCTTTGTCCGCATCAGTTTCTTTTAATCTTTTATATGGTATTTCACAAGACTCTAGAAAAGCCTCTGTCTGCTAATGGTGCATTGTACATTGTCACTTAGAACAACTAAGATATTCTTCCTCACTGAAGCTGGCATAATTCATTTCTCAGCCGTTTCTCTTTCCAACTTTCACTTTCTGTCTATCTGTATCTTTCCTCTCGATTGAAATATCTTTGGAGTAATTGCTATGTGCATCATCTTTTTATTTCTTGATTGTTCTCCACAGAGTGCGGCAGCAGCCCCCAGTCCTGTGCTTGGGAATATGCCTCCAGGGGACGGAATGCCCGGTGGGCCCATGCCCCCTGGTTTCTTCCAGGTTAGATTCCATTCTTCTGTATAAATGACACCTTTTATGAAATCTATATAACATCTGGGACTTGGTGACCCAAGACAGAAACATGTAGTGCGAAGTACCGTATTTTTCGGCTCATAAGACGCACCGGCACATAAGACGCACCCAATTTTAAAAGAGGAAGATCTAGAAAAAAAAGATTCTGAACCAAATACTTTTGTAAAATATTTTATATCAACTGTGTAGAAGTTAACAGCCAAACATGTAACATGAACAGACAGTAAAAGTAACAAAAAAAAGGCTGTAATGTTTTTCTTTGCCCCCACTCATCATTCTATAGTCCACCATTCGTTATCACCATCACTGTTCCAGTGCAACATTGCCCCCACATTAATAATACCGTAATAGCCAGTAACATTGTCACTACATTACTAATAATAGCTAGTAACATTGTCACTACATTACTAATAATAGCTAGTAACATTGTCACTACATTACTAATAATAGCCAGTAACATTGTCACTACATTACTAATAATAGCTAGTAACATTGTCACTACATTAGTAATAATACAGTGTTTCTCAAACTTTTTTAGTCGAGCCCCCCTTTAAACCTTTAAAAGAATCTGGGCAACCCATGATGTAAAATAATACTTATTTAATAATTAATTAATAATTATTTTAATGTAAAATAAATGTAACTACTCCTTAATGTTAAATAACTCATTATTTATAGCTTATTCAAGTGACAATTCGGTTGCATGGTGTTAAGATATGATCCTTATGCGCTCTTACCTGGTTAGGAACACTACCCAATTGCAGAGCACGTTACTTACGTTTGTTATCTCGTATGTACATGTGTGAGATGTACCGTTGAGAGATGATTTGAGTTTGAGTTTATTAAAGGAGTTTCAGTCATTGAGAGCGTTTCGTTTTCCTCACGCGAGCAAGAGAGAGAGCTCACGGCAGCAGTTCCGCTCGTGAGTATGGATGTGGAAGCACCGCTGCGGCTACCGTAGCCAAGGCATTGTGGGAAATGTAGTTTTTTTTTCTCGTTTTCGTTACGACCGCGCTATGGCAGAGATGGGCGATGACGTCAGCGCGCAGCGCTGGGTGTACAAATATGACTGCGGCTTCGGCCTAGCTCCGGGGCTCTTTTACGTTTAATGTGTGAGAAACGGCAGCTCTGTAGCTCGTGAGTATGGATGCGGAAGCACTGCTGCGGCTACTGTAGCCAAAGGCATTGTGGGAAATGTAGTTTTTTTTCTCGTTTTCGTTACGACCGCGCGATGGCAGAGATGGGCGATGACGTCAGCGCGGAGCGCTGGGTAAACAAATATGGCCACGGCTTCGGCCTAACTCCGGAGCTCTTACGCCTCTCATACGGCCGTGACCGGACTTCGCGGAGCTCTGCATTCGGTCGATAAGACGCACCAACTTTTCCCCCTCAGTTTTGGGGAAGAAAAAGTGCGTCTTATGAGCCGAAAAATACGGTAAGTAAAAGCACTTTGAATTGAATTCTAAATTTTACGTGGAGCCAATGTAGGTGTTAGCGGAGTTCATGTGATCAATCTGGTCGTAGCCTTTTGAACAAATTGTAGTTCATGGATGGATTTGATGAGTTTTTTGAACCAACAAGCAAAATGTCTGTTTTTGTGTTCTGATGGTGTGAAAGTGAAACACGCAAGATTTTGGTGATTAGAGACAGGCGACACTCCTACTTTCAAAAGGATTATTTCTATAACGTCATCATTTAAAGGAACATGGAAAGGGACAAAGGTCTGGAGAACAGACGAAGGGAAAGAAGGGTCAGCTTCTGGAAGTGGTGGTAAACATTGGTAAATGGACTTTTTTTGTCCAAAAAAAAAAAGCAGTAGTGCTTTACAAAATTCAGTGGAGGGATCAGGAAAAAAAGATTTCGCTTCTGATGTGCATCTTATAACAAAACACTACATCTACCATCTCTGACTATTTATTGAACATCCATAAATGACACACATTGCCTAAAAAAAAAAAAAAAAACATTCAGAGCATGGTCGCGTGACTCCACACATTTCTAAATGGAAAGTAATCAAAACAATCTCCCTGGAAAAATAGGAACGATTATTACTTCTGAATTAATCGCTCACCTTTCCCTTAAGCGCAAGTTTGATTTTGAAGGAGATTCCAAAATGACCCCAAACCTGAAAATTAACTCTTTTATTGTTGAAAATTAAGTAAATGCTTCAGGTCACAGACTCCACAGATAGAGAGTAATGTAAGCATGGTAATATCTTAAAAAAAAAGTTTCAGACCCTATTAGCGTTACACGCGGCATAACATTTTTTGTACCGGGTAATGTATGTTAATGGTATTGGAATCTGGAACCTGACCTGGTATTCAATTAAACGAGACAAAACTTTTTTCGTAAAAGCTGTAAAATAATTCAGATCTGAAGGTGTTAATGTCTCCATCAGGGACATGTTAGGACTGCTTGGAATTCTTAATTACACAGACACAATTTATGTGAAGAGAAATCCAGTGAAACCAGTACAAATAAAGCATTTTGGACAAGAAAAGAAAGATTTTGATTACTGTATTTTTTGGCTCATAAGACTTCGCACTTTTTCTTCCCCAAAACTGAGGGGTAAAAGTTGGTGCGTCTTATCGACCGAATGCAGAGCGCCGCGAAGTCCGGTCACGGCCGCATGAGAGGCGTAAGAGCTCCGGAGCTAGGCCGAAGCCGCGGCCATATTTGTTTACCCAGCGCTGCACGCTGACGTCATCGCCCATCTCTGCCATCGTGCGGTCGTAACGAAAACGAGAAAAAAAATACATTTCCCACAATGCCTTTGGCTACAGTAGCCGCAGCAGTGCTTCTGCATCCATACTCACGAGCTACAGAGCTGGCGTTTCTCACACATTAAATGTAAAAGAGCCCCGGAGCTAGGCCGAAGCCGCGGTCATATTTGTACACCCAGCGCTGCGCGCTGACGTCATCGCCCATCTCTGCCATAGCGCGGTCGTAACGAAAACGAGAAAAAACTACATTTCCCACAATGCCTTGGCTACGGTAGCCGCAGCGGTGCTTCCACATCCATACTCACGGGCGGAACTGCTGCCGTGAGCTCTCTCTCTCTTGCTCGCGTGAGGAAAACAAAGCGCTCTCAATGACTGAAACTCTCCTTTAATAAACTCAAACTCAAATCATCTCTCAACGGTACATCTCACACATGTACATACAAGATAACAAACGTAAGTAACGTGCTCTGCAATTAGGTAGTGTTGCTAACCAGGTA